>OY992894.1:60766216-61101216 GCA_963921405.1 Cepaea hortensis
AAAAGGGAGGAGGAGGGATTAGGAGGAGGAGGGGGGAAAGAGGAAGAGGGAGGAGGAGGAGAAGAATGGAGAAGGAGGGAGGAGGAGAAGGAGGAGAAAGAGGGAGGAGGAGGGAGGAAGAGGAAGAGGGAGGAGGAGGAAGGAGGAGGGGGAGGGAAGAGGAGGAGAGAGGAGGAGGGAGAGGGAGGAGGAGAAGGAGGAGGAAGAAGGAGGAGGAGGGAGGATGAGAACGCAGGAGGAGGAGGAGGGAGGAAGAGGGAGGAGGAGGAAGGAGGAGGGGAGGGAAGAGGAGGAGAGAGGAGGAGGGAGAGGGAGGAGGAGGGAGGAGGAAGAAGGAGGAGGAGGGAGGATGAGAACGCAGGAGGAGGAGGAGGAGGGAGGAGGAGGAAGAGGGAAGAGGAGGGAGGAGGAGGATGGAAGAAGGAGGAGGAAGAGGGAGGAGGAGGATGGAGGAGGGAGAGGGAGGAAGAGGGAGGAGGAGGAAGGAGGAGGAAGAGTTAGGAGGTAGGAGGAGGAGGAAGAGAGAGGAAGGAGGAGGGAGGGAAGAGGAGGAGAGAGGAGGAGGGAGGGGGAGGAGGAGGGAGGAGGAAGAAGGAGGAGGAGGAGGGAGGATGAGAACGCAGGAGGAGGGAGAGGGAGGAGGAGGAGAAAGAGGGAGGAGGAGGGAGGAAGAGGGAGGAGGAGGAAGGAGGAGGGGGAGGGAAGAGGAGGAGAGAGGAGGAGGGAGAGGGAGGAGGAGGGAGGAGGAAGAAGGAGGAGGGAGGATGAGAACGCAGGAGGAGGAGGAGGAGGGAGGAAGAGGGAGGAGGAGGAAGGAGGAGGGGAGGGAAGAGGAGGAGAGAGGAGGAGGGAGGGGGAGGAGGAGGGAGGAGGAAGAAGGAGGAGGAGGAGGGAGGATGAGAACGCAGGAGGAGGGAGAGGGAGGAGGATGAGGAGGAGAGAGGAGATGGAGAGAGGAAGAGGTAGAAGGGGAGGGGAGAAGGAGGAGGGAGGAGAAGGAGGGGGAGGAGGAGGAGGAGGAATGATGAGGAGGGAGGAGGTAGTAGGATGATTGATTGCCATCCCACCAGGTTAATATGTTATCGCGGACCTCAGAGAGAAGTGTCTATGTAGAAGACCATTTCCTGGACGTACGTATTTTGGGAGGGGGAGGAGGGAGGAGGGAGGAGGAGGAAGAAGAAAAAAAATCTATGACAGTGGGCTGCACTGGAATGAAAGGAAGGCGTGTAGAAAATTTCATCTCAATCGGATGGGCGTTCGCGAGCGCATAAAGGACAGACGGACATACGGACATACATACAGACAGACAGACAGACAGACAGACGGAGATCCTAATTTATATATAAGACTAGCTGACACGGCCCGGCTTCGCCCAGACTCTGGTGGGGAGCATCTCATTTAATTCATATAAGTAGTCATATAAGCTCCCGTTCCCGACTGTCTGTCTGTCTGTCTGTCTATCTATCTGTCTGTCTGTCTGTCTGTCTGTCTGACCCGGCCCAGCCCATGGTGGAGAGCATCTCATTTAAATCATATAAGTAGTCATATAAGATCCCGTTCCCGACTATCTGTATGTCTGTCTGTCTTGGGTAAATGGAGGAGGGAGGAGGAAGAGGGAGGTGGAGGAGGGAAGAGGAGGGAGGAGGAGGGAGGAGGAGACAGGAGGAATAGGAGGGAGGAGGAGGGATTAGGAAGAGGAGGGAGGAGTAGGGTGGAGGAGGAGGGGGAGGAGGAGGGAGGAGGAAGAGGGAGAAGGAGGGAGGAGGAGATCGCAGGAGGAGGAGGAGAGGGAGGAGGAGGAGGGAGAGGGAGGAGGAGGGAGGAGGAGGAGAGAGTAGGCGGAGGGAGGAGGCGGAGGGAGCAGGAAGAGGGAGGAAGAGGGAGGAGGAGGAGGGAGGAGAAGGAGGAGGAGGGAGGAGAAGGAGGAGGGAGGAGTAGAGAGTGGGTGGAGGGAGGAGGCGGAGGGAGGAAGAGGGAGGAGGAAGAGGGAGAAGGAGGAGGGAGGAGAAGGAGGGAAGAGGATGAGAGGGAGGAGGAGGAAGAGGGAGGAGGAGGGAGGAGGTAGAGGGAGGAGGAGGGAGGAGGTAGAGGGAGGAGGAGGAGGAGGGAGGAGGATAGAGGAGGAGGAGGGATGAGGAGGAAGAGGGAGGAGGAGGAATGTGAAGGGAGGAGGAGGGAGGAGGTAGAGAGAGGAGGAGGAGGGAGGAGGAGAATGGAGGAGGGATGAGGAGGAGAGGGAGGAGGAGGGAGGAAGAAGGAGGAGGGATGAGGAGGAGAGGGAGGAGGAGGGAGGAAGAAGGAGGAGGGAGGAAGACGGATGAGGGGGAGGAGGGAGGGGTAGGAGGGGGAGGAGGAGAAGGGAGGAGAAGGGAGCAGGAGGAGGGAGCAGGAGGAAGGAGGAGGGAGGAGGAGGAGGAAGAGGGAGGAGGAGGGAGGAGGAAGAGAGAGGAGGGAGGAGGAAGAGAGAGGAGGGAGGAGGAGGGAGGAAGAGATAGGCGGAGAGAGGAGGAGGAGGGAGGAGGAGGAGTAGGGATGAATAGGAGGGAGGAGAAGGGAGGAGGAGGGATTAAGAGAAAGAGGGGGGAAAGGGGAGAAGGAGGAGGGAGGAGGGAGGAGGAGGAGGAAGAGGGATGAGGAGGGAGGAGGAGGGAGGATGAGGAGGAGGGAGGAGGAGGAGGGAGGATGGTGAAGGAGGAGGAGGAGGAGGGAGGAGGGTGGAAGGAGGAGGAGGAGGGGGAGGAGGGAGGGGGAGGAGGAGGGAGGAGGGAGGAGGAGAACGTAGGTGGGGGAGGATGAGAAGGGAGGAGGGAGAGGGAGGAGGAGGGAGGAGGAGGAGAGAGGAGGAGGGAGAAGGAGGAGGGAGGAAGAGGTAGAAGGAGGAGGGAGAAGGAGGGAGGAGGAGACAGGAGGAATAGGAGGGAGGAGGAGGGATTAGGAAGAGGAGGGAGGAGTAGGGTGGAGGAGGAGGGGGAGGAGGAGGGAGGAGGAAGAAGGGAGAAGGAGGGGGAGGAGGAGGAGGAGGAGGAGGAGGAGGGGGAGAAGGGAGTAGGAGGAGGGAGAGGGAGGAGGAGGGAGGAGGAGGAGAGAGTAGGCGGAGGAGGAGGCGGAGGGAGCAGGAAGAGGGAGGAAGAGGGAGGAGGAAGAGGGAGAAGGAGGGAGGAGAAGGAGGAGGGAGGAGGAAGGAGGAGTAGAGAGTGGGAGGAGGGAGGAGGCGGAGGGAGGAAGAGGGAGGAGGAGGAATGAGGAGGAGGGAGAGGTAGTAGGATGATTGATTGCCATCCCAACAGGTTAATATGTTATCGCGGACCTCAGAGAGAACTGTCTATGTAGAAGACCAATTCCTGGACGTACGTATTTTGGGAGGGGGAGGAGGGAGGAGGGAGGAGGAGGAAGAAGAAAAAAAAAACTATGACAGTGGGCTGCACTGGAATGAAAGGAAGGCGTGTAGAAAATTTCATCTCAATCGGATGGGCCGTTCGCGAGCGCATAAAGGACAGACATACGGACAGACGGACAGACGGAGATCCTTTTTTATATATAAGACTAGCTGACCCCGGCCCGGCTTCGCCCCAGTCCCTGGTGGGGAGCATCTCATTAAATTCATATAAGTAGTAATATAAGCTCCCGTTCCCTTCCCGACTATCTATCTGTCTGTCTGTCTGTCTGTCTGTCTGCCTGCCTGACCCGGCCCGGCATCGCCCAGCTCCTGGTGTGGAGCATCTCATTTAATTCATATAAGTAGTCATATAAGCTCCCGTTCCCGTTCCCGACTATCTATCTATCTGTCTGTCTGTCTGTCTGTCTGTCTGTCTGTCTGTCTGTCTGTCTATCTGTCTGTCTGTCTGTATAATCATTTATTGGTTGCAGTTAGAACAACCTTAGATAAACGAAGACCAACTTACAAAAAGCATTAGAAAGAGCACTTGAAAGATCTTTACATCTTCCCCAACAATTAACTTGGGTAAATGGAGCAGCGGCAGCAGCAGCAGCAGAAGAAGAAAAAGGAGGAGTAGGAGCTGGGAGGAGGAAGAGGGAGGTGGAGGAGGAGGAGGAGGAGGAGGGAGGAAGAGATAGGCGGGGAGAGGAGGAGGAGGGAAGAGGAGGGAGGAGGAAGGAGGAGAAGGAGTAAGGAGGAATAGGAGGGAGGAGGAGGGATTAGGGAGGAGGAGAGAGGAGGGAGGAGGAGGAGATAGGAGAAGGAGGAGGAGGGAGAAGGAGGAGGGAGGAGGAGGAGGAGGAGGAGGGGAGGAGGAGGGAGGAGGAAGGAGGAGGAGGAGGGAGGAGAAGAACGCAGGAGGAGGAGGGGGAGGAGGAGGGAGGAGGAGAGGTAGATGGAGGAGGAAGAGGGAGAAGGAAGAGGGAGGAGGCGGAGGGAGGAGGAGGAGGAAGAGGGAGGAGGAGGAAGAGGGAGGAGGCGGGATGTGGAGGGAGGAGGAGGAGAGAGGATGAGGAGGGAGGAGGAGGGATGAGGAGGAGGAGGACGAGGGAGGAGGAGGGAGGAGGAGGGAGGAGGAGGGATGAGGAGGAGGGAGGAGGAGGGAGGAAGAAGAAGGAGGAGGGATGAGGGGGAGGACGTAGGAGGAGGATGGAGTAGGAGGAGAAGGTAGGAGGAAGGAAGAGGTGTGATTAGGAGGAGGGAGGAGGGCGAGGAGGTAGGAGGAGGTAGGAGGAGGAAGAGGGAGGAGGAAGGAGGAGGAGGAAGGAGGAGGAAGAGGGAGGAGGAGGGAGAGGGAGGAGGGGAAGAGGAAGAGGGTAGGAGGAGGAAGAGGAGGAGGAGGAGGAGGATTATAACGCATATGCCTGTAGATAACTGCACTGAAAAGGTGGGTCTGTCTATCTATCTGACCCGGCGTGGCTTCGCCCAGCTCCTGGCGGTTAGCGTCTCATTAAATTCATACAACAACAAAAAGTAACTTAAAAGAATGTCCTTCCACACACCATCCATTATTTTTAATGAAAACTGTTTCTAATCACCTACATGACTGTTGATAACTTCTTAAGCATAAAAAGATGAGTTACAATGTTATGCATTATGCATTATTTTTATGAAAACTTTGAAAATGCCTTAAAGATTGTATCATTATTTATTATAACTCATATGCCTGTATATAACTATAGACAAAGAGTTTATAAATCTTTGAAAACGATGCAACAATATGACTATAAGATATATAGAAACGTTATTATAAGTTATGCCCCTTGAAATAACTTTTCTAGAGTTAAGTCCCCTTGCTATATAGAAATTATAATGAAAAATGAAAAATTAAATAATATTAAGTAAGCAGCCGATTTTTCACTAAAAAAAACGTTCGCGAACGCATAAAGGACATACATACATACAGACGGAGATTGCCTTTTATATATAAGATAGAATGAAAATGGAGTTGTGTGTTGTTATTCTAGACATGTTGAGTTCACTCCAGTTTACGAGTTGTTATGAATAGTCCTGTGTAAGAACTTAAACGTTACTAGTGACAATGATTGAAATGAGTCCATCGAAAAGAACACAGAGTCGATAACCAGAAAGGTGCTGACTCAGTTACGTGACCACGGCAGCAACAAACGTCCACTTTGCTTGGCGACGGAAAAGTTCCAGTTATCAGTTAAGTGCTGGGAAAGATATGCACAGCACCCTACATACAATCCAGTCTTGGGTAACTTCGACGAGCTTACAGCAATGACCATTAAAGCACGCACATTCAGCCATGGACGATAGTATTATTCTAATCCACCAACAACGAGCTATAACAAGCGTGCTATGTGAAGAGCGTTAACTAGCAGACGCTCCATACCAAAGATGACCCTCATAGCTACTTAACAGAGCAGTAGCATTTTAAACTCCATGACAGGAGCATTATAAACTCTATGGAACTAATCGAATGTGGTCTCTTGTGTGACTTTATTATGTTACTTTTTGTGTTCGTCTCTGTATCCAGAGAAAAAGGACAAAAGTACTTCGCTTTGAGTATAAATTATTTTTCAAGGAAAGGGATAAAAGATAAGCACAGTTCAATGATTTTGTCCTCGATAAATAGTTTGTGCAATTCTCGTCTCTCGTCACATCTGTGTTTATTATTAATTTTTCCCCATCATGGTTTTCTTTCCCCCCACATTTATATATTCTATTTGGTTACTTTGGGTGTAGGTTATTATTGTGATTCTTGCGTGACATCTCCTGTGCAGAGTGTGTGCTTGAGTACTGTGTGAGTATACACAAGATAAGCAGTAGTGTATTTATATTTACAGCTGACTGACAGACAGCGACAAACCCGACACCCCACATTGTGCCAACGGCTTCGGGCGGAAGAGCGCAATTGGGAGGGTACTAGCCTTATCCTGGTGCGAGGAAATGCAACTCAAAGACAAAATATGTCATGGCAGGGCAGACCAGACCCTAAGCCTTGGTTGGCAGCTGGTCTAGGATCGAAGCTCCGACAGGCGGACAGTTAGAGCATTGCTTTGCTGATCCGGCAGCTTCTGCAGCTTGTCTTGTTCCAGATTATAGGTGTCAACTTTCCTCTGGAGTGAACTAGGCAGACCGAGAGAGGGATCATGCTGCATGGGCAACACATGGTTTCTTTATTTTAGCCCAGGCTTTGTGCTATGGAGGGGCAATAGCTCCATCCCTGGTCTTAACCGGTCTAGGAATCAAAGCGAGAGGCAACTGTTACAGGTTATAAGTCCTTGTCAGTTGGCGTAGACATGGGGCGCCACGCGTTGCCTCTGACGGTGGGAGACACCTACAGGTGTCACTGATCAGCTACCGCCTGCCTCAAGCTGGGCAGCCCCCATCCAATTGGGTGCTGATCCGCCACAGCCTGCCTGCTTCAATGGGTGCTTGGGGCTAGGACAAAATCTGAATTGCAGGCTGTAAAACCAATGCACCAGGTACTAATAAAAAGAATAGAAACCTCAAGCTACGGCTTGCAACCTGGAACGTGAGAACCATGTGGCCAGGATTTTCCACTGACTTGACAAATATTGACGATGTGAGAAAAACGGCTGTGATTGATGCTGAACTCAATCGTCTTAACATTGATATTGCTGGCCTGCAGGAGACTCGCCTCGCTGAGGAAGGGTCATTCAGGGAAAACAATTACACCTTTTTTTGGAAGGGAAGAGGGCAGGCAGAAAAAAGGCAACTTGGTGTGGGCTTTGCAGTGAAGAATTCGCTACTGGGAATGATTGATATCCCAGCTGGAGGTAATGAAAGATTATTATCACTGCGCTTGGCAACCTCTTGTGGATTTGCCACCATTCTCACTGCATATGCACCGACACTCGATTCCTCTGATGATGTGAAGGATTCGTTCTATGAGCAGCTAGATTCTGCGATCAAGGCAGTTCCAAAATCCGACTACATTTATATGCTCGGTGATTTCAATGCTCATGTGGGCAAGGACTCGAGTTCATGGCCAGTGTGCCTTGGAAAATACAACATCGGTCGCATGAATGATAATGGGCAAAGGCTGCTGGAGCATTGCACTAGAAATGACCTATGTATTACAAACTCCTTTTATAAAACAAAAGAGCTGCATAAGGTCACATGGAAACATCCAAGATCCGGCCATTGGCATCAGCTGGACTTCATTATCACACGGAGAAAACATCTGAACCATACATCATTAACTCGAAGTTACCACAGTGCTGACTGTGATACAGATCATTCTTTGGTTGTTGCAAGGGTTAGACTGAGACCAAAGAGAATCTACACAGCTAAACACAAGTCTAGCCTCAGGATTAATATTACTAACACTCACGATCCTGGAAAGTGCTTTGAATTTCAACAGCAACTTGAAGACGCTTTCAATGATACATCAGAAAATTGTATAGTAAATGATAAATGGAGTAAACTTAAGGAAACTATTTATAAAACAGCGGTAGGGGTTTACGGCACTGTGGATCATAAGAGGCAGGACTGGTTTGCGGCAAACAGCCAGATACCGCAGCCCTTGATAGACAAAAAGAAGATAGCTCTCTTAAAAAACAAAGAAAGACCAACGCGTAACACTCTTAGTGAGCTGAAGCAAGCGAGGAAGGATGCGCAAAAGGCTGCCAGGCAGTGTGCGAATGACTATTGGATCAAGTTATGTGAGTCCATTCAAATCGCAAGTGATAAGGGAAACCTCAGAAGCATGTATGAAGGGATAAAGAAAGCCTGTGGTCCAATGATCAAAAGAAGTGCACCGCTGAAAACCTTGACTGGAGAAATCATCACTGATAAGAAACAGCAGATGAACAGAAGGGTAGAGCACTATTTAGAGCTTTACTCAAGTGAGACCAAGCTAGCGGATGATGCCCTCAACGCCATAGATGCCCTGCCAACTCTTGACCACCTGGACACACTTCCCACCATAACAGAAGTTAAGTGTGCTATAAATGAGCTTGCGTCTGTCAAGGCTCCAGGTAAGGATGGGATTCCAATAGAGGTAATCAGGAGTGGGCAAGACACACTCGCTCTACAGATCCACCAGCTAATAGAGCTATGCTGGCGAGAAGGACAAGTCCCACAGGATTTAAAAGATTCAAACATCATAACGCTGTACAAGAACAAGGGCGATCGGAGCGACTGTAACAACTATAGGGGTATCTCACTTCTGTGTATTGTTGGGAAAGTATTTGCCAGAATTGTTCTGCGCAGACTTCAAGTCCTGGGAGATCAAGTCTACCCCGAATCACAGTGCGGCTTCCGTCAGAACCGGTCTACCATTGATATGATATTCTCATTGCGACAGATGCAAGAAAAATGCCAGGAACAAAATCAGCCACAGTTTATTGCCTTAATTGATCTCACAAAGGCATTCGATTTGGTCAGTCGTGAGGGTCTGTTCAAAGCACTAAAGAAGATTGGCTGCCCACCAACTCTTCTGTCCATTGTGGAATCGTTCCACACAAGCATGAAGGGTATAATCAAGTTTGATGGCTCAACTTCAGAAGAGTTTGAAATCAAGAGTGGAGTTAAGCAAGGTTGTGTACTATCCCCCACCCTCTTTGGGATATACTTTTCACTTCTACTGAAATATGCCTTTCGTGATCAGGATGACGATATATACATTCACTCACGCTCAGATGGAGGCCTCTATAATGCCCAGAGATTGAAGGCCAAGACCAAAATTAGCAGGGTACTAATCAGAGAGTTGCTTTTTGCGGATGATGCTGCGATTACGACCCACTCTGAGGAAGAATTACATCTACTATCTGCATTCTCCAATGCTTGTTCTGAATTTGGTTTAACAATTAACAAAAAGAAGACACAGATTATGTCACAAGGTGCACATGGTGTACCATCAATCTTTATTGACGACACCGAACTGGAGATAGTAGACCATTTTACATATCTAGGATCAGAGGTAAATAGCAAATTATCCCTCGATTAGGAAATCAACATCAGGATTGGCAAGGCAGCAACAACAATGAACATGTTAGCAAAAAGAGTCTGGGATAACAGGAAGCTTACTGCCAAAACAAAAGTCCTCGTCTACCAAGCCTGTGTCCTTAGTACTCTTCTTTATGGCAGTGAAACCTGGACAACTTACTCACGCCAAGTGAAACGTTTAAACAGCTTTCATATGCGATGTCTGCGAAGAATACTTGGTATTAAGTGGCAAGACAAAATCACAAATATTGAAGTATTGGAAAGATCAGGTTGTGTGACGGTGTATTCCATGCTCAGTCTTCGTAGACTTAGATGGATAGGACACGTTAGGAGGATGGATGATGGTAGAATACCAAAGGACATCTTTTTTGGTGAATTACAGACGGGTAGGAGATCTCAGGGTCGGCCTCTACTACGATACAAAGATGTGTGTACGCGGGACATGATTGATACAGGCATTGATAATGCACATTGGGAGCACGTCGCCGCTGAACGTGTTGCATGGAGGGCAACTATCAGAAATGGAATACAGACAAAGGAGAAAATGATTGCAGATAAAGCACACACAGAGCGTGAGAGACGTAAGATGGTGCAAAATGGTGGAAGTGACCATGTTTTCATATGCACCTACTGTGGGCAAACATTTGCAGCAAGAATTGGCCTTACCAGCCACACTCGCCACCGCCATGGATCGTAGTTATTAAGCCTTTTTGAAGCACAATGTACCAAACTATCGTCTGTCAAGACGGAAAGGTGCCAATGTACTTTAATAGAATATATTGAAGCTGGTGAAAACTAGTCCTAACTGAAAGAGATGTGCAAGAGTGTGCAGACTTAATATTCAAAGAAGAACAACAACATGAGAGGGGGAAAAGACAGAGTAAGCGAGAAGCCAAACGCCTACAGGAGGGGAATGAGGCACAGGTCAATATAATGAAACTAGAAGTTGAAAAGCGAAAACAAACAAATGCGATTGAAATTGAAAAACAAAAGCATAAATTTTAAATGGAGAAGGAGATTGCACTCAGGAAGCTAATGGGCAGAGTGATGAGGGAAAAGGTCATTCTCATACTTCTCAGTGACTGAAACTACCACACTTTACAGACAGAGATAATATCCAGGCACATCTGAACAGATATGAGTCAGCTACAGAAGCAGTAGGCATACCCAGAAACAGAATATGCTATACGCTTTGGTGAATACCTTACAGGGAAGACACTGGACTCAATGTTTAATTTGCCAGTGTCAGAAAGAAATAACAATTCAACGTCTGCTTACAAAGTTCACTCTGACCGAACATAGTTACAGAACTAAGTTCGGACAGTTTGTGAAAGAAAAAAAAATAAGGATGTTACAGGTGTTGTCAATACTTTGAAAAATATGTTTAATAAATGGCTAGAGTTAGTAGAGGTCGGTGTAGCTTTTCAATCATCTAGTTGATGTGATGCTACGAGATAAGGTATTATCATTTTGCAATACAGGCTTGGCGGCGTTCTTTCAAGAAAGCAGACCAAAGGACATTGAAAAAATGTCTCAGTTAGGGCACAATTAAATGACAGCACACCCAAACTGTTAGATTGGCAGACAAAATGAGGATGACATAGCCTGTGCGGCCCATACTAAACAGAATCAGAAGTCAGTGATCAGACAAAGGTCACAAGATGTTGACTCGGCACTCAGGTATGAGCAACAGAGATTTCAAGGCTATGGTCACCGTAGCAATCATGTTAGCAAATCAGGACTTTACCCATACCACAAGGGAAATTTTAAGAGACATCATAATGTTAACTCTGGATGTATCCGATTTGGCCATTTGCGGTACAGCTCAACAAACTGTAATGTACAGCTTACCAACTTGCTAGAAAATAACAGGAGGAAGTATATTGTGTGTTTTAAATGTAGTGGAAAAGGTCATATCCAGTATCATTGTTCGACGGAAGATACAGAGTATTCAAATGCAGCTCAAGTTGCTTGCTTGCTTGCTTGTGTTCGTTGGCTTGAGCTCCAACGTGAAGTCCTGTATGTCGGATAAAGGCATCCTGTTGTCCAACATCAGTGTGATGTCATACAGGACCTGAGGTTTGCGTGAGTATCCGTTGTCCCATGTCTAGCTTATTGGTGTGCAGACTGGTGGTTCCTCGCCGTACAGGCAGACACTCTCCGACTTCGGAGGAATCAGCGATCCTACTGACTTTAGCCAGGACCCCGAAGGGACCTGTTGCCCAGGACGCTCGACAAGGACGCGTCAGTAGGTCTTGGCCAGTATATAACCTGGCCCTGGTGCCTTGGAAACACCTCTGCGTCCCTGCAGCTCAAGTGATTGGTACAATCAATAAAGAGAGCTGTGACGGATTCAAGCCTCCGTTTGACACAAATAGTAAGCCTCTCTTGATATGTGGTCACCCATTCTTAGCCAGGTCATTAGTGCCCACAGGAGGCAGTCTGAAGCTGCACCATGGGTTGATCAATGATAGTCTAACATTAGCTCTTAGAGATTCAGGCTGTACGACCATTGGAGAGACAAACAGTTGTTTTACAACCCTCTTCCTACACAGGAAAAACTGTCAAGTGCATAACATTCAATGGAAGAGTTGAATTTTACCCTTTAGCGGAGACCACAGTAACGACAACGCCATATTTACAGCGTGTGCCTTGAACTCCCCAGTCACAGACCTGATCATTGGAAATGTACCAACAGTCAAAGATTCTACATAGGAGGAAATTGAAAACTGGTACTACAGTAAGAAGCAATGCTGTAGTTACCAGAAGACAAACTAAACTAGACATAATAACTGAGTAAGAAGCGACACTTGAAGTGACCAACCAGACAGAGACTAAGGATAACACAATTGATCAGTAAAAGACTGATCTCAAACTGAGCTTTATTGTCTGTCAAAGGCAAGACATCACTCTTGACAAATGTTTTCAATTGTGTAGTAAGTCGGAACATAAGCAATCACAGAATTATAGGTGTTATTTCGAAATGGAGAATAATAGTCTCACTCACCGATTTTCCTTTGACAAGACCACACGCAGGCACGATGTGGTACCTTCAGCGTATAGAGAGCTGAGTATGAGAACAGCTCATGATATTCCATTTGCAGTTCACATGGGAATAGCACATACACTACATAGAGTCTTGTCCCAGTGTTATTGGCCAGGGTTTAGCAAAGATATCAAGCTATATAGCAGATCCTGTGCACCTGTGCAAGCTACAGACATGAAAGTTAGGCCATTTCAAAAGGTAGCTATTGAAATTATTGACCCATTATCAATGATGTCCAACAGGGGGTTCAGATATAACTTATCCATGGTCATTTTTTTTAAACACCAGATGGCCAGCAGCCGTACCCTTCAAACATATTACAACAGAAGATGTGGCAAAAGAACGGGTAGTCTTATTCTCTAGATTAGGTTTCCATAATGAAATTTTGCCTGACAATGGGCGACAATTTACTTCTCAGATGATGAGAGATGTGAACAAACCGTTACAAACCACGAAGTTCTGCAACACAGTCAAAAAGAAATGTTTGTCATCCATTACATCGGTGTTGTCTGCGTTGACACAGAAGGGCAGACCAAACAAGGTGGTGTGGACACCACAGTGGGAGGAATAACCCAAAGTACTAATAAATTATTCTCTAGGTATCCCATTGTAGTCCTCCATACTCTTGCTTTACAATGTCCACGTAGGGTAGACATTTCATCGACAGGAACTGGTGAATTTTTGATGCAAGAGAAGAAACATTTCATGTATTTAGTACTACATGACAGCGGGAAACTATCGTCACCAGAAACACAATTTTCAAATTTGCAAAGTGAGACCCTTGCGATTTTGGGGTCTGTGTATAAATTGTCGAGGTAGTCAATGGGGAGACAAGTCAGCGTGCAAACAGAGCACCGACCACTAACGTTCATACATACTGCAGCAAGGTAGAACTCACGTGTCCATCGATGGAGTATCTTTATGCAGGAGGACTCGTTTGTGCCGATGCCTATACTTGGGGAAGACAACACCATGGCAGACTTACTCTCCAGAAACCACTAAGGGCAAGGAACAACACAGACAATGACATGATCAATAGTTTAATATGTGAATTTGTTGTGTATTGTGTAATGTGTTAGACTACCTGCAGTAACACAACCTGAAGTAGTATATATTATAATAGATGGGTTAGGCAAAGGATAAAGAAGAGAGTATAGAGACATATACTAGTTGCCACTCACGCATTATCATTTGGCTCGTTCACGAATTTAGAGAACCATTGCTCATCCATCATTTGAAAACTCTGTTTTCTTTTGAGGAGGGGGTAAAGTAACAAACGTGAGAAACGGTAAAAGTACAGGGCAAAGTTCCAAGTGTGGGATCAAGAAGTTTAATCAAAATTTCCAGCAAATTGCTTAGGCCCAGGACAGTAAGGATTGTATTGTAAGCGAATGTCACCGTACATTACGGGCAAACAGTATAAGTTTGTTGGGGGACAGTTAACAGAATGAAATCCAAAACGGGTAGTGTAGCGAAGAGTCGTGGGAATCCTCAGTTAACGGGCCAAGAGTTAGCTGGATTCCGACGGGGTCCCAATATATACAGAAAGTCAAAACAATGTTTTCCCGTATTGATTTATTGCCTGGCACATTTTGCTGCATCTCGTCAAGTACTTACTGCAGATGTCACACAACATAGAGTAAAATCATTATTGTCATTATCGCTTCTGCAAACTTTAACAAACGACTATTGTGTGTATGAAACAACACGCTAAAAGCGCTGTCCTAATCAATGACATGACCGGTTTTCAAGACATGACGTGCAATGGACGACGCTGGAAGTTTATAATTGTGGTGTGTCACACTTCCTGTGATCCCATCGCTTGTGTGTAGTTTCTTGTCAACCCAGTTTGGTATGTGTTAAAAAATCCTGGTGTGTAACTGCCTCTCTGTTCGGCCAATGTAGGTAGACTCGCACCTGCATGTGAATTGGTAAATACAATTAGATGTGGCGTACAGAGGGGTAGATTCTTTTATTGCTGGGGTTGGAACAGGTGTGGTTCTGTACCTAATAACTGGTGTTGCAGCACAGAATGTTCGGCCAACTGCTGTAACGAGCCCGTCCTGTAGACGTTGCATTACGTCATCCCATCGAAAGGTTAGCTGTATAAATGCTTTGAGCTTAGGGACCGTAGGTAGTCTGATTTTGGTTTCGGCTGTTGGCAGTGGCGCTTTATAAATCCTGTGGAGTACCCATTCAGGTGTAAGACATTCTTCAGAGTTTCAATTTCTTCCGTCAGTGTATCCTGGGTGCATATCTTCCTAGCACGGTCAAACAGGGTCCTCACTAAGCCCCGTTTGTACTGGACAGGTGCGAAGCTTTGAAAATTTTAGTATTGGCCAGTCCATGTTTCTTTGCTGTACACCGATATTTGAATTCTGCCGTCTGCTCTACGTCTCATTAAGATAGCCAGGAACGGCAACGTCTCATTAAGATATCCAGGAACGGCAACGTTTCGTTGTGTTCATGTTCCATAGATAAAGAGATACTTTTATGAGCCATGTTCATTATAGCCTGGAACGATGTTGCTTGTAGCTCGTCTGTGGTGATAATTAATATATCATCCACATAACGACGGTAGAAGATCAAGTTTTTAATGTCTGAGGATCTCTTTTCTTCTAACTGTGCCATGAAGATGTCCGCTAGAATAGGACCAAGAGGACTCCCCATGGCCACTCCGTCAAGTTGGCGGTATGACTTATTTAGAAAATTGAATTTTATATTGTCAGTTCATAGTAATAGTAGCCTCTCCAGAATAGATGTTGGTATACTTAGTTTTAGTTGTTGGTCTCTGATGCGTTCACTTATTATTTTCACTGTCTCATCTAATGGAACGCTGGTGAAAAGGGAGGTTATATCTATGGATGCCATGTGTTTATTATTTATGTCCATAGTATCCAATAATTACACCAGTTCGAACGTATCTCTACGTATTTTTTGGATCAAACGACTGTCGTACTGGCTTTAAAATTTCAACTAGCATATTGGCAGTACATAGTAATAGTAGCCTCTCCAGAATAGATGTTGGTATACCTAGTTTTAGTTGTTTGTCTCTGTTAAAGTTTGCAGAAGCGATAATGATCCACCTGCACAAGCCAATTTTGTGCAAACAGAAAGACATGATAGTCAGTTTAAAATTACCATGGTAAACAACTGATATTACTGTGTGAAAATGTGTTTACTTCAGCTTGAACGATGATTCTAATTATTTTACTCTATGTTGTGTGACATCTGCAGTATGTACTTGACGAGATGCAGCGAAATTTGCCAGGCAATGCTTGCTTGCTTGCTTGTGTTCGTTGGCTTGAGCTCCAACGCGAAGTCCTGTATGTCGGATGAAGGCATCCTGTTGTCCAACATCAGCGTGATGTCATACAGGACCTGAGTTTTGCGTGAGTATCCGTTGTCCCATGTCTGGCTTATTGGTGTGCAGACTGGTGGTTCCTCGCCGTACAGGCAGACACTCTCCGACTTCGGAGGAATCGGCGATCCTATTGACTCCAGCCAGGACCCCGAAGGGACCTGTTGCCCAGGACGCTCGACGTGGACGCGTCAATAAGTCGTGGCCAGTATATAACCTGGCGCTGGTGCCTTGGAAACACCTCTGCGTCCCAATCTTACTATATATGGTTTATGATTTATGATCTGTTTTAAGTCCCCGCTAATCACTGGTATCATGAAGGCTAATAGACTACAATGGCTGGGGCATATACTGATATAGAAAGAATGGAAGATAATAGGGAAACAAAACTCGCTTACACTCAGGAAATAAATGACCGTAGACCCCGAGGTAGACCAAGAAGGCGGTGGAGAGATAATACATTTACAGACCTACAAGCACTTGGAATCAACGACTGGCAAAAGTAGGTCAACCAGAGAGACGAATGGAGACGGATTGTATCTGCAGCAAAGAACATCAATGGCTCGGAACGCTGAAGAAGGAGAAGAAGAAGAAGAAGATATATGGTTTGTGTCTTCGTTATTCAAATATACAGAAAGGACATACTGGTGGGGCATTGAGTCTTGGGAAAGTTCGGGAACTTGGCCCGGGAGTTAGATTGAGAGTCTGGCAAGTGGAGGGGTAACTTGCCCCACAGGATACACAGTGGAGAGAAGTTGGTTATCGTTAGACTAGAAAGAATCCGGCATAACAGTTTAGTCCTCTAGAATAGAAAGGCCTTATAAGACAGTGTTGTATTCCTAGTTAGCTATTCAAGAAAGAATAAGATTATTAATAAAATCATGTTATGCCTATCATCGTGTTAATTTATAATTAATAAATAGTCTTGTGTGCAAAACGGTTTTTATCAAGTGATTACAAGTTGTTGTTCAGTAGTCCAGCCTAGGTGGTGATATGTGATTTTGATAACTGATCTATCCTACACCTCTCATTTTAAGATATAAAATAGACAGACTCTAGACATAACCAATTCTGGCTGTTGCAAAGGATTGTCACACTACACAAACGATGTCTTGTCTGGGTTTATAACGGCCCCTGTTTACTGCCACCTGTAAATCTGCAGACAAACTTTCTCTATTTCTGCCCTGTTTGTAGATTAGCTCATAATCTGCAAATGTCAAGATTCTACCCACCCCTGGTGTCTCAATACCTGCGAATTTGCTGGTGTAGACATTAAAGAACACTGGAGACATGGCAGATCCCTGTGGCAACCCAGGTTTAATCGTACATGGATCAGAAGTCCAGAACCCGGGTGTAGTGCAAGCTTCCGCTCATAAAATACTGCCGCAACCCATCTGACAAGGCAAGGCAGACCTACATGTCCAACAGATTGTATGTATATCTACTGATCGTACCTAACCCTGTTATACGCATCATCCAGGCGAAGAGCTACAACTGTCTCTTGTTTATCCCGGAAGCCCTCGTAGACATCAGATGCAAAAGTAGTCGCCTTGGCCCATGTGTCCTTCCCAGGTCGGTAACTCCCGAGCCTTTGAGATGCAGGTTATGATTTTCCAAATGTCGCTGGGGCACGCGGGCTACTATCTTTTCGAGGACTTTGCCAAAGGTGTTTTACAGGGTTATGATTCGGTATCCATTAAGTCTGGAGTGATCCTTACCTCGCTTTGGGAGTGTGACCAGGTAGCTGTGCAGCCAATCCTGGGGTATTTCCGCCGTATTGATGCTTAGGTTGAAACAAAGAGCCATCTCCTTCAAGTCCCCATCCTTCATGTTACTCATATGGGTGTACCTCACCCCGTCCGGGCCTGGCGCTGTGTCGTTAGCCCTCTTCATTACCCGTCTAATATCCGCCACCGTAACCTCACAGTCCTCCTTCCTAGTGACCGGCGACAAGGCTTCTCTGACTATATCTCTAATACCTCTATCTTGCTGATCCGTCTGTTTTAAAAATCGTGCAAGAAAAATCTCTCCTTTGTTCTGGTCAGTTGTCATAGGTCGGTTGTTATCATCATATACGCTTTCATGTGTACCAGGCATATCCTGTCTGTTCATCTACCGGTGCAGCTTCCAGCATTTTCCCAATGTCACATCCCCACCGACTTCATTTATAAAATGTTCCCGCTTCATCCTTTTGCCTCTGCTGCCTGGAGGTTAAAACCCCACACCTTTACTATTTAATACCTTTCCACCTCCTCCAATTTTGTGGCAAATGAATTTGTTGCTCTCCGCACCCTCTGCCAATTCCTAATGGCCGCCCAGGTTTCCTTCCATGATTTCTCCACCTCTGATGTCCACCATGGTGGTTGGGTGAAGAGTCTTCTTATTGGCTTAGACCGCCCCTATGATCGAAGGTGCCCCAAGAGCGAAGATTGGTCACAATCATAACTGAATGCTCTGCTGGCTCTTATAGCCCTGATTGTACTGGACTTAAGTATCTGTACAGAATAGGGTAAGTGGTCACTTCCTTGGTCCCCAAGGACACTCCATTTTATGTCTGATGCCACCTCTTGGGATACAGGTGCCAGGTTGATGGCCGTGTTAGGGTCCCCCGTTCTCATTGCCAGCCTAATTGGTGTCCCATCATCTAGCAGACCACATCCGGACTCAAGCAAGACCTCAGCAAGAGCAGTACCTTGCCTGTTCTCTCCCGACCTGTTCCACTCTTTGGCGCGTGCATTGAAGTCTTGTATGGATCTAATTATTATTTCGCTTTACAAATTGAACAAATCGAGAGATATTGCACAATTATGTATTTTCACCTTGTATAATGTGTTGACAAGTTCCCAACTGATTGTCAATTCTTATGGCTTAATTTTTGTCAGCGGCGTGTTGAAAAAAAAAAAAAAAAATTATTATTCTCAGATCTTTGCCAGCATTGTGTAAAGATTCCTATATTAGTGTCGCAGCTATTGGGACACTAGGTGTTGGTAGAATCTTGAATCTTGTACTCCCTGGATAACTGTATTGTGAAGGCTGATGCCCCATGTATTATATTGAATGACTGTCCTGAAATACTTGAGTATCACCTTCGACAGGTGTATGTCTTTTAAAGACCGCGTGGGAGCTTTGGTGGTGAAGGATGGTAGGGGACTTAATGCGTTGAGGGCGATAGCAGCAACCGGGGTAGAGTAGAGGATGCTTTACAGGCTCTTTCAGCAGTTAATAATTAATGTCACTGAGTATGGTTTAGGGCACCCGACAGTATCAAACAGCCAGCTTGAAAGGTTGGAGAGTATACAAAATGCGGCCATGAAGGTGATTCTGGGATGCACAAATGACACCAATGATATGCATGAGGCAGTGGTTCTGGTAGAATCTCAAAACTGAGATGGAGGACCGGGAGAACTTTCAATGAGATAGCGGTTGGAAAGATTAGTAGTATGACTTTTCGCTGGCTGTTGAACGAGGGGATGGAGAATGTGGGGGAATGTCCCGAGTGCAGTGATGTCGGTTCTTAGCTCAACTCAACTATTCGAGGCTCTTTGTTCTTCTAAGTGCGCCATAAAGATGTCCACTAGAACGGAACCCGGAGGACCCCCCCCCCCCTTTTTTTTTAAGGAAAAGAAGATATCGTGCACCATATTGTTTGTAGCTTCTGTGTTTAATGTCACTGTGGCTATTTCACATAGTATTCGGAGACATTCCTATAGAAAATACAATAATATACTACACTGACTACAGTGTGGGTGAACATCTAGGAAACATCCAGATGGGAAAATGACTGCCGATTCCATCAGAGATAAACTTGATGTTTCGTGGGGGACTATTGTGTTGACATTCTGGCGGCGGCATTATGCACAGTGTGCGGGCTGTTGTTTGTCGAGACTCCCGTCTTTTCCACATTTCACATTGGGCAGTGGGGAGCGTTTTATGTGATATTCACTGGCACAGGAACGGAGCATAATGGGGACGACCCGTTGCTGTGAAGTTGGAACCGTGACTAACTAACTAACTAACTAACTGACTACAGTGTTCTAGTATTCTAGTTATCTAGCAGACGTGGTTCATGGAAGAACTCAAGAAGCAGAAGTTAACCAGCGCGTAGGTGGCACAGGGCATTAAATAAGACATTTGGACATGAAAATACCTTATGCAAGGATAATTTTTTTTTTTTTTTACATTGAGAGTCCCCCCCCCCCCCCGGCGGGCAAAGACGAGAGCGACGTTCTACAAAAGACCTGCTACATGAACACGATCGTGCCCGCTGTAACCACCTGGGTAAATAGTGATTTTCTAGCAAATTCCCGCTTATAATTGTGCAAATAGCATAACATCTATATGGCCGTAATTTGTGAATTTGTAAATGATCCACGTATGGCGAAGGAAAATAAACGGCGTTGAGTAGTTGTCCTTTCGCTAGACTAAGTAGTAAGTAGGTATCCACTCGAAGCTGTCTATTACTATAAACTAAAGTTTTTTACTAAACAGAGTTAGTTAGTTAGTTAGTTATCAGTTGGGGTATCTTCGTTGCACTCCGGACATGTCCATAGGTGCTCAGATCCTCCCCCCAGCATATGCATCAGCGTCCGGTGGCTAATAGTGCCAGTTCTGTGTTGGTTGACGAGGCGCTTTGTTTTCCCGATGTACCTCTCGCGTCTGGCTGTGCCGATTCTTACTCCCAGGTCTTTCATCCTGGAAACAGAGTTTAATAATGTAACATTATGATAAATGATGGTAAACTACCGTGTCAATATAATATAATATAATGTTGCCAAGACCACTCTGACTCAGTTGAACTAGTGTAGTAAAAGTAAGTCACTGTCAGTGACTAGTCTACCTACCGCTACGTTAGTGTTAGTGTCGTTAGTCGAGTCGGAATGGAATAGCAGACTGAAACTCAAACTGAGTTCTCTGAGATTACCTTACCGGTACCGCGAGTCAGTGAGTAGTGTAGTCAGTTAAGCTAGATTATTATTATTTATTATATTATATATAAATTATATGACAACAACAGAAATGAGATTCCTGAGAAGAATTGTACTCAACGTATTAAGAAGAGATAAGATCAGAAATGAAGAAATCAGAACTAAAGATGTGCTACTATAACCCCCACTTTAGTTCTGATTTCTTCATTTCTGATCTTATCTCTTCTTCATACGTTGCTGCTACTAGCAGCACTAGATTTTATTATTAGAAAGCAGCAAGTCAGATGGTTTGGCCATGCAAAGTAGGTTACCATTCAACAGCATACCACAACAAGCAATGATATACAGACCAGATGGAGACAGAGGAAGAGGCCGACCACGTAAACGTTGGACGGAGGGAATAGCAGAATCCATGGGAATATCAATATCATAATAATAATAATAATATAATAATAAGTCTTTATTTTCAAAGGGTTAAGAATTGGGCACGCAGGCCCGTCTGACATTCTGCCCTTCAATATCGATACATGAAGCCCATAATCGGGCACTCTCATGATGTTTACACTTCACCTCGACACCGCAAGGTACAAGAGGAACATGATGAGATGAGATATTATTATTATTATTATTATTTATTATGTTATTTAGGGCCTAGGAGGTTAAGTAGGTTGATTAATGAAGCATGAAGGGCTTTCGGAGTCCACAACTGAAATTACCAAAGTAAACTAATTAAATATGTCTAAATTGCTTTGGCCAGTCTTCCTGGCGACGGGTGTAAGGACGTTCTTCGTAATCCCGTATACCCACGTATGACACACAGCTGCGCGGGGTTCGGCAGCGGATCGCGTTGCGTTAGTTTCTTTCGGAAAGGTATGTGAGCCGGTCCTTCAGAAAACAGTGGCAAATTACTGAATGAAAAACTTGTCAAGACATCAACAGCAGCTGGAAAATTCTGGTGTTGACTGCAATGTCCTGTAAATAGGATATGCAAAAAAAAAAAAATTGTTTTGAATTGTGCAACCTGCATAGTTAAGTTAGCATACCGACGGTAGTCAGTTAATATTAACTAACCTGGTTCTACTTCATTCGAGTCTTGACATCAATTCTAAGCCTGGACGTAAATGCTTGTGAGCCTTCCGGTCAAGATGGCGATGGATGGTCATGCTGTTTTGTGGCCGTTAACTTTTTCACGTAGGGGATGGATTTTTCATCTCTTGCATGTAATTTATGTGCCAGGATATAAAACCAGGAGTTTCTACTCATGATCTGCACCGATGCTACGGAGTTTCGTGCATCTAGCGAAGCTATCCTTGAGTGAATATTTCACAGCGTGAGTGGTTCTGTGGTGTTCGGTTTTTTTCAACACGGCAGAACAATATGTGTTCTCCGAGCGGTGGGCAGTCAGCCTAACAAGGCGATGTGGGCGCCAGGCAGGCCGCAAACGGCAAGGTAAGCGTGGTGATTTAAGGCGTTTTAGACTCAAGTGTGACCGTCTGGGCCTCATGAATATCTGCATTCTATATTGGAACTGCGCCAGCGTAAAACAACGGGGCCCTATTCTAGAAAACCTGGTTTACAGGAGTGACATTGTAGCACTCCAGGAGACGAGACTAGGTGATCAGCTACTCTGAATTGCCGGCTTCAAATGTTTCTACAACAGACGACATCTGGGATTGGCGATTCTCATCCGCGACAGTAAGGTGGCGTCAGAGCTAGACATGTCCAGTTGGGACAGTGACGACATACAAATACAGAGGGTAAGAGTTCAATCCGGTCTACCAGTCTTGTTGGTTAATGTTTATGCCCGCATCGCGAGTATGGATTCCCAGAAGTGGCAGTGCTTAAGTGACATATTAGGCCATGAGAGAAATGTTATTTTCTGTGGTGATTTCAACGCTTAAGGCAGATCATGGGGAAACATTTCCTCCAATACACAGGGAGAGGAGCTCGAGACTGCACTTGAAACTATTGGCCTGGTGTGTATCAACAGTGGCTGTGTCACCAGGACAGCAAGCCGTCCAGGGGATGAGGACAGTGCTGCTGGTTTCTCCTTCACTCACTACAGTGATGGGGTGTCCTGGGGCACCACGACAGCGACCACCACCCTTGCAGCATATTGGTGGAGAAAGGCAGAACCAGGCAGCTCAAGTTAATGGTCAAGACTTTCCAGTATGACAGTACAGGGCAAGATGTGGTGAGTAAAATAAGACGTGACAAGCGCAGGAAAATAAGCTGGGCGCAGCCACCTTGGTGGAATTTTGAGGTGGAGAAAGCCTGGGTGAATAAGCATAGTGCTGTAAGGAGATGGCAAAATGCCAAGAAGAACAGAGCTGGCCATCCTAGTCCCTGCATGCACTTAGAAAGAGAGATGCACACAAAAGTAAGATATTAAAAAAAACTGGTCAAGGTGGTTAAAAGTGAAAAATGGGCAGAGGTATGTCAAAGAGTAAGCACAGACAAGTCACTGAAATTGTTCTGGTGACTACATAAAAGCATGAGTGGGCTAGTCAAGAATAAGAACATTTGTGACTTCTAAGGTGCTGGCAGAGGACTGACGAGGACAAGGGCAAAGCTCTCTTTGAACGCTATCTAGAGCTGAGCAACCAGACAGACATGGGAGGCCGAAATCTTGCCAAGGAGATTGCCATATCGTGAATCCTTCTGTCTTTGCGATGCCATGGGAAATATCCTAGAATTGACTCACGATAAGGAACTGGTGGCTCATTAAAACATCATAAAAATGATAACTTTAGAAATTCACTGATGAACGTGGAACAAAGTCAAATGTCGAAGTTTAGCAAAATCTAATGCCGTTTATTTGGAATTACAGAATTGTATCCATTAAGTAGTGAACACATTAGCGTCCCGTTTTGACCGGGAGGGCAACTAATTTAACGTGCACTGACCTTAATGCATGTATCCTGCATTTTGCCTTATCTTCGCTCACTAGGACTTCCCTTTCTCTCTGTTCATTCAAGTCGTCCTTGCTGTTATCTGTCTGTCTAGAGTTTGCCCGTCGTTCGCAAATCCATGGTGTTCTCAATATGCTGCTTGCTGTTCATAGCTTGGAGTAATTCCACTGCTAGCCTCCCATCAATCCAATAGCCACACTGAGTTGTCCTCTGAATGCAACACACACCCATTCTCCTTGATGTATAATTTTGTGTCACGCTGGCGTTGGTGTGACGTATCTTCGTATCTCATGGTTTTGGTGCACTGTTCATTTCGGGATTTTCCTTCTATCCTCTCTGTGTGGTGTGCTTTGGCACTAGCTATGTGGCAGAGATCACCTCAGACCCAGAACATTTTGGATGAAGACAGTGACAGTGAAATAAATCAAGGCTGTGCTTCGACGATCAAAAAACAGCGCTCCAGGGCCAGATGGCATAAGATACGACGACATCAATAGGTGTACCGACAGCGAGCTAGAGAAACTAGCAGACATGTATAACAACAGTATAGGGAGTGCTAACATCAATGAGGAGTGGTTACAGAGCTATCTGATTCCCTTGCCGAAGCCTGGCAAAGACTACACAAAAATTCAGGGATATCGAGTTATAACCATGCAGAATACAATAGGCAAGCTGTTGGAGAAGTTAATTGCCAGAAAAATATCAAGCCAGTTAGAGGGGCAAGGTGTTTTCCCACCTACCCTGGGCGGGTACCGTCCAAAAATGAGAAACCTGGACCAATGCAGCAGTTTTTGCCCATGATGTCTATGAAGGTTTCCACTCAGGCATTGAAACCTTTGTTGCAGTGATTGATCTTGAGGATGCGTACAACAGAGCATCATTGGATTTTTTAGTGCTTCAGCTTCTTGAACTCAATATGTCCATTCCTCCTTAGTTGGATCGCTGCAGCCCTCTTCCAATGGAAAGATGTTTTTAGATGTGGCAGTTGGACTTCGGAACCAACAACAATATATCCTGGCCTACTACAGGGATCACCATTATCTCCGGTACTGTTCAATGCCTACACTGTGAGAATCACCAGCGAGCAGATCAATGGACCGGGGAAGGCACTGTCATAAGCTGACGATGTTTTAGTGTATCATCAGGGGAAGGATAGGAATCAGGTTGCTGTGGAACTACAAACCGAACTCAATCGCATAAGCACTTGGTGTGTTGAAGCTGGGGCAATGGTCAACCCAACAAAGGCAACAGTGACGTGGTTCTCGTTGAATAATCATATTGTCAACACTCCAACACCAACTGTTAATCTGTGTTCAGAGACGGTGGAAAGAACACAGGCAATGAATTACCTGGGGATACGTTTTGATCGAAGCCTTGCTTATAGTGAGCACATAGACCAGGTGATAACAAAGGCCAAGTGGGGTTTGGCTGCGATGCGGGTGATGGCGGCAGCAAACTGAGCAGCGCCATCGATGTCTTCTAAACGAGGGGCTGGTCATGTCTATTTTTGAGTATGCAATGGCAATCCTGACTCTCAGCCGTAAGCAGATGGAAAGGATACAGAATGAAGCTATGCGCATTATTCTTGGATGTACAAGAGATGCAGCATGCAGGGCGATGCGTTACCTTCTTGATTTTCCAACCGATGAAGACAGAATACAAATTTGCAGAGCACGCGCCTACCTCAGTTAACGCAAACACACAACATCCACTGCATGGTGAAATTATGAAGGTGAAGGGCAGCAGGTTAAAAAGAGGACGATCGTGGGTGATCTGAAGACATTCTTTAACAGGTTTGTTCACTTGAGGACTTGGAACCTGGCGAGGAGTGGTTACAAGTGTCAACAGATTTCTGTACGTCCTTTTCAGTTTGCATCCAACTAGACAGAAAATGCAACAAGAAAATCCGGCTGCTGTGGAGGCAGAAGTACAGGCGCTGATTTTCGAGAATCTGCTAGATGGTGATGCTGTCATTAACACAGATGGGTCGGTCGTCCGACATGTGAGAAGCTCATGGGCCTTTCCGACTCAGGCCGGAGGGAGAATTGTGAAGGAGGACTGGTGCTTTTGCTGAGACCACAAGTAGCCTGACTATGGAAGTCATGGCAGTAAGTAAAGCAATAACATGGCTCGAGACACAGACATTCACTAGGGCATGTTTCCGTAGCGACTAAATGAGCATGCTCAAGAGGATAGAGATGGGGTGGATCCGAAGAGAATGGTTGCTGTCTCTGGAGTGGTCTCGGCTGGCAAAGATTAGTTTCATCTTCGTGCCAGGGCATGCGGGAGTACAAGGACATGAGTGGGCTGACAAGCTCGCAGGTAAAGCTACTGCGGAGGGCGGACGTGCCATGAATCAGGCTGACATTCTGAATGCTCTATGAGAAGTAAGACTTTTGCAAGAACCAAGTGATGACTGTGAATCTATAACCATGGCCAGACTGAGAACAGCAAATTAAAAGAGGGGTGGCCAAACAAGAACACTATGCAGGAAGCCAAAGAAGATCGATAAACCAACACAGAACTGGTGTCGTTAGCCACTACAGGCTGCGGGATTTGCTGAGGAGGGAATCCGAGCACTTATGGACTGAATGGTTCGTTGTGCAATGAGGATGATCTGTCGACTAACTAACTAGCTTGTTGTGTAAATGATATAATTTAATAATAGCAAACTAGAGGAGTAAGCTGATTCAGCACTTTTATATTTTATGTCCTAACAACTTTTTTGCTTGTGAACTTGTGAATCCATATTTACCACAGTATGCCCAGCAATATTTAATAAATAAATAATTATAATTAATTTGAACATATTATGTCATACGACCAATTAAATAGGTAGAGACAAAAAAGTGACTTGCAGATCTCCAGTGCAGCTAACTGAGCAGTGTCAGTTCAAGTTCCGGTGGGCATTGCTGAATATAGGTATGGAATTATGAAGATTATGGGAGAAGTAGTAGTATTGAGGACTTGAGCGAGTCCAGTGAAGACTTGGTCCTTAGTAACAAGTGGGAAATCGGTAGTCAAGGAACGGTCTTGGCCTGATTGCCAGGAAGTGAATCAGTCCTTGTTGGTTACTGTCGAGCTAAGAGTGTTCGACATAATAGATTTTTTGTTTTTAATATTTGCATATCCCTTACAGGACGTTGCAGTCAACACCAGCATTTTTCAGCTGCTGTTGATGTACTAGGCAAGATTACGCTCAGTAGTTTGCCATTGTTTTCTGAGCGACCGGCTCACATACCCCCAGTTACCAGCGTAGCGCGTTTCGCTACCGAATCTCGCGCAGCTGCGTTGTTAATATGTTAACAAACGTTATATATCAAATGAAAGGAAATTGTATAGTTATGATACTTTTGGCACATAAAACAATAATATACTGTTAATATTGAGGACACACAATAAAAACAAAACACAAATACACTTCTAGGGTCTCAGTCCCCATAAACAAAATCCAGGGGGAAATTGGCAAAAATAATGTAATAATATTAAAAGCTAAGACAAATATCAACTAAATAAGTAAGAATAAAACACAACTGTCCGACATTTTGGTTTCACTACCTTTCTCAAGAATAAAACAAACTTCTTCTTCTTATTCAGCGTTCCGAGCCATTAAGGGTCTTTGCTGCAGATACAATCCATCTCCATTCGTCTCTCTGGTTGACCCTCTCTTGCCAGTCATTGATTCCAAGTGCTTGTAGGTCTGTATATATATTATGTCTCCACCGTCTTCTTTATCTACCTCGGGGTCTACGGTCATTTATTTCCTGAGTGTAAGCGAGTTTTGTTTCCCTATTATCTTCCATTCTTTCTATATGCCCCAGCCATTGTAGTCTATTAGCCTTCATGATACCAGTGATTAGCAGGGACTTAAACAGATCATAAATGTCTTTGTTACTTCTTCTTTTCCACTCTCCACTTTATGTATCCCTAATGGGTCCAAAGATGCGTCTTAAAACTTTGTTCTCAAAGGTTTGTAGCAAGGCTTCATCTCCTTTCGTTGTACTCCAGGTTTCAGAGCCATACAGCACAACTGGTCTGATCAGTGTTTTGTATATTGTGATCTTGGTGTTACGAGATAGCGCCTTTGATTTTAGTAGATGTTGTAGTGCATAGTATATCTTATTTCCAGAATTGATTCTAGTTTGTATTTCTTTTATGATGTTGGAGCAGTTGAAGATTGTACCCAGGTATTTGTATGTTTCCGTTCTTTTAATGGTCATATTATCTATTTGTATGTGGCCAGAGTTTTTAGCCATTCTTTCTCTTGAAATTACCATATATTCTGTCTTATCTTGGTTGATAACCAGCCCCATCTGTTGGGCTTTTTCCTTTAAGTGAGTCAATATTTCCAATGTCTTTTGTTCATTTTCCCCTATAATATCTATATCATCTGCATAACCAAGCAGCTTGGATATTCCTCCAATATCACATTCCTCCTTTACCCTCCTTACAACTTTCTCTAGAGCCAGATTGAAGAGTAGCGGCGATAGTGCATCAACCTGTTTCAAGCCAGATGTTATTTTGAAAGGGTCTGATTTCCTGCCTTTATATGTTACTATATTATAAGTATCTTCCATGCATAGTCTGGTCATGTTGATTAACTTCCTTGGTATTCCAAATTCCCGCATAGCATTCCATAGACTATTCCTATGGACACTATCATAAATAAGCCTTTTAAAAATCCACAAAAATGTTATGGAGATCTCTTTTATATTCCCAATTTTTCTCAGCTATTTGTCGTAAGATAAATATCTGATCTATTGTTGATCTGTTTTGTCTAAAACCCACCTGGTAGTCACCTAATATGTATTCTGAATATGGTTTTAGTCTATTTAGTAATACTGCGGTTAGTATCTTATAGCTTATGGACAGTAGTGATATTCCTCTATAATTTTCACACTGGAACTTGTCTCCTTTCTTAAAGATAGGTATCAATAATGACTCTTTCCAGTCATGGGGTAATTCTTCAGTCCTCCAGATTTTTATTATTAGTTCGTATAGCTTTAGATGTAATGCATGGCCACCCGCCTTTATAAATTCAGCAGCAATTCCATCAGCCCCAGTTTAAGTCGTGTGATTACATATAGGATTTCTTCAAATGCAGGTTCTTCAATTTGTGGTTCTCACGTTAGAACCTCTTCCTGTGGGGAAAGTGTAACTTGGAGCTTCACAATTTAGTAATTCAACAAAGTATTCTTTCCATGTGTTGCACATTTCCTCATTGGTATTTATCATATTCCAATTTTTGTCTTTTAAACCACATGTATTGTGTTGGTGCCCTCGTTTCATTGACTTCAGTTCTTTATCGGACGATAATGGCCGTTCCACCCTGTAAAAGGTTAAAAAACTTTCGGGATTCGTTTTTCTGGTGATTAGTTTCCATATCTTTGATTATATTACTCATATATTCTCGCTTCTGCTGTCGAACATTTTTGTAGCCTCTTTACATTCATTTCTATATTGCTCTTCCTTTTGGATATCGTTGATGTCATTTAGCCATAGCTGTCTGGCATTCTTTTTCCTAATGACTGCTTCTTCACATTTTGGATTGAACCATCTGTTCTTTCTATGCAACAAACATAGATATAAGAAAATTAATTTGAAATTCATTATCATCATCTTCCACAATAATTAGCACTCCAGCACCCATGGGTGGCATTGGATAGTGTCATTCCGTGTGATTGTACAATGTCTTTGATGTCGTCAATCCATTTTCTTCTCGGGCATTCTCTTGCTCTTGTCGCAGATGATCTTTGATGTTGGGTCGGTGATGGTAATTGATGTGTGTCATTCTAACGAGATGGCCAAACTACTTGATCTTCTGTCTTTCAATAAATGTGGCACAACGTGTTGGTCCCACTGTCTGTCTGATAACAACATTTCTTACTCTTGGATTATTGGATTCTTAAGTTGGCAGCTCTCCTCAGGCATCTCATCTCACAAGTGTTGATTTTGAAAAAGTGTGATTTGGATAAAGTCCAAGTTTGAGATTGGTAGCATAAAATTGGTGTGAATATGCTGTTTATTATCTGTCATTTTGCGGACATGAGTATATTTGGATGTTTCAGAATTATTTCAATTTCTCTGTCATCTGCCATCTTCTGTGATTATACTTCCAAGATATTTGAATTCTTTAACTTGTTTCAGATATGTGCTATTTATCTGTATACTTAGTGGACCAGGAGATCTGCTAACTTGCATTACTTTGGTCTGGGCTGTATTTATACTCATATTATGTCTGCTGCATGTTGAACTCCGATTATTAATATGATCTTGCAGTCTGCCCTCGTCGACATAAAACAGGCACTGATCGTCTGCAAATGGAAGTTCATTTATTTCCTGTGGATCAGCTGTTTCATCTAAAGTAAATAGTTCTAAATTTTCTGAATCTTTTCTGTCAAGGCTTGCTTCTTTGGATATTCTGTCTAGGTAGATATTAAATAGCAGAGGATAGAGCACACATCCCTGTCTCACTCCTGTGTTGACTGTGAACATATCTGATATACCTTCTTGTGTTCTTACATGCACTTTGGCTCGAGTAGTACATAGCTATATGTTTTCTAGCAATTGTCCTTGTATTCCGTAGTCTTCAAGGATTTGTCCATAATTTGTCTCTGTCTTATTCGATCGAAAGCCTTTTCCTGATCTACAAAAAGTATATTCTGCTGGTCACTATATTTGATGGTTTTGTTTCACATATTTGTCTAAGTGTCAGTAGTGCATCAGTGCAACTTTTACCTTTCCGATTGTGAAATTAACAAACAACAAATGTAATAGTCAAGATATCTCTTATCTCTTAACATGTTGTTAGAGTTTGTTGCATTTCCTTTACAGGACATTGCAATCAACCCCAGCATATTTGTTTGGTTTTTATTTTCTTGGTAATTTTAAAATGTTAGATTCATCATCATCACATGCCTTGCCAGCTGGAGTAGGCGTTCATGTCGCTCCACAGATCTTGGTCCCAGATGCTCTGGAGCAACTCTGCTATTGTTATCCATCCATGCCACTGTCTTAGTCCATCCATCATAATTTCTCTCTGTGTGCCTCTGCCTCTTCTTCCACTGATCGTTCCATTCATCACAATATTTTCCAGTGACCCACTTCTCATTACCTGACTTGTCTGTCTCCTTCTTATCATGGAATATACTGTTCTATTTTCATTAGTCTTTACCAGGGAATCATTATTAGCTACTCTGCCAGTACAATGTATTTGCAACTTTCATCTCAGGAACACACATCTTTATTGCTCCCAAGCTTTTCTTAACTTATGAATTCACATGCCATGATTCACTACCATACAGTAAGACAGGTTCTTTATAACATTTCAGTACACTTTTTCTTATGCTCAATGATATTGAATTATTGCATAAGATTCTTTTCATTTTCTGAAATGCAGCTTATGCTTTATATTATCTGTTCCTAATGTCTGTGGCATGCAACCCCCCCCAACCCCCATTTAAGTTTACTAATTTATTTAGCTATTAAGTGTTGTCCCTGCTAACGTTTTTTCATAGGTCTTGGTCAGATATGACTGAGTTACTGTATAACAATAGATGGTACTACCTGATTTATGTTAGCACCAGATGTTGGGCAGCGCTTGCCAAACCCAATACCCCACATTGTGCCAACAGCTTCAGGTGGAGGAGCGCAGTTGATAGGGTACAAACCTTGACCTGGTGCGAGGAAATGTAACCTAAAGACTAAATGTCATGACAGGGCAGACCAGGCTCTAAGCCTTGGGTCTGCAACTGGTCTAGGATGGAAGCTCTGACAGGCGGACAGTTAGAGCATTGCATTGCTGTTCGGCAGCTTTTGCAGCTTGTCTTGTTCATGATGTATTACTATTACCTTTCCTCTGGAGTAAACTAGGCAGGGTGAGAAAGGGATCATGCTGCATGGACAACACATGGTCTCTTCACTTCATCCCAGGCTTTGTGCCATGAAGAGGTATAACTCCATCTCTGCTATTGCTGTGGGTTGTAGTTATTATGTCTTTTTTGTAGCAGAATGTAAAAAAAACTATCGCATGTCAAGATGACAAGGTGCCAGTCAGTCAGTTATTTTACATTAGTTTAGTTGCCGGGTCAACATCACGGCACACAGGTGTAACCCATAAGTGCTCCGTTCTATTCCTAACTGAAGCATGAGCCCAGAGAATCTCAGCTTAGAGCACTGGCGCGGATCCTGAAATACTTTGGGTAGATTTTTAACACACAATTTTGCCCAGGCAGCGCCGTTAGGCTACTCTTTTTCGATTTTCAACTGCCAAGGGATTATTTACGTGTGCAACAATACACATGGGCGTACGATCTCACTACCCAGAGACCAGGGGAAATTTTGTTACGAGAAGTCCACGTGAAAAAATCCCAGCCCTCACCGGGGCTTGAACCAGGGACCTCCAGCACTCAAGGCGGACACCATACCTCGAGACCACTCAGACCTCAGTTAATTTACATGTTGGTGTTAATAATATTCTTTGATGTAAAAAATGTTTCTGTTTTCTTGATATTCAAAGAAAGACTTTTTTGTGCACTCCCTATTGCTGCACAGTCCAAAAGTTGTTCTTTTTGATCTTGTCTTTTAGTAGATCTTTTGCATTTTCAGTTATCAAAATGTTAGATTACATAACACATATTTGGAAAAAAAAAGGGGGGGGGGCGCGGAATTAAAAATGATGATAATTCAGTTAAATTCATTGAAAAAGACAAACACACCACTTTTCTTCACAAATATTACAAGAATTTCTCCTTAGTGCCATAATACTATATTTATGACTTCATATTTTGAAGCATATCATTGTCACTAAATTTAAAAACATAGGAAAAGAACTTGACAGATTTGACCTCAATAGATTGAGAACCAGTATATACACTGTACATTATGTACATACTTAGTGACATTATTTATAATTAATAATGTTACTGCAAAGCAAATTTGAGACATATCTTGACTCTGGTTTATCCTTATTGTGAACTTTTTATTCTGCCCTTCATAACAGTTCTATAACCATTATTGTGATTTTGAAATCCGAATACACAAACCAGGCAATAAATCGTACAATCTATGGTTTGTGTTTCGTTATTCAAATTCACTACGGAAAACATTGTTTAGATTATTGTGATTGTCAGATATGTGATATGATGACAAATTTCCACTGTCAGTGTTGTTTTTACTATCACTCATTTTCATTCATTCATTCAGTAGCATGCCCTTTGCAGAATTTTGCTCCCATAACAACCTTCCTGAAAACCTCTCGATCATAAGCAAGATGTCCCGCATCCGATACACCCATCTGAAGATCATCCGCCACATCCTGCACCCATCTTCTCTTTGGCCTTCCTCTTCCTCTCTTCTCAGGCATATACCCCTCCATTATTGTTCTCTCCAAACTTTTGTGATGTTTCAAGTGACCAAAATATATCAATTTTCTTTGTTTTATCGTCTTTAATAGCCAACCTTCTTCAGTATTCAGCTATTTTTTTGCCCATGATGTCTAAGAAGGTTTCTACTCAGGCATTGAAACCTTTACTGCAGCGATTGATCTGGAGGACGTGTATAACAGAGTACCATTGGATTTCTTAATGCTTCAGCTGCTTGAACTCAAGATAAGTCCTTTCCTCCTTAGTTGGATCGCTGCAGCCCTCTTCCAGCGGAAAATAGTTTTTAGATGTGGCAGTTGGACTTCGGAACCAACAACAATATATCCTGGCCTACCACAGATATCACCATTATCTCTGGTGCTGTTCAACTCTTACACTGTGAGAATCACCAGGGAGCAGATCAATGGACCAGGAAGGACATTGTCATATGCCGACGATGCTTTAGTGTATCATCAGGGTAAGGATAGAGATCAGGTTGCTGTGGAACTACAAGCCAAACTCAATCGCCTAAGTACTTGGTGTGTTGAAGCTGGGGCAATGGTCAGCCCAACAGGCAACAGTGACATGGTTCTCTTTGAATAATCATATTGTCAACACTCCAACACCAACTGTAAATCTGTGGTCAGAGACCATGGAACGAACGCAGGCAGTGAATTACCTAGGGGTACGTTTTGATCGAAGCCTTGCTTATAATGAGCACATAGACCAGGTGATAACAAAGGTCAAACGGGGTGTCATAAGCAAGATGTCCCGCATCCGATACACCCATCTGGAGATCATCCGCCACATCCTACACCCATCTTCTCTTTGGCCTTCCTCTTCCTCTCTTCTCAGGCATATACCTCTCCATTATTGTTCTCTCCAAACTTTTGTGATGTTTCAAGTGACCAAAATATATCAATTTTCTTTGCTTTATCGTCTTCAATAGCCAACCTTCTTCAGTATTCAGCTATTTATTTGCCCATGACGTCTGAGAAGGTTTCCACTCAGGCATTGAAACCTTTACTGCAGCGATTGATCTGGAGGACGCGTAACAGAGTACCATTGGATTTCTTAATGCTTCAGCTGCTTGAACTCAAGATAAGTCCTTTCCTCCTTAGTTGGATCGCTGCAGCCCTCTTCCAACGGAAAATAGATTTTAGATGTGGCAGTTGGACTTCGGAACCAACAACAATATATCCTGGCCTACCACAGATATCACCATTATCTCTGGTGCTGTTCAACTCTTACACTGTGAGAATCACCAGGGAGCAGATCAATGGACCCGGAAGGACATTGTCATATGCCGACGATGCTTTAGTGTATCATCAGGGTAAGGTAAGGATAGAGATCAGGTTGCTGTGGAACTACAAGCCAAACTCAATCGCCTAAGTACTTGGTGTGTTGAAGCTGGGGCAATGGTCAGAGTACAAGAGATACAGCATGCAGGGCGATACGCTACCTTCTTGATTTTCCAACAATTTTCCAACCATTGAAGACAGAATACAAATTTGCTGAGCAAGTGCCTACCTCAGAGTTAACATAAACACACACATCCACTGCATAGTGAAATTATGAAGGTGAAGGGCAGTAGGTTAAAAAGAGGAAAGTCATGGATGGGTCAAGCCGAAGACATTCTTCAACAGGTGTGTTCACTTGAGGACTTAGAACCTGGCGAGGAGTGGGTACAAGTACCAAGATTTCTGTACATCCTTTTCTGTTTACATACAACTAGACAGAAAATGCAGACAAGAAAATCCGTGGAGGCGGAAGTGCAAGTGTTCATTTTCGTGAATTCGTTAGACGGTGATACTGTCATTTACACAGATGGGTCTGTCGTCCGGCATGTGAGAAGCTCATGGGCCTTTATGGCCCAGGCCGGAGGGAGAATTGTGAAGGAGGACTCTGGTCTTTGGTTGAGACCACAAGTAGCCTGACTATGGAAATCATGGCAGTAAGTAAAGCAATAACATGGCTCGAAACACAGACATTCACTAGGGCTTGTTTCCTTAACGACTCGGTGAGCATGCTCAAGAGGATAGAGATAGGGTGGATCCGAAGAGAGTGTTTGCTGTCTCTGGAGTGGTCTCGGCTGGCAAAGATTAGTTTCATCTTCGTGCCAGGGCATGCGGGAGTACAAGGAAATGAGCGGGCTGACAAGCTCGCAGGAAAGGCTACTGTGGAGGGCGGACGCGCCATGGACCAGGCTGACATTTTGAATGCGCTACGAGAAGTAAGACTTTTGCGAGAACCAAGTGATGACTGTGAATCTACAACCATGTTCAGACTGCGAGAACAGCAAATTAAAAGAGGTATTGCCAAACAAGAACACTACGCAGGAAGCCAAAGAAGATTTATAAACCAACACAGAACTGGTGTCGTTAGCCGCTACATGCTGCAGGATTTGCTGAGGATGGGATCCGAGCACTTATGGACTGAATGGTTCGATGTGCAGTGAGGATGATCTGTCGACTAAGTAACTAACTAAGTATTCAGCTCTTGAAGTATGGATGCATTTGTTCTTTTCTTTACCCAAGATATTCTGAGAACTTGTCTATAACATTTACATTCAAAAGCATTTATGCACTGTTCAGCTTGTTTAGTAAGTGTCCAGGTCTCACAGGCGTATGTTGCAATGGGAAAGATGCATGCTCTTAAAAATCTAATGTTTGTAGTTCTATCTGTCCCACTCCATAATTTATTCAGTTGTTTTAGTCTTTGAAGAGCAATTGATAGTCGCCATTTAATTTCTTTCATTGTGTCACCGTTGTTGGTAATCAATGACCCAAGATATTCAAAATTTTCCACCACCTTCAATTCTTCCTCATTAACATATATTTCTTCCTCCATAGTAGTTTATCTGTATGCATTATCTTTGTTTTTGCTATGGATATAAGTTGTGATTTTCACTATTCAACTGGGTTGAGGCTATTAGGTTTTCTATACCATTCGGTGTTGTGGATAGCAATACAGTATCATCAACATTCCGAATATCTAGTATGTCATGACCACCAATATTTAGGGCATCAAATAGCTTCATATTTATATCATCTCTGACATCACTACTGAAAACATTTACAAAGTCATTCAGATCCTCTTCCCATGGTCTCCACATGCATCTCCTCCCCTCTAACTTTTCATGACCTGTGCTTGCTTTCTCCTTCTTATGACATGCCCAGAGATTGGACTGTCCTCTTCTGATGCGAGTAATCAGTTCTCTTTGTGAGTTAACTTCTTTCAAGATATCCTCATTGCTCTTTCTATCCATCATCCATTGTGTTCTCATCATTCTTCCATAAAACCCTATCTCCACAGCTTCCTCATAATTCCTCACTTGTCTGCTAATTGTCCATGATTTGCTTCCATTCATCAGGATTGGCTCAATGTAGCTCTTAAGAACTCTTATCCTAAATAAAGAGAATATTCTTCATTTGGCGAAATGCTGCTTTGATCGGGCTATTCTACCTTTAACTTCCTTAAAACATTTTCTATCTGCTGTTATTAAAAATCTAAAATTATTTCAGATAATGATAATCTTTTCTGTTCTGATGTATATCAACTAGATTGAGAACCAGTGGCCATACCTGAACTCAAATATTGAACATTTATAACCCAACGTGATGGTAAGCATGCCACACATTCAAATGAAGGAAGTATTCAAATGTGAATTTCCATTTATTGAGCATTAAATTTGTAGAAGAAATTGCAAAACAAAACAAATAGCATGATTATCCTAATTTGGCAAAATACAACTTTCTTTGGTCAGACCTAGAGGCCGCATTTGACGATATATAATCCTTCAGTTATAAACCTTTTTTTAATATGCCAAAAGCATCAATAAAGGTGTATTTCCTATGCAATTTCCTTTAATATTAATATATAAATTAGGATGTATGTATGTAAATATATATGTATGTCCTTTATACGTTCGCGAACGGTCCATCCGATTGAGATGAAATTTTCTACACGTCTTCCTCTCATTCCAGCGCTGCCAACTGTCATATTTTTTTTTCTTCTTCCTCCTCCTCCCTCCTCCCCCTCCCTAAATACATACGTAAATATATGAAGATGATGATGAAAGAATCCCCAAACCAAAACGCTTGAAAAAGCGAAAAATGACGTGACTACACAGAATCGTCACACGGCAATCATCATCATCATCAAGTGCCGGCTGGCGTAGGCGTTCATGGCTCTCCGTAGATCTCGGTCTTTGGTTTTCTGGATCAACTCTGCTGCTGATATTCCTCCATGCCACGGCAATATCAATAACAATTCATCTTTTTATGTGTACGGAAGTTATCTACAGTCATGTAAAAGGGAAGAACAATCAATGGAAGGACCAAAATCACAGAATCTAGACGAGTATGAATTCGGAATGGCGAACTCCCTCTTCCTCTCTTCTCTTCCTCCCTCCTCCTCCCTCTACCTCCTCCCTCCACCCTCCTCCTCCTCCCTCCACCCTCCTCCTCTTCCTCCTCCTCCTCTTCCTCCTCCTCCCTCTCCCTCCTCCTTCTCCCTCTTCCTCTCCCTTCCTCCTCCATCCTCCTCCCTCCTACTCCTTCCCAGTTCCGCCTCCTCTCCCCTCCTCCTCTCCCCTCCTCCTCTCCCCTCCTCCTCCCTCCTCCTCCCTCCTCCTCCCTTCTCCTCCTCCCTCCTCCTCTCCCCTCCTCCAATTCCTACCCTCTTCCTCTTCCCCTCCCCCTCCTCCCTCTCCCTCCTCCCTCTCCCTCCTCCATCCTCCTCCTTCCTCCTCCTCCTCCCCCTTCTTCCTCCTCCGCTCTCCTCCTCCCTTTTCCTCCCTCCTCCTCCTCCCTCTACTAATCCCCCTCCTCCTTCCTCCACATCCCTCCTCCTACCCTCCTCCTCCTCCCCCTTCTTCCTCCTCCCTCTCCCTCCTCCTCCTCCCCCTTCTTCCTCCTCCCTCTCCCTCCTCTTCCTCCTCCATCCTCCTCCAACCTCTTCCTCCTCCTCCCTCTTACTCCTCCTACCTCCTCCCTCCTCCTCCTCTCTCCTCCTCCCTCCTCCCTTTCCCTCCCTCTACCTCCTCCACCTTCTTCCTCCACATCCCTCCTCCTCACTCTTACTCCTCCTCCCTCCTCATCATTCCTCCTTCTCCTCCCTCCTCCTTCTCCCTCCTTCTACCTCTTCCTCCCTCCACCTCCTCCCTCCTCCTCTCTCCTCCTTCTCCCTCCTTCTCCTTCCTCCCTCCTCCTCCTGCGTTCTCCTCCTCCCTCCTCCTCCTCCCTCCTCCTCCTTCTCCTCTTCCTCCCTCCCTCCTCCTCCACCTCCTCTTTCTCCCTCCTCCTAATACCTCCTCCTCCTTCTCCCTCCTCCTCTTTCCTCCTCCTCCCTCTTCCTCCTCCTCCCTCTTCCTCCTCCTCCCTCCTCCTCCTCCCTCCTCCTTCTCCTCTTTCCCCCCCTCTTTCCCCCCTCCTCCTTCTCCTCTTTCCCCCCTCCTCCTAATCCCTCCTCCCTCTTATTCCTCCCTACTCCTCCCTCCTCCTCCTCTCTCTGCCTATCTCTTCCTCCTCCATCCTCCTCCCTCTTCCTTCTACCTCCTCTCTCCTCTCTCCTCCTCCCTCCTCCCAATTCCTCCCTTCTCCTCCTCCCTCTACCTCCTCCTCCCTCCTCCTCCTTCCTCCACATCCCTCTCCTCCCTCTTCCTCCTCCTCCCTCTTCCTCCTCCTCCTCCTCATCATTCTTCCTCCTCCTCCTTCTCCACCTCCTCCCTCCACCTCCTCCCTCCTCCTCCCTCCTCCTCCCTCTCCCTCCTCCTCCCTCTCCCTCCTCCTCTTCCTCCTGTGTTCTCCTCCTCCCTCCTTCTCCTCTCTCCTCCTCCCTCCTCCCCCCTCTCCCTCCTCCTCCTCCTGCGTTCTCCTCCTCCCTCCTCCTTCTCCCTTCTTCTCCCTCTCCCTCCTCCTCCCCCTCCTCCCTCTCCCTTCTCCTCCCTCCTCCTCCTCCCTCCTCCTAATACCTCCTCCTCTCTCCTCCTCCTCCTATCTCCTCCTCCTCCTTCCTCCTTCTCCCTCTCCCTCCTCCCCCTCCTCCTCCTGAGTTCTCCTCCTCCTCCTCCCTCCTCCTCCTCCCTCTTCCTCCTCCCTCCTCCTCCACCTCCTCCTTCTCCCTCCTCCTTCTCCCTCCTCCTCCTTCTCCCTCCTCCTCTTTCCTCCTCCTCCCTCTTCCTCCTCCTCCTCTTTCCCCCCTCCTCCTTCTCCTCTTTCCCCCCTCCTCCTAATCCCTCCTCCCTCCCTATTCCTCCCTACTCCTCCCTCCTCCTCTCTCTGCCTATCTCTTCCTCCTCCCTCCTCCTCCCTCTTCCTTCTACCTCCTCCTCCTCTCTCCTCTCCTCCTCCTCCCTCCTCCCAATTCCTCCCTCTACCTCCTCCCTCTTCCTCCTTCCTCCACATCCCTCCTCCTCCCTCTTCCTCCTCCCTCCTCGTCATTCTTCCTCCTCCTCCTTCTCCACCTCCTCCCTCCTCCCTCCACCTCCTCTCTCCTCCTCCTCCCTCTCCCTCCTCCTCCTCCCTCTCCCTCCTCCTCTTCCTCCTGCGTTCTCCTCCTACCTCCTTCTCCTCTCTCCTCCTCCTCCCTCCTCCTCCTGCATTCTCCTCCTCCCTCCTCCTTCTCCCTTCTTCTCCCTCTTCCTCCTCCCTCCTCCTCCCCCTCCCCCTCTCCCTTCTCCTCCCTCCTCCTTCTCCCTCCTCCTAATACCTCCTCCTCTCTCCTCCTCCTCCTCCTCCCTCCTCCTCCTCCCTCTTCCTCCTCCCTCCTCCTCCCTCCTCCTTCTCCTCTTTCCCCCTCCTCATAATCCCTCGTCCTCCCTCCTATTCCTCCCTACTCCTCCTCCCTCCTCCTCTCTCTGCCTATCTCTTCCTCCTCCCTCCTCCTCCCTCTTCCTCCTACCTCCCCCTCTCTCCTCCTCCCTCCTCCCTTCTCCTCCTCCCTCCTCCCTCCTCCTTCCTCCACATCCCTCCTCCTACCTCTTCCTCCTCATCATTCTTCTTCCTCCTCCTTCTCCCCCTCCTCCCTCCTCCCTCCTCTTTCTCCTCCTCCTTCTACCTCCTCCTTCTACCTCTTCCTCCCTCCTCCTTCCTCCTCCTCCCTCTCCCTCCTCCCTCTCCCTTCTCCCTCCTCCCTCTCCCTTCTCCCTCCCTCCTGCGTTCTCATCCTCCCTCCTTCTCCGTTCTCATCCTCCCTCCTTCTCCCTCCTCCTCCTTCTCCCTCTTCCTCTTCCTCCTCCCTCCTCCTCCCCCTCCTCCCCTCTTCCCCCTCCTTCCTCCTCCTCCTCCTTCTCCCTCCTCCTCCCTCCTTCTCCTCTCTGCTCCTCCTCCTCTCTCCTCCTCCTCCCTCTTCCTCCTCCTCCTTCCTCCTCCCTCCTTTTTCTCCTCTTTCCCCCCTCCTCCTCTCTCCTATTCCTCCCTACTCCTCCTCCTCTCTCCGCCTATCTCTTCCTCCTCCTCCTCCCTCCTCCACCCTCTTCCTCCTCCTTCCTCCTACTCCTCCTTTTTCTTCTTCTTCTGCTGCTGCTGCCACCGCTCCATTTACCCAAGTTACTTTCAAGTGCTCTTTCTAATGCTTTTTGCAAGTTGGTCTTCGTTTATCTAAGGTTGTTCTAACCGCAACCAATAAATGATTAGACAGACAGACAGAAAGACAGACAGAGAGGGAGGGACAGACAGACAGACAGTCGGGAACGGGAACTTATATGAATTAAATGAGATGCTCCCCATCAGGGGCTGGGCGAAGCCGGGCCGGGTCAGACAGACAGACAGATAGACAGACAGACAGCTAGATAGTCGAGAACGGGAACGGGAGCTTATATGACTACTTATATGAATTCAGGGTCAGATAGACAGACAGACAGACAGGAACGGGAGCTTATATGAATACTTATATGAATTAAATGAGATGCTCCCCACCAGGGACTGGGCGAAGCCGGGCCGGGTCTGCTAGTTTTATATATAATACATCATGTCTCTTACAGTTTAACTTTACAATAATACCATTGATGAACAGAAAAACCAATGAGCAAGTCCTACAAAATAACAAAAGAAAACCATAAATTGATTAAAAAGAGTAGGCTTAGATAGTTAAGATTTTTTCGCACACATGTTCGTTTTATGATTTGTCTTCGTCTTCTATGTAACACATGTGAGCGTGCAATGGTTTTATATGTGTTTAAGCCACTATTACATTGCAACTATGGTAATGTTTTCCAGCGTTTCAGTTCGGCGACTCATCGCATAAATTAAGCATAAACCCTTAATTGTGACATGCAGAAACCTACCTGCGACACTTGAAGGCTTTAATTACACAAATTATAAGCATACACTTATGTTTCTAATTTAAACATACATAAAGAGTAAGACAACACGCATACAAACAGGAATACAAACAGATAACGTATAAACATCAAGTTTATGTAAGGGAGATCATACGGTCACAGGGGACACAACAGATTTATAGAAATTATGAGTACACAGTTGAGAATTTATCCGCAAGCGGAAGTCAGATAGGTAGAGATCAGCATACACAGAACTTGTAAAAGATGTTGATGTACATTTCACGGGAGCCATGAATTATATATTCATGTTTTGTTTCCATAACAGGAACAATTTGTGTCGGGACATCTGTTTTCGATATTTGGAGAGGTAGTGCATTTTATGACTTTGCCATACTTGTAAGTTGAACTGGCCTCGGTTCGATACAGCTTCAAGTAGTGCAATGTGGAAGAGTATTGACTCAGCAACATTACAAGTATGTTACACTGATCATAGACCAGTGGGTAAATACATCAACTTGGTATCATACCAATATGAATCAGAAGTGGTACCTAATGACACGAGTACTGAACTCCTACAACACTTTGACAAATTAGATCCAACTAATTTTGTATAGCCTAAGACGACATTGTGTCACACCCACTAGTTGAATTTCGTGACAATACAGGGGAGGCACGGGAGTATGTCAAGAGGTTGAGGAGGACATAGATAGGACAAGGGACAGAATAGAGGTAATGACATATAGGACATAGATTAGGACTCTACAGGGGAGTAGATAGAGTATAGATAGAACACAAGCTAGGACTTAGAACAGTCATAAGACAGGACTTAGGTGGGGACTCATAACCAGGACAGGACACCGCCAGGACCAACCCCGAGGAGGGGAGGGGACGCTAGTTCACGGGATACTACCCTGAACAGACTAGACGTTAGTATAACCCAGGTTAACACGGACAGACTGCTGTACTATGAGACAGGTACAATAGCACAGGGTTTTGCTGACCACACGGGGTTTGGGACGGCAAGGCCAGCCAGCCGGCTGAATACCGTCAGACGGGTCACGACAGCTTTCTAGAGAGGACACTTGTGTATTTCTGAGCGCAATTGTTTAGTGCTCAGTTAGAGATAACGAGTGTGGAGGTTGAATAAGTGATTGTGCATAAGTATTGTAAAGAAGGCGACAAATGTATATTTCATCGCCTGGTTAATGTATGTAACTATTTCAGGTCCGCCTGAATTAAAGACATGATATACCATCCACACAACGGATGTTTCTTTGGGTGTGGATGAAGTAGCGAGTGCCTGTGTGTATGATTCAAGATGTTGACAATCCCAAACCATAAATATATTGGATGACGATGAAGAAGTCTTGCAGAACTGCTTTTGTGGGCCTAGTGTCTCTCTCTGACATGTTGTAGGTTGTGCTGTAGTGTTTGCATGTGTGCTCCACACTTGGTAGTGAGACACATCAAGTCACATGTGCTCTGAGTTCATTGTCCTGTCGCTGCAATTAAAAATAATGTAAAATGTTATATCTGTATGTTTCCTATGATGAAATACTGTTTTAGTGAATAATGATTGAGATCGGTGATTAATATTAATTAATTTTCATCATTTTTTATTTCAGTTTTGTACTCTGCTTGATTTGATCAATTGAAACATTTGTATAATCTTAACAAATATGGGAAGAAAGACAAAAAAAAACGCAAAACCAAACCAGACTGCAAACAGTCAACCTCAAGAAGTGTCTAGCAATGCATCATTTTTAACACCATGCCCTGAACTGTCCAAAACTGACAAGAAAAAACTGACAGAACTGATTACAAATTTGTTGGAAAGTAAGTTATTTAAGAAGAAAATACTTCTCATTGTAATGTTTACTATGATTGTATTTAGCACAGTACCTCACTGTATTGATTACAATATGAAGCAGCTAACTTCATGCTGACAGATAAAGGAAAAATTGAAGAAATAAATAATTTTAAATATCTTAGGTCAATATATAGAAGATCTGGGAAGACTAACTTGGTCAACAAATGCCTGAAGAAGTTGGTTGTGTCGGCCGAAATGTGCAAATATTGCAGCTCTGCTGTAAACAGGCATAACACAGTTATGTCGAAAACAACATTGAGAACAAACGCAGAAGAAGAAGAAGAATATGTAGAAGATGGAAGTTTTGACAAAGATGTCAAGGTAAGAAATTAGCTGGCCTCATATGTGAAGGCAAGACTGAATGTTATCAGGAAGAATAATGACATCAATTTACTGTTAAAATCAAACTACACAAATTTCTATTGTGCATATGTGAAAGTTTGACACTTATTGCAATTTTGAGATCAAGCTTTCAAGTATAAATGTTACATAAAGCTTTTATACATATTTACATAGTATTAAACAAGTGTCTTTGTTCAGGAATTTATAAGTACATATGCAAGCTGCTTAGAACCACTCTTTTAAGTAATGACATGTCAACAACTCGCTGGCTTGGAATGTAACTGTTAGGGGTTGAACCTCACCCAAGTGACATTTCATGTTCTGTGCACTATAGGAATTATAATTCGCAAATGCATTTGAGATAGAATCCATTGGCACCTTGCCGTCTTGACAGATGATAGTTTGTGCTTTAAAAAGGCATAATAACTTTTACCTATGGCGGTAGCGAATGTGACTGATAAGGCCAATTCACGCTGTAAATGTTCGTTCACAGTTGGTGCATGTGAACACGTGGCCATTTCCACCATCATGCACCATCTTACGTCTCACACGCTCGGTGCGTGTGACTTATCTGTAATAATTTTCTCCTTTGTCTTTATTCCATTTCTGATGTTTGCTCTCCATGCAACACGTTCAGCGGCGACTTGCTCCTAATGTGCATTATCAATGCCTGTATCAATCATGTCCCGCTTACAATCTTTGTATCGTAGTAGAGGCCGACCCTGAGATCTCTTACCCATCTGTAATTCACCAAAAAAGATGTCCTTTGTTATTCTACCATCATCCATCCTCCTAACAAGTCCTACCCATCTAAGTCTACGAAGACTGAGCATGGAATAAACCATCACACAACCTGATCTTTCCAATACTTCAGTATTTGTGATTTTGTCTTGCCACTTAATACCAAGAATTCTTCGCAGACACCGCATATGAAAGCTGTTTAAACGTTTCTCTTGGTGTGAGTAAGTTGTCCAGGTTTCACTGCCATAAAGAAGAGTACTAAGGACACAGGCTTGATAGACAAGGACTTTTGTTTTGGCAGTAAGCTTCCTGTTCTCCCACACTCTTTTTCTTAACCTGTTCATTGTTGTTGCTACCTTACCAATCCGGATGTTGATTTCCTGATCTAGTCTACCATCTCTAGTTCGGCGTCAATAAAGATTGATGGTACCCTATGTGCACCTTGTGACATAATCTGTGTCTCCTTTTTGCTAATTGTTAAACCAAATTCAGAACAAGCATTGGAGAATGCAGATAGTAGACATTGCAATTCTTCCTCAGAGTGGGTCGTAACTGCAGCGTCATCTGCAAAAAGGAACTCTCTGATCAGTACCCTCCTAATTTTGGTCTTGGCCTTCAATCTCTGAGCATTGTAGAGGCCGCCATCTGAGCGTGAGTGAATGTATATACCACCATCCTGATCATGAAAGGCATATTTCAGTAGAAGTGAAAAGTATATTCCAAAGAGGGTGGGAGCTAGTACACAACCTCGCTTAACTCCACTCTTGATTTCAAACTCTTCAGAAGTTGCACCATCAAACTTAATTATACCCTTCATGCCTGTGTGGAACGATTCCACAATGGACAGAAGAGTTGGTGGGCAGCCAATCTTCTTTAGTGCCTTGATCAGACCCTCACAACTGACCAAATCAAATGCCTTTGTGAGGTCAATGGAGGCAATAAACAGTGGTTGATTCTGTTCACAGCATTTTTCTTGTATTTGTCGCAATGAAAATATATCAATGGTAGGCCGTTTCTGTCGAAAGCCACACTGTGATTTGGGGTAGACTTGATCTCCTAGGACTTGAAGTCTGCGCAGAACAATTCTGGCAAATACTTTTCCAACAATACACAGAAGTGAGATACCCCTATAGTTGTTGCAGTCGCTCCGATCGCCCTTGTTCTTGTATAGTGTTATGATGCTTGAATCTTTGAAATCCTGTGGGACTTGTCCTTCTCGTCAGCATAGCTCTATTAACTGGTGGATCTGTAGAGTGAGTGTGTCTTGCCCACTCCTGATAACCTCTATTGGAACCGCATGCTTACCTGGAGCGTTGCCAGATGCAAGTTCATTTATAGCACACTTAACTTCTGTTATGGTGGGAAGTGTGTCCAGGTGGTCAAGAGTTGGTAGAGCCTCTATGGCGTTGAGGGCATCATCTGCTAGTTTGGTCTCACTTGAGTAAAGCTCCAAATAGTGCTCTACCCATCTGTCCATCTGCTGTTTCTTATCAGTTATGATTTCTCCAGTCAAGGTTTTCAATGGTGCAATTCTTTTGATCACTGCACCACAGGCTGATAGGGAGCAAACAGCCCAGGAGTTACAGGCGACAGTAGACAAAGTGATTGAGTGGTGCACTGAAATGAGTGCTGTCATCCACCCGGAAAAGGCGGCTGTTTTGTGGTGCTCTCTGGACAACAGGATTGTGAGAGCGGATGTCCCAAGCCTCGCGATAGATGGTAGAAATGTCAGCAGAGAGAACAAACTGAAGTATCTGGGGATCACATTTGACAGGAGCCTATCCTTCAAGGACCATGTGGAGACGGTTGTGACAAGATCTCAAAAGGGACTCAGTGCACTTAAAACTTTGGCTGCAATGGACACAGAGCAGAGAATGCTTTTCACACTATACCAGCACTTGATCCTCTCAGTAATTGATTATGGATTAGGTCTGCTCACTGTCTCAGCTGGTGAAGTTAGAGCGCATACAGAACGAAGCTATGCGGGTCATTCTGGGATGCACTAGAGACACCCCAGTAGTGTGTATGCGTTACATCCTTGGTCTGCCGACTGTTGCTGGCAGGCTCAAGGTGATGCAGGTGAAGGCATACCTCAGAGTAGCTGCAGACACAGACCACCCACTGCATGAGGCGCTGGACGCAGTTAAGGGTCAGCGACTGATAAGAGGGAAATCATGGATGGTTCAGGCGGAGGATACGATCAGACAGGTGTGCCCCTTGGAGAACATTAGGCGTGGAGAGGAGTGGGTCAGAGTGCCAGCGGAGCAGTCAGAATTGTGCAGAGTTATAATCACATTAAGCCGAGAGTGCAGGGAGTGGCCAGCAGGGGCCACGGAAGTGGAAATCCAGCAACTAATTCAGGACAATGCTCACTCGGGTGATGTGATTATCTACACAGATGGTTCAGTGTCAAGAGGTGAGAAAAGTGGCTGGGGGTTCATAGCTAAAGCCAATGGTCGACGTTTGGGGCAGCAGAGCCTGGCATATGATACCACAACATCCAGCTTAAGAATGGAGGTGGAGGCAGTCACTGCGGCTCTCCGCTGGATGGAGAATACGACACACACACACATAGTGATTGTAACTGACTCAGAAAGCATGCTGACGAGGGTGAGGACGGGCAGGCTTCGTGCGGAGTGGCTTGCTTCGCTTCGGCGGTCAAGGGTGACAAGCATCGCCTGGATCTTTTCTCCGGGGCATGCCGGTGTGCTGGGAAATGAACAGGCGGACAGATTGGCTGGCTCTGCAGAACTTGGTGGAGTATTGATACATGACAAGGCAGACGTGGTTGCGGCCTTGTGGGAGCACGTGCACACCTCGGAGGAGCAAATGGATTATCATGGTCTGGCAAGAATGAGACAGCGAGGAGTGACGAGGGGATCTGGCCGGCGCTCAACGCTCAGAGGAAAGGCTGTGGTGTCGATTCCTAAATCAATCAATCAATCAAACCACAGGCTTCCTTTATTCCTTCATACATGCTTCTTATGTTTCCCTTATCACTTGCGATTTGAATGGACTCACATAACTTGATCCAGTAATCATTTGCACACTGCCTGGCAGCCTTTTGCACATCCTTCCTAGCTTGCCTTAGCTCACTCAGAGTGTTACGCATTGGTCTTTCCTTGTTTCTTAAGAGAGCTATCTTTTTCTTATCAATCAAGGGCTTCAGAGTCTTGCTGTTTGCCGCAAACCAGTCCTGCCTCTTATGATCCACAGTGCTGTAAACCCCTACGGCAGTTTTATAAAGAGTTTCCTTAAGTTGACCCCACTTTTAATTTACTGTACAATTTTCTGGTGCATCAGTGAAAGCGTCTTCAAGTTGCTGTTGAAACTGAAAGCACTTTTCAGGATCGTAAGTGTTAATAATATTAATCCTGGGGCTAGATTTGTGTTTAGCTGTGTAGATTCTCTTTGGTCTCAGTCTAACCCTTGCAACAACCAAAGAATGATCCATATCACAGTCAGCACTGTGGTAACTTTGAGTCAATGATATATGGTTCAGATGTTGTCTCCGTGTGATGATGAAGTCCAGCTGGTGCCAATGGCCGGATTTTGGATGTTTTCATGTGACCTTATGCATCTGTTTTGTTTTAAAAAAAGGAGTTTGTAATACATAAGTCATTTCTGGTGCAATGCTCCAGCAGCCTTTGCCCATTTTCATTCATGCGACCGATGTTGTATTTTCCAAGGCACACTGGCCATGAACTCGAGGCCTTGCCCACACGAGCATTGAAATTACCGAGCACAAATGTAGTCAGATTTTGGAACTGCCTTGATCACGGAGTCTAACTCCTCATAGAACGAATCCTTCACATCATCAGAGGAATCGAGTGTCGGTGCAGGGATAATAGTCTTTCATTTCCTCCTGCTGGAATTTCAATCATTCCCAGTAGCGAATTCTTCACTGCAAAGCCCACACCGTGTTGCCTTTTTTCTGCCTGCCCTCTACCCTTCCAAAAAAAGGTGTAATTGTTTTCCCTGAGTGACCCTTCCTCAGCGAGGTGAGTCTCCTGCAGGCCAGCAATATCAATGTTAAGACGATTGAGTTCGGCATCAATCACAGCCGTTTTTCTCACATCGTCAATATTGGTCAAGTCAGTGGAAAATCCTGGACACATGGTTCTCACGTTCCAGGTTGCAAGCCGTAGCTTGAGGTTTCTAATTTTCTTTTTTTACCCATTGAAGCAGGCAGGCTGTGGCGGATCAGCACCCAATTGGCCGGGGGCTGCCCATCTTGAGGCGGGCGGTAACTGATCAGCGACACCTGTAGGTGTCTCCCACCGTCAGAGGCAACGCGTGGCGCCCCATGTCTACGCCAATTGACAGGGACTTATAACCCGTAACAGTTGCCTCTCGCTTTGATTCCGAGACCAGTTGAGACCAGGGATGGAGTTATTGCCTCTCCATAGCACAAAGCCTGGGCTAAAATATAGAGATCATGTGTTGCCCATGCAGCATGATACCTCTCTCGGCCTGCCTAGTTCACTCCAGAGGAAAGGTAACACCTCTACATCTGGAACACGACAAGCTGCAGAAGCTGCTGGATCAGCAAAGCAATGCTCTAACTGTCCGCCTGTCGGAGCTTTGATCCTAGACCAGCCGCCAAATAAGGCTTAGGGCCTGGTCTGCCCTGCCATGACATTTTGTCTTTAGGTTGCATTTCCTTGCACCAGGGTAAGGCTTGTACCCTCCCAATTGCGCTCTCCCGCCCGAAGCCGTTGGCACAAGGTGGGGTGTCGGGTTTGGTAAGTGCCGCCCAACGTTCGGCGCTAACAGAAAAGAAGTCTGATGGATAAATGCACTACTGTGACGACCATGAGAACGGTCAAAGTAAGGTGCAGGTATGGGGTCAAAAAGGTTAATTAAAATGTCCAGCATATTACAAGCTGGTGTTAACATAAATCAGGGGCTAGCTGGTAGAATTCGTTAAGAAGACAATTAACAAAGTAAAAGCCAAAAACAAAATGTAGGGAAGTTTCATTGGAACACACAGTTAACAGTTAGTTAGTCGACAGATCATCCTCATTGCACATTAAGTCCATAAGTGCTCGGATCCCCTTCTCAGCAACTCCCGCAGCATGTAGGGCTAACGACACCAGTTCTGTGTTGGTTTATCAATTTTCTTTGGCTTCCTGCGAAATGTTCTTGTTTGGCCACCTCTCTTTTAATTTGCTGTTCTCGCAGTCTGGCCATGGTTGTAGATTCACAGTCATCACTTGGTTCTCGCAAGTCTTACTTCTCGTAGAGCATTCAGAATGTCAGCCTGGTCCATGGCGCGTCCGCCCTCCACAGTAGCGTTACCTACGAGCTTGTCAGCCCGCTCATTCCCTTTTACTCCTGCATGTCCTGGCACGAAGATAAAACTAATCTTTGCCAGCTGAGACGCTTCAGAAACGGCAACCATTCTCTTCGGATCCACCCTATCTCTATCCTCTTGATTATGCTCATTGAGTTGCTAAGGAAACATGCCCTAGTGTATGCCTGTGTCTCGAGCCATGTTATTGCTTTACTTACTGCCATGACTTCCATAGTCAGGCTACTTGTGGTCTCAGCAAAAGCACCAGAGTCCTTCTTCACAATTCTCCCTCCGGCCTGAGCCGTAAAGGCCCATGAGCTTCTCACATGTCGGACGACCGACCCATCTGTGTAAATGACAGCATCACCGTCTAGTGAATTCTCGAAAATCAACGCTTGTACTTCCGCCTCCACAGCAGCCGGATTTTCTTGTCTGCATTTTCTGTCTAGTTGGATGCTAACTGAAAAGGACGTACAGAAATCTGTTGGCACTTGTACCCACTTCTCACCAGGTTCTAAATCCTCAAGTGAACACACCTGTTGAAGAATGTCTTCAGCTTGATCCATCCACGACCATCCTCTTTTTAACCTGCTGCCCTGCACCTTCATAATTTCACTATGCAGTGGATGTTGTGTGTTTGTGTTAACTCTGAGGTAGGGGCGTGCTCTACAAATTTGTATTCTGTCTTCAATGGATGGAAAATCAAGAAGGTAGCGCATCGCCCCACATGCTGTATCTCTTTTACATCCAAGAATAATGCGCATAGCTTTATTCTGTATCCTTTCCATCCTTTCTATCTGCTTATGGCTGAGAGTCAGGATTGCCATTACTTACTCAAAAACAGACATGACCAACCCCTCAAATAGAAGACATAGATGGCACTGCTCACGTTTGCTGCCGCCATCACCCGCATCGCAGCCAAACCCCGCTTGGCTTTTGTTATCACTTGGTCTATGTGCTCATTATAAGCAAGGCTTCGATAAAAACGTATCCCCAGGTAATTCATTGCCTGCGTTCTTTCTACCGTCTCTGAACACAGATTAACAGTTGGTGTTTGAGTGTTGACAATATGATTATTCAATGAGAACCATGTCACTGTTGCCTTGTTGGGTTGACCATTGCCCCAGCTTCAACACACCAAGTACTTATGTGATTGAGTTCAGTTAGTAGTTCCACAGCAACCTGATTACTATCCTTCCTCTGACGATACACTAAAACATCGTCGGCATATGACAGTGTCCTCCCTGGTCCAGTGATCTGCTCGCTGGTGATTCTCACAGTGTAGGCATTGAAGAGCACCAGAGATAATGGTGATCCCTATGGTAGGCCAGGATATATTGTTGTTGGTTCCGAAGTCCAATCGCCACATCTAAAAACTACTTTCCGTTGGAAGAAGGCTGCAGCGATCCAACTAAGGAGGAATGGACTTACATTGAGTTCAAGAAGCTGAAGTATTAAAAAATCCAATGGTACTCTGTTGTACGCGTCCTCAAGATCAATCGCTGCAGCAAAGGTTTCAATGCCTGAGTGGAAACCTTCATAGACATCATGGGCAAAAACTGCTGCATTGGTCCAGGTTTCTCTTTTTGGATGGTACCCACCCAGGGTAGGTGGGAAAACACCTTGCCCCGCTAGTTGGCTTGATATTTTTCTGGCAGTTAACTTCTCCAGCAGCTTGCCTATTGTATTCTGCACGGTTATAACTCGATATCCCTGAATTTTTGTGTGGTCTTTGCCAGGCTTCGGCAAGGAAATCAGTTAACTGTTCAAGAGTTAACTGATTTCTCACTGGGGTAACTGACTGTTTCAATATACAGAGAAGGGACAGACTGGTCAGGGGATGGAGACTTGGGTAATTTGTTAATAAAGATCATTAAACAATACGGAGTGAGTACACATCTAACAAACCTATGTAAAAGCTTGTACAACAACAGTGAATGCATAGTGAGAGTAACTGGAGGACACTCAGAACCCTTCACCATAAGATCAGGAGCACGACAAGTTTGTGTCCTGTCCCCTCTCTTATTTATAACATATATAGACAACATATGTAAAGAAACCAGCCAAACAGAGACTGCAAGAACACTGCATGACGAGAACACAGAAGAAGAACCATCTGCAAATTACACCATTAGAGAACTGTTTGCAGACGACCAAGCACTAATAGCAAAATCAGAAGCTGAATTACAAGACCATATGAATAGTCTAAATGAAATGTGTAGGGAACATAACATGAAAATTAGCACAAGTAAAACAGAGGTATTGACTATAACTAAAGAAGAAAAAGCAACAACGATTCACCTAAACAAACATCCCTTGAAACAGTAAAGAGTTTCAAGTACCTAGGAAGTATAATATCATCAAATGGCAAATCAGAAGACGAGATCGAAAATAGATGCAATAAGGCAAACCAACTCATTGGACAAATGGCACCAATACTAAAGAACAAACATGTATCAATAACTACTAAGAAAACACTTTACAACACAATCTTCCTACCAACTCTATGTTACCAGTGCCAAACGTGGACAATGACAGAAAAAGAGAAAAGAAAAATCACTACTACAGAAATGAGGTTCCCGAGAAGAATACTCAATGTATCAAGAAGAGATAATTTCAGAAATGAAGAAATCAGGACTAAAGTGGGGGTTATAGCCACACTAGATTTTATTAGAAGGCAGCAAGTCAAATGGTTTGGCCATGCAAGTAGGTTACCATCTAACAGTATACAACAACAAGCAATGATGTGCAGATAAGAGGGAAGCAGAGGAAGTGGCTGACCACGTACACGATGGACGCAGGGAATAACAGAGTCCATGGGAATATTGATACATGAAGTCCATAAGCAGGCACTCTCCCACTGTTTATGCTTCACCTCGACACCACACGGTACAAGAAGAACATGATGAAATGAGAAGATGAGATGAGACTTGACCCAAAGTAAAAAGAGGAATCTGCAGTTAAGTGAAGACTGGCCGTACACTCAAGGAAAGGATCAGACCTGTAGTTGGTTACCATTGGACTAAGTGAGAGTCTGGCATAGCAGTTTATTCCACTATAATGGAAAGGCCTGTAGAAGGCACTGTTATATTCCGATTTAGTGCATGGAGAAATATGTTCACTGGAAGAGTGTATTTCATTGTGTTCGTCTAGAATTAATAAATATATTTTGTGTGTGCTAAATGGTGTTCTCGAGTGACTACCAGTTGTTGATAAGTAGTCCGGCATAGCTAATGAAAGTGTTTCATATCTATGGTTGATCCATAATGCATTACTAATCATCAAAATAGACATGCAATAACTACATAACTACAGTCATTTCTAAACAGTGTCACAACTACTGAGGAATCACGTATACATCTACATACATTTGGTGTTAAAATTGAACACCCACAGTCAACAACAGTCTCAACAAAACGGAAAGAATAGATCTCTCTCGGTCTCTGTCTTTCTCTCTGTATCTGTCTGTCTGTCTGTCCGCCTGCCTGCCTGTCTCTCCCTCTTCCCCCCCTCTCTCTCCACCCCCCCTCTCGCTCACACACACTCTCTCTCTCTCTCTCTCTCTCTCTCTCTCTCTCTCTCTCTCTCTCTCTCTCTCTCTCTCTCTCCTCCCTCTCCCTCCTTCTCTATGTCACAGTAATTTACTGTGGATTCCTTGCAAAAAATAATTCTGTAGTGTACATTTGAGACTGTTGGGTTGGTGAAAAGTCAGAAAAAAGAATTCCTGTGCAGATAACATAAGGATTTGAAGGGTCAGACATTGCCACACTTATGTTTTTGAAGATTGGTGCAGTGTAAGGCTTTGACCAGGTTTTGTCTAGTTTGTAACTTTCAGTGCCATGTCTGGCACTCAGTTTTCTAAGGTTGCACTTGGTGTAAACAGGTCCTTCCAATCAATGAAACATGTGGCAGTTATTTTGAGAATATGATTGCAGCTCTAAGCCAAAGTTACAGTGTGTGCTGACAATTGAGCAATTGTTGTCAGTGTCGTGTCCTCCTTTACAGTGTCGTCCCTGGAGTGAAGAGAGCCGACACCCACATTATAATATTTTTCCCTCTCAATATTCTGGAGAATCCACCAGCTTCCGTCCAACACACTCCATCAGCCTATGGACACCTTTTCCTATCACTCTCTCACTGTCGTACTATGCCCCCTTCTCATACTTCCCCAACGCAACATACTCAACAACTCTTGCTTCTAGAAATTAATAAAGAGTAATTTATTAAAATAAAAGTGTAACGTATATGAGACGTGTATGTGAAGAAAATGTGTGACGTGTTCTATAAAGTGTGTAGACTCTGACTCTCAGACAACAACCCAGTCAGCTGATCCCAGCAAAGATAGACCACAGCACGTTACGTCAGAACATGTACTTCTCACCCGTTGCCGAAACCATCTTGCCGGATACTGCTTTGCCTCTGTAGACCTCTGGTAATCCAATTTCATGAACATCCGAAATAGACACCGGTGGTATAAACAGTTAATCATGGACCGGTTGCACTCTACACAATGTCCGTTCCTAACGTTCCTTAACAAACTGCACAAGTCTTTTGTAGTGTGTACGCAGTTAGTTAGTTAGTTAGTCGACAGATCATCCTCGTTGCACATCGAACCATTCAGTCCATAAGTGCTAATTTCTAATGTTAATTGTTGCGGTACTAACACTAGGTACTCTTAGCCGGTTCTCGGTTCGTTACTACTGTCTAATGCTGTGTGGTGCATCAGTATGCATCACTCTCTTTGATGAATCAATTTCCTTCTAGCGTAAGTTACGTTCTGTATGCAACTCTAGTGACTCTTGAACTGGTGTTCTTCCTAATGGGATTGGATTCTTTCCCAAAAACTTGTTGAGTTTCCTTGGATCTGGTAGGGAACCTAGGATAGAAACAACACATCTGGTGATAGTACTAGTCACTGATCCTTTCGGCTGAGTGTAAGCCTATCACCTTGCTTAATGATCTTTAGCTAACTAGAATTAGTCATAGAGCAGATTAGCTACCCACCTAGAGCCGAATCAGGCTATGACAAAGAAAAAATCAGCAAACAGAATGCGGAACCCCGCCCACCAGGGACACCTACGGGAAGATCCCAATTATCCCTCATTACTCAATTCTCAACTAGTAAAGCTTATCAACACTTCACTAATCTATTCTTAACTAGCAGAGTTAATATCACTATTCTTACTCTAACTAGTTTCCACTAACAGTGCTAATCATCACACTTTAGTTTAACAAGGCCACAGTCTATATTAATTAGAACAAATAATATAATAGGTTATACCTTACGGCACTGCAGTTTACACTAAATTACATCTAATGGTAGCCATACAGGCTCGTGTAAACTAAATCAAATATCTCCTTCACACGTTAGATGTTCTAACTGCTGCAGTGACAAGCATGTCTGCCTAGATCCACATTTTCAAGTTTTCTAGATGGTCCCAACTCGGGTTTTTATGGCAACTCCTAAAGTTGATCACGTGACATTATCCTTTATGCCCCACACAGGTGGCCCATTGGCAGATCATCCCCTGTCAGGGATCCATCCCCCCTCTGGCTCCCTCAATGTTAGATTTGTCATCACTGGTTCTGACATCCAAAACAATCTAGAGAGTTACTGTCGAGTTCCAACAAAGAGTTTCGATACCAAGCTGCCAATCATGGTTTTCCAAACACGCTTACATTGTGCACGTGACGTTGTTCATGTCCGGCAGGTGTTCCACTGTTTTCAATAACACCCTCAACTTTCTGTCATGTGCTGACAGTCAAACCTCCATTCCGTCTGATGTCCGGAACCATAGAGGACAAACGGAACCATTCCATATCCTGCGCGGCCAATTATATGTGATTTTAACTGTTATGAACTGCCAACGCGTTTTATCCCTTCCTTCTCACTCACCGCCAAATGTGTATATGGGCTGACCCGATGTAACCCGTGCAGCTGTGTTTACTCTGTTAGTACGACTGTTGTGGCCTAGAAAATATACGCCAAGCAAACGTCGGTATTATTATCTGGTTAACTCATGGCGAGCTCGTGACAGTCAGGTAGTTCCACAAAGGTCCTGAGAAGGGCTAGCTTGTTCTACACAAGTCAAGGGCTTGCAGTCTGTAAGCTGGCATAGCTTATTTGTCATTTTTGCTTAATGTATCTTGTCTGCAATTATCACTGAGAAACCATTTTGTGATGTCTCCATGGCTTGTGTGTACATGAAGAGTCCTATTCGGTGCGATGGATTTCTGATTTATTTTGTTAGTTCTGGTAAATACTGTTGTCTAAGGTTAAGCCATGTGTCGCATGTTACATTGACACCACCTAATCTTATGTGGTGAGCATGGATTCAGATTCCTTGTGCTTCAAATCCAGGTGAGAAAAATTGGAACAAATGTCACTTTTCTGCTGACAGTCAAAGAATACATAAGAGCACAGCCAAGAAGTTGCTCAATAGAAAAGTATATTTAGCTGAGCTTGATATCCTAGAAGAAGGAAAGTGGTAGCCAGATGTCTAGAGACAAATTTATGAAGTTACTGTACAGCATGGTTCACCTTACTGATATTTGAAAAGTCACACCAAATGTTCTCGATGATGGTAGACAGTCTGCGCCAGCACCCAAGATTTGCAGCAAGGTTGGAAACGTTACACATATGATTGAAATGCCTAATGACAAGATTGAAAACAAACAACAATAAGTCTTTTACTGTGAACATATCCATCTATGTACCCTGATAACTCACAGATTAAAGTTATTAGAAAGAAGAAGGGTAGATTAAACAGAAACATTTAAATGTTTTCTTTATAAAAAGTCAGCATGTATGTTTTATCCCACTGTAAACCTATTTAACACAGAATTTTAATACTAAATGTACTTGCTTTCTCTCTAAAGTTTGCTCGAAACCACTGGAATTGGGGAGCAAAGATTTGGATGACTATTCAGATATATATAATCTGATTGACAAGATCCAAAAAATTCAGTCAGGTATTGAAGATACATTTAAAATAAGTTTAAACCTTTTTGTGTTTAAAGCATGTGTGTTTAGGCAAGATAAACTGTATTGCAGCTGCAATAGATTATTTTTAATATTTGTATTAACAATTTTGTTTTACTTCTATACGATTTAAATGAAATACGGATTCTTACTCTCAGTTCATTTGAGTTTAATGGGCATTATTTCAGCAAGATAAGTAGGGTGGCTGTCTGCACAAAGATGGATCCTAGTTAATCATGTTTTTAAAGGCTCTTGTCTTCTAAGCTGAAACAGCAGAACAGACCTATCCTTATTTATCACGTCATAAACTGGTGTCTATTCATTTCATCAGTGCGATTCATTGTGGTGTGACTGATATTCGAGTCACGGCCATTATATCTCGCACATCTCATGAAAGAGATTGCAGGACTCTGGGAAACCTCAGTTTTCAGAGCTGGTGTCTGTTCACAGTATGACCTCAGTGTCCAATACAGTTTCATTTAACCAAATAAATATATTTAAATATGTATGTCTGCACACATATGGTTTAAAAGACAAACATGGGAATATGATAAATACTAATGAGGAAATGTGTAACACATGGAAAGAATACTTTGTTGAATTACTAAATTGTGAAGCTCCAAGTAACACGTGTGAACCACAAATTGAAGAACCTGCTTTTGAAGAAATCCTATATGTAATAACACGACTTAAAAACAATAAGGCAACTGGGGCTGATGGAATTGCTGCTGAATTTATAAAGGCAGGCGGCCATGCATTACATCTAAAGCTATACGAACTAATAATAAAAATCTGGAGGACAAAAGAATTACCCCATGATTGGAAAGAGCCATTATTGATACCTATCTTTAAAAAAGGAGACAAGTTCCAATGTGAAAATTATAGATGAATATTACTCCTGTCCATAAGCTATAAGATAGTATCCGTGGTATTACTAAATAGACTAAAACCTTATTCAGAAGAATATTAGGTGACTACCAGGCAGGTTTACGGTAAAACAGATCAACAATAGATCAGAAATGTATCTTATGACAAATAGCCGAGAAAAGTTGGGAATATAAAAGAGATCTCCATAACAATTTTGTGGATTTTAAAAAGGCTTATGATAGTGTCCATAGGAATATAGTGTATGGAATGCTATGCAGGAATTTGGAATACCAAGGAAGTTAATCAACTTGATTAGACTATGCATGGAAGATACTTATAATATAGTAACATATAAAGGCAGGAAATCAGACCCTTTCCAAATAACATCTGGCTTGAAACAGGATGATGCGCTATCGCCGCTCCTTTTCAATCTGGCTCTAGAGAAAGTTGTAAGGAAGTTAAAGGAGGAATGTGCTATTGGAGGAACATCCAAACTGCTTGGTTATGCAGATGATATAGATATTATAGGGGAAAATGAACAAAAGATATTGGAAATATTGACTCACTTAAATGAAAAAGCTCAACAAATGGGGCTGGTTATCAACCAAGATAAGACAGAATATATGGTAATTTCAAGAGAAGGAACAGCTAAAAACTCTGGCCACATACAAATAGATAATATGACCATTAAAAGAACAGAAACATACAACTGCTCCAACGTAATAAGGGAAGAAATACAAGCTAGAATCAACTCTGGAAATAAGATATACTATGCACTACAACATCTGCTAAAATCAAATGCGCTATCTCGTAACACCATGATCACAATATACAAAACACCTGATTAGACCAGTTGTGTTGTATGGCTCTGAAACCTGGAGTACAACTAAAGGAGACGAAACATTGTTACAAACCTTTGAGAACAAAGTCTTAAGACGCATCTTTGGGCCCATTTGGGATACACAGAGTGGAGAGTGGAAAAGAAGAAGCAACAAAGACATGTACGATCTGTTTAAGTCCCCGCTAATCACTGGTATCATGAAGGCTAATAGACTGCAATGGCTGGGGCATATAGAAAGAATGGAAGATAATAGGGAAACAAAACTCGCTTACACTCAAGAAATAAATGACCGTGGACCCCGAAGTAGACCAAGAAGACGGTGGAGAGATAATATACATACAGACCTACAAGCACTTGAAATCAACGACTGGCAAGAGTAGGTCAACCAGAGAGACGAATGAAGACGGCTTGTATCTGCAGCAAAGAACCTCAATGGCTCGGAATGCTGAAGAAGAAGAAGAAGAAGAGGATTGTATGTCTGCATGCGCGGGTGGGCACACTAGGGAATGAGGGTGTATTTTATATGTGTGTATCGCTAGTTTGTGGACAATATATTAATTATCACCAGGAACAGACAATCAATCAATCAATCATGTGCCATGCCAGAAAGCGTGGGCAGTCATGACTTGCCTTTCCTGTCTCGTCCATGCCATGTGGCCAAGCCATCCAGGTATTTTCCTCTCAGTCTTCCTCTTGGTCTGTTCCCTTCGATCTTGCCAGTTGTCACTAAGTTCTCCAATCCATTTCTTCTCATAACATGTCCAAAAAATTTTGACTGTCTATGTCAAATTTCTCTAATCAATTTACAATTTTCATTTGTCTCCTGTAGTACTTTTTCATTGGTTATTCTATCTGTCCATGGTATTCTTTGCATTTTCCTCAGAAACCACATTTCTGCAGCCATCAGATGCCTTTCAGCTTGACTGCACATTGTCCAAGTTTCACATCCATACAAAAGAACAGGCTCTATGTATCCCCACAACACTTTTTTTTCATTTCAACTGGCATCTTTTTATTGGTCAGAATGTTTTTCATCTTGCCAAAGGCCACCTTCGCCATGGCGATTCTTGTTCTGATCTCTTCAAGGCATCTCCCATCAGATGTTATGACTGTTTCGAGATAATTGTATCGATTCACTTGTTGAAGAATATTTCCATTTACTTGTATATTACATTGTGGTACAGACAAAGGAATAGACAAAGAGCCTAATAATTCCATACCAGAATTAACCAAGCCCATAAGAACATGTCTTTGTCCATGGATCATATACACAATGTTTTTTTAGACATCTTAATACGATTTCAAGAAGATGGTACCATCCAAAAATCATTCTGCTACAAAGGAACATGGGCAGGCCAATACTTAACGTCAGCAGGTTTGCACTGGACTAATCAGCTACAGACCCTTTTCAGCTGAGCTAGAAAGATTTGCTGCAGCAACACAGCTGAAGAATTAGACACTCTTAACCAGACTTTACAGTTGATGGGTATCCAATTGGGTTCATTATGTGCGAATGCCAGCCACTGAAACAGAAACATCAGTCCCAAAACTTAAGGTATTTCATAATTTAATCGTTTCAGGAGATGATGTATGGAAACATATGCACAATTGACAGCGGTAAACCTAACATTCTTTACTGCTGAACCAATCATCATATATAAAATCACGCCAATATTCTCCCTGTGAAGGAATCATTGTAACACTACAGCATATAAAATTGTACTCATCAATTCTAGTGTGAGTACCAAGCGACTTACATAGGTAGTACAGAACAACAAGTAGCAAATCGAGTAATTGAATACATACCAGTATGGGTGAAAATGAAAGTCAGTCAATTTTCTGGAAACCCTGTGTGTCTTAGACAGCATAAAAACTCAGCCTCATCTATCACACAGCAACTATTAAATTGCGGCCATGTGATCAACAGTCATACAGTGTTTCATGTATTGCATTCGATGAATAACAAACAGATTCTCAAATTTGGTGAAGAGTTGAGTTAAGAACCAACATCACTGCACTCAGGGCATTCCCATACGTGCTTCATCCCCTTGTTCAACAGCCAGCGAAGAGTCATACTACTAATCGTTCCCACCGTTATCTAATTAAAAGTTCTCCCGGTCTTCCCTCTCAGTTTTGAGATTCTTCCAGAACCCCTGCCGATCCCCCGCAATCTCATTCTTTCCACATATGGGTTCTCAATCTGTTCCTCCGCCTTCTCCACCTGGTCCCACAAGCGCACGACCACCTCCCCTTTGTCCATAGGCAAAATACCACCAAGAGGTGCATTCCCTGCTAGCCTATCAGCCTGTTCATTCCCCCGTACACCTGTATGGCAAAGGCAAAATATCCATACAATTCTCACAATCTGTGACCTCTGAAGCGACGAGAGCCATTCCACACGAAACATTCCTTTATCCACCTTGCTAAGCATACTCTTTGAATCCGTAATGAATACAACATGTGTTGCAGTAGTCTCCTCTAGCCACTAGAATGCCGCTGTTACTGCCTCCACCTCCATTCTTATGCTGGAGGTCGTAGTCTTATATGCCAGACTCTCCTTTTTCAAGACTCGCCCATTAGTCTTTGCAATAAAGCCCCAGCCACTACGTCTGTTTCTCATCACTGACCCATCGGTGTAGATAACTATGTCATCTTGATGTGTGTTGCTCTGGATCAGCTGTTGCACTTCAAACTCAGTGCGGCCCGCTGCCCATTCTCTGCACTCACGACCCAGTGTTATTATTACATTGTGCCAGTCCGTCATGTCTTCCAGAACTTCAACCCACTCTCTTTCACGATTGATGGTCTCTAGATCACACACCTAACGTATAGAAAGTTCTGCCTGTGCCATCCAGGAACTGCCTCGTCTTAGTCTATGACCCTTGACCATATCTATTGCTGCATGCAGCGGGTGATCCCTATCTGCGGCAACTCTCAGGTACCATTTGGCCTGAAGGGCCCTCTGCCTATCCGTCATTGTTGGTAGTACTAGGATATGCCTCATGCATATAATTGGTGTGTTCTTTGTGCACCCCAGGATTAACCGCATGGCAAGCATTCTGTATGCACTCCAGCCTTTCAAGCTGTCTCTTTGATACTGTCAGCAGCCCCAAACCATACTCATGGACAGAAATTATTAACATTAAAAGAGCCTGTACAGCATCCTCTGATCTACCCCGGTTGCTGCCATAACCCTCATTGCATTAAGTCCCTACCAGCCTTCACCACCAAAGCCTCCACATGATCCTTAAAAGACAAACACCTGTCAAAGGTGATACCCAAGTACTTCAATTTACTCTCTCGACTAAGAGGACATCCATTCAACATAATACCTGGGACGTCTGCCTTGATGATCCGGTTATCCAGGGAGTACCACACAACCGATGCCTTGTCTGGGTGTATATTGGCCCCTGCATCCCTGCACCACTCCACCACCCTGTTTAGTGCCACCTGCAAGTCTTTCGCCAAACTGGCTCTGTCTCTGCCCTATCTGTACACCAGAACATCATCTGGAAATGTCAAGATTCTACCCACACCTGGTGTCTCAATAGCTGCGATTTTGCTGGTGTAGACATTAAAGAGCACTGGGGACAAGGCTGATCCATGCGGCAACCCAGGTGTACAGGGGTCAGAAGTCCAGGAACCCATGCGCAGTGCAATCTTATGCTCATAAAGGACTGCCGCAACCCATCTAATAAGGCAAGGGCAGACCTCCATGTCCAACAGTGTGTGTATTAACCGATCATACCTGACCCTGTTATATGCATCCTCCAGGTCAAGAGCTACCGCCACTATCTCCTGTTTATCCTGGAAGCCCTCGTAGACATCAAATGCAAAAGTTGCAGCATTGGCCCGGGTGTCCTTTCCAGGCCGGTAGTTCCCGAGTCCTTGGGGAAGCAGATTCCGACATTCCAAATGTTGCTGGAGCCCGCATGCTACTATCTTTTCGAGGACTTTGCCATACATGTTTTGCAGTGTTATGATTCGGTATCCATTAAATCTGGGGTGATCCTTACCTGTGCAGACAGAAAGACTTCATAGTGAATCTACGATTACCATGGGGTTAACAAATGTTTCACATTCGAACACTGAGTGGCTGTGTGTTAAGTATTTCAACCAGAAAAGAATTAATCTCTCATGAGTTCTATAATTTCTGATATAATGATCACAATCATAAGCCTGACTTTGTCTATAAAACAAGTATGTGATCTACATTTTACTGTCTGCATTTCTCTAGGATGGTTCTCATGGTGAAGAAATGGCCCCTTTAGAGGTTAGCATGGCCCAATGGATAAGAGCGCTCGTTCTTAAACATTCGGTGTGCTGATGCCGAGGTAACGGGTTCAACCCCTACACCGGTCAGTTGGACTATCATATTGACTTCTCATCCTTGACTGGGGGGAATAAATTACAAGTACCTCTGAAGTCTGAGTGGGTTCACCTGATAGTGAGGGACACTGGTAATAGGAAAAGTTATCCACACTCAAAAATCAGTCCATTGCACTAGAAATACTAGCATGTGATGGACTACGCTTGAGTTAAAAGCAAGTGAGCGCTCAAAAATGGTCCCTGTTTTCTCTGCCCGATCTGAGACCTGCCTGAACTAATTATATTCCCAACTTGCTTTCAGTCCTCTTCATGATGGTCCACAGAAGGATTTTGCTAGCATGACTTATTAGTGCAATAGTTTGACAGCTGGTGCAGTTTTATTTTTCCTTTATTTAGGAGAATGATATTGATTGTTCTCTTCCATACTTTGGGCCAAACAGTGCTGTCTTAGATCTTCACACAGAGTTTGTGATTGATACAAATGCTGGCTTCTCTTCCTGCTAGGATTAGTTCTGTTGGTATATCATCACAGCCTGGTGACTTCCTTTTCTTCAAACTCATTGCTGCTCATACTTTCTCTAATAAAGGTTCTCATTCTTTCTTTACACTTTCATGTATATAATCTGCGCTGTTTGTCGTGTATTTTTGTCAACAAGTTCTCATCTCAGGAAGGTCTATTTGTTTCTCTCTCTCCGTGCTTTGATGTTCTCCTTTCTTTTGTTCCCCTGAGCATTTCCTCTGTGATATATCTCTGCTTCTTATACCTTTTATAGGAATCATTTTATGGTGATGAGATGAGAAAGCCTGTCATTTCTGTGGCCAACTCATCAGGTGTCATGTCTTCTTGTACTGCTGTCCCTCTGTGATATATCTCTGCTTCTTATACCTTTTATAGGAATCATTTTATGGTGATGAGATGAGAAAGTCTGTGATTTCTGTGGCCAACTCATCAGGTGTCATGTCTTCTTGTACTGCTGTCAACACCTGGACTTCATGTTTTACTTCAGTGTTACAAGCAGGTGGTCAGGATCCTCATCGTTGCTACGGAGATTGTGCACTGAGCTGAGATTCTCCAGACTCAGGCTTGAGTTAGGAGTAGAACGGAGCACTTATGGGTTACACCCGTGTGCCGTGATGTTGATCCGTCATCTAAACTAAACTAAAAGCAAGTGGTGTATCGCATTCATCAAATTGCACTGATCATGCACCCTTAATCGTTTTCTTCAGTTTTATCTTGACACCTTTCCTCCGAAGTCGGAGAGTGCCTGCACGACGAGGAACCACCAGTCTGCACACCAATAAGCCAGACATGGGACAATGGATACTCATGCAAACCTCAGGTCCTGTATGACATCACACTGATGTTGGACAACAGGATGTCTTCATCCAGCATACAGGACTTCGCGCTGGAGTTCACAGCCAATGAACACTAGCAAGCAAGCAAGCATCTTGAAACCTGCCACAAGTAGTGCATGATCTGTATCACAGTCTGCTTTCCACTGTGCCTTATTGGATGTTATACTCATCCTCCATCTTTGTTGTGATAAGATGTAATCATCAATCTAGTTCCTGTTTTTACTATCTGGTGAGGTCCAAGTGTAGGTCCTTCTTAGTTGTCTAAATAATGTGTTTGTGGTTGAATGACTGTTTTCTAGGCTAAATTCAATTAGTTTCTCTCGTCTTTCATTTCTCTCTCCTATACCAATTGGATCTTGTACCCATTCTAACTCCGTTTTTTTCAACTCTAACTTTCATGTTAAAATCCCAAGATGATCAAATGTCTCTTTTTTGTACCTCTTCAAATGGTAATTTCCACCATCATGCACCATCTGACGTCTCACACTTTCAGTGTGTGACCTATCTGCAATCATTTTCTCCTTTATCTTTATTCCATTTCTGACATTTGCTCTCCATGCAACATGATCTGTAATTCACCAAAAAAAGATGTCCTTTGGTATTCTACCATCATCCATCCTCCTAATGTGTCCTATCGATCTAAGTCTATGAAGACTGAGTATGGAACAAACCATCTGTCACAATGTAGGATTGACATAGAGGATTGGCTATGGTTGTCTAGAGGATGTCTGTGTGAATGTTGTGTTGAACGACTGATCAACCACGATGCATCAATACCAAAACACCAGACTGCGCACATAATACTTTAATTTGAACAACTGGATACAACATTATTCCTCAGGAATGTTCATCATTACATATATATATACATTGCATAGGCACAGGCACAGTACACATAGTCCCAAACACTATCGCTCCTGACAACCGGGCTCAGTCTGTAATACTTAGCCTCAGAATTACTATCACTGAAAAACACAGGGTGGAGTTCTCTCGCTAACTCCGCTACCATTCAATTTTTCCCCGACCGCCGACCTCCACTGTCGGGTCCCAAAACTCAACTGTCCCCATCAATGTTTTCCACTGTCTTTTAACCCTTCTTTGCAGCCCTCCCCGGGGAATGCCCTTTAACCCTATGAACTTGTTTATGTTGTAGCATTGCTACCCAGGACGATCAACTCGCCGGTTAGTTCCGTCTAAACACGTTACACCGTCACACAACCCGATCTTTCCAATACTTCAGTATTTATGATTTTGTCTTGCCACTTAATACAATGTATTCTATGCAGACACCGCATATGAAAGCTGTTTAAACATTTCTCTTGGTTAAAGCAAGTTGTCCAGGTTTCACAGCCATAAAGAAGAGTACTAAGGGCACAGGCTTGATAGACCAGGACTTTTGTTTTTGCAGTCAGCTTCCTGTTCTCCCAGACTCTTTTTTATTAACTTGTTCATTGTTGTTGCTGCCTTACCAATCCTAATGTTGATTTCCTGATCTAGGGATAATTTGCTATTTACCTCTGATCCTAGATATGTAAAATGGTCTACTATCTTCAGTTCGGCGTCATCAATAAAGAATGATGGTACCCCATGTGCACTTTGTGACATAATCTGTGTCTTCTTTTTGCTAATTGTTGAACAAAATTCAGAACAAGCATTGGAGAATGCAGAAGTAGATGTTGTAATTCTTCCTCAGAGTGGGTCGTAATTGCAACATCATCTGCAAAAAGCAACTGTGATCAGAATCGTTCTAATTTTGGTCTTGTCTGTCAGTCTCTGAGCATCTGAGTGAGAGTGAATATAAACACCACCATCCTGATCACAAAAGGCATATTTCAGTAGAAGTGAAAAGTATATTCCAAAGTGGGTGGGAGCTAGTACACAACCTTGCTTAACTCCACTCTTGATTGCAAACTCTTCTGAAGTTGCACCATCAAACTTGATTATACCCTTCATGTCTGTGTGGAACGATTCCACACTGGACAGAAGAGTTGGTGGGCAGCCAATCTTCTTTAGCGCCTTGAACAGACCCCCACTACTGACCAAATCAAATGCCTTTGTGAGACCGATGAAGGCAATATACAGTTGTTCACAGTATTTTTTTGCAGCTGTCGCAATGAGAATATTATATCATTGGTAGACAGGTTCTGTCGAAAGCCACATTGTGATTTGGGGTAGACTTGATCTCCCAGGACTTGAAGTGTGCAAATATTTTCCCAACAATACACAGAAGTGAGATACCCCTATAGTTGTTACAGTCACTCTGATCCCCCTTGTTCTTGTATAGTGTTATGATGCTTGAATCTTTGAAATCCTGTAGCACTGTCCTTCTCGCCATCATACCTCTATTAGCTGGTGGCTGTGTGGAGTGCGTGTGTCTTGCCCACTGCTGATAACCTCTATCGGAATCCCATCCTGACCTGGAGCCTTACTAAAAGCAGATTATGGTGGGAAATATGTCCAGGTGGTCAAGAGTTGGCAGAGCTTCTATGGCACTGAGGACATCGTCTGCCTGTTTGGGCTTGCTTGTGTAAAGCTTCAAATAGTGCTCTACCCATCTATCCAACTGCTGTTTCTTATCAATGATGATTTCTCCAGTAAAGGTTTTCAGTGGTGCACTTCTTTTAATGATTGGACCGCATGCCTTCTTTATCTCTTCATACAAGCGTCTGATGTTTCCCTTATCACTTGCATTTTGAATGCACTCGCACAACTTGATCCAATAGTCATTTGCACACTGCCTGGCAGCTTTTGCACATCCTTTCTAGCTTGTTTCAGCTCACTGAGTGTTTCGTGTTGTTCTTTCCTTGTTACTTAAGAGATGCAGCCAGTTTGGGAGGACTGATAAAACGATGGGATAAGTGCATCAATGTTGAGAAATAAAGGGACGATATATGTATAAAAATAAATTGGTTTCAAGTTATCATAGTTAGTTATTTTTCTACAGCCATTTGTGACTTACTTATTAACTTACCCTCGTATTACAAACTCCATTTTTAAAACGAAAAAGCGGCATAAGATCACATGGAAACACCCAAGATACGGCCAATGGCATCAGCAGGACTTCATCATCACACAGAGACAACATCTGAATCAAACATTAACTCAAAGTTACCAGTGCTAATTGTGATACTGATCATTCTTTGGCTGTTTCAAGGGTTAGATTGAGACCAAAGAGAATCCGCATAATTAAACACAAATCTATCCCTAGGAATTTATTGAATTGTCAAATGCTACATATATTCAATGCTACTATATGGCGCGGGAGCCTGGACGTTGAACAAGCAACTAGAAAGTCGCATAGAGGCCCTATAGATGTGGATATACAGACGAATATGTCGTATTTCATGGAAACAAAAACATTCAAATGCTGAGGTTCTAGAAAAACTGGGAATGAAGAGAAAGTTGATGAAAGAAATAAAGAGGAGGCAAGTGAAATATTTTGACCACGTTAAAAGACATGATACTATTATAAAAACCATACTGAAGGGCAAGGTTGAGGGCAAGCGAGCAAGAGGTAGACAATGATACAAGTGGGAAGATAACATCAAGAGATGGGCGAACATCAGCCCAAAATGTACAATCAGGGCGAGAGACAAGACAAGTGGAAATTATGTTGAGAAATAAAGGGACAATGTATGTATAAGTATAAACTGGTTTGAAGTTGTTATCATGTTTAGTTATTTTTCTATAGCCATTTATGACTTACTTATTAACTTACCCTCGTACATAGGTTGTTTCTGGTGCAATGCTCCAGCAGCATTTGCTCTTTTTCATTCATGCAACCGATGTTGCATTTTCCAAGCCACACTGGCCATGAACTCGAGTGAGTCCTTGCCCACAAAAGAATTGAAATCAGCGAGCATATAAATGTAGTCAGATTTTGGTGCTGCCTTGATCACAGAGTCTAACTCCTCATAGAAGGAATCCTTCACATCGTTAATGGAAGTGAGTGTCGGTGCATGTGCAGTGATAATGCTGGCAAAACCGCAAGAGGTTTCCAAGGACAGAGATAAGTCTTTCATTACCTCCAGCATGAGTTTCAATCATTCCAGGCTGGAATTTCAATCATTCCCAGTAGTGACATCTTCACTGCAAAGCCCACTCCAAGTTGTCTTTTTACTTCTTGCTATTGCCCTTCCAAAAAATATGTAATATTTTCCCAGAGTGACCCTTCCTCAGAGAGGCGAGTCTACTGCAGGCCGGCAGTGTCAATGTTAAGACGATTGAGTTCGGCATCAATCACAGCAATTTTTCTCACATCATCCGATTAGTCGAAATTCCTGGACACATGGTTCTTATGTTCCAGGCTGCAAGCCATACCTTGAGATTTCCATTTTTCTTTTTACTGCCTGGTGCATTGGTTTTACAGCCTGCAATTCAGATTTTGTTCTAGCCCCAAGCACCCATTGAAGCAGACAGGCTGAGGTGGAGCAGCACCCAATTGGCTGTGCGATGCCCAGCTTGAGGCTTGCGGTAGCTGATCAATAACACCTGTAGGTGTCTCCCACTGTCAAAGGCAACTCATGGCAACCCTGTCTACGTCAATTGACAAGGACTTATAACTCATAACTTCTACCTCTTGCTTTAATTCTGAGACCGGTTAGGACCAAAGATGGAGTTATACCTCTCCATAGCACAAAGCCTGGGCTGAATTGTAGAGACCATATGTTGTCTATGCAGCCTGACCCCTCTCTTGGCCTGCCTAGTTTACTCCAGCGGAAAGGTAACACCAATACATATGGAACAAGACAAGCTGCAGAAGCTGCCAGATCAGCAAAGCAATGCTCTAGCTGTTCAACTGTCAGAGCTTTGATCCTAGACCAGTTGCCAATCAAGGCTTAGGGCCTCGACATTTAATCTTTAGGTTGCATTTCCTCACCTGAAGCCATTGGCACAATGTCGTGATTGGCGAGCGGCGCTAACAAATAGCAGGGAGTCTCATCTACTGTCATACAGTAGCTCAGTTATAAGACCTAGCGTTACAACTAGACACCACTAAAAAAAGATGTCTTTATTAGCCAGGTCTATTATCCACATGAACCCACAACTATGGAATGTGGACTATATTTATGAGGGATTCCAGAATAGACAGTAAACAATAGCAGCAGCACTAGATCTTGAGGATGCATATAACAGTCAGATATGATCTTTGAATGCACACTGTTATGCAGATGGGTGTTAGTCCCTGAGTGGTGAATTGTACTACAGCTACCCTGCACTCTCATAGTGTTGCTCTCCACCTAGGTTCATTGACCTTGCATGTGTGCATTATTACACATTATTGCGACAAGTATCTGCGATATTGCCTGTGCTATTCAATATATACACAAGCAAAATTGTAAGCATTGAATCATAGGGATTAGAATGACACTGACATTTGCAAATTATGTCCTTGCATATAGGCAGGGGTGAAGGAGGATGCATATAGTGCAAGAGTTGCAAGAGACAGTAAACAAAGTGATAGACTGGTGCACAGATATTGGTAGTGTCATTTACTCAGATAAGGTAGCTGTGTTATTGTGCTCTCTTGACTATAAGATTGTTAAGGATGACATCACAAGTCTTTCCTTAAATGGCAGATTAAACTGAATTACCTGGGAATCATCTTCAACAGAAGCCTGCCATCCATGGATGTTATGAGATCTAAAAAGGGTCTTGTGCATTGAAGATCATATCAGCAATGGACATGGAGCAAAGAATATTTTTCATACTCTATCATCTTATTCTCTCAGTAATTGAGTATTGGTTAAGACTGCTCACAGTATCAAAGTATCAGCTGATGAAACTACACACATGCAAAATGATTGATTGATTGATTGATTTAGGAACCGACATCACAGCATTTTGGGCATTCCCATAAGCGCTCCCTACCCATCCTCAGAAGCCAGCGAAGAGTTCCAACCCCAATAGTACCAGTAGCAATCTGATTATATATGCGTCTCGCCTTTCCTCTAAGTGTCGAGCATCTGCCAGATCCCCTTGTCACTCCTCACTGTCGCATTCTTGCTAGACCGTGGTGATCCATTTGCTCCTCCGAGGTGTACACATGCTCCCACAAGGCCGCAACCACGTCTGCCTTATCATGCATCAGTACTCCACCAAGTTTTGCAGAGCCAGCCAATCTGTCTGCCTGTTCATTCTCCAGCACACCAGCATGCCCCGGAGAAAAAATCCAGATGATGCTTGCCACCCGTGACTTCCGAAGCGAAGCAAGCCACTCTGCCCGAAGCTTGCCTGTCCTCACCCTACTCAGAATGCTTTCTGAGTCAGTTACAATCACGATGTGTGTGTATCGTATTCTCCATCCAGCGGAAAGCTGCACTGACTGTCTCCACCTCCATTCTTAAGCTAGATGTTGTGGTATCATATGCCAGGCTCTCCTGCACCAAACGTCAACCATTAGCCTTTGCCAAGAACCCCCAGGCACATCTACTAGCTCTCAACACCGAACCATCTGTGTAGATAATCACATCACTCAGGCGAGCATTACCCTGAATTAGTTGCTGGATTTCCACTTCTGTGGCCCCTGCTGGCCACTCCCTGCACTCCCGGCTCAATGTGATTATAACTGCACAAGTCTAACTGCTCCGCTGGCACTCTTACCCACTCCTCTCCTCGCCTAATGTTCTCCAAGATGCACACCTGTCAGATTGTATCCTCCGCCTGAGCCATCCATGATTTCCCTCTTATCAGTTGCTGGCCCTTAAATGCGTCCAGCGCCTCATGCAATGGGTGATCTGTGTCTGCAGCTACTCTGAGGTATGCCTTCGCCTGCATCACCTTGAGCCTACCAGCAACAGTCGGCAGACCAAGGATGTAACACAAACACACAATGTGGCTGCATTTGACCAGGTATCTTTTCCTGGCCTGTAGCTCCCCAGGCCTCTTGGAAGAAGCTTCCCGCTGTCCAAAAACTCTTGCAGCTTGACAGCAACTATCTTCTCTAAAACCTTCCCAAATGTATGTAATCATCTACACAGATGGCTCTGTGCTAAGAGGTGAAAGAAGTGCCTGAAGGTTTGTGGTAAAGGCTGGTGGACATTTATGGTGCTGGAGAGCTTGGCATATGATACCATCTAGTCTTCATCCTTGACTTGGGGACGTTAATTACAAGTACCTCTGAAGTTGGAGTGGGTTTGTCTGATGATGAGGGACACTGTTAATAGGGAAAACTAACCCACACGCAAAATTCAGTCCAACACTGCTATTAATAATGTGTATGGACTATGCTTGAGTTCAAAGCGAGCGAGCGCCAAAAAAAACCCATCTAGTCTGACAACAGGTTAATTCTGTCACAGTGGCGTTCTGCTGGCTGGAGGACAAACACCATACACATGTCCTGATTGTAACAGACTCACAATGAAATATGAGAAAGGTGAAGACAAGCAAGCTTAGGGCAGAGTAGCAGGCTTCCATTCAATAATCAAAAATAGAGAGCATCTGTGGGATTTTTACCCCAGGACATGCTAATGTGGTGGGAAATGAGCAAGTGGACAGATTGGCTGGGTCTGCACCACTCTGTAGGATTGTCATCAACTTGGCTGAAGTAGCTCCCGGGTGGGTCACCATTCAGCCAAAATCATTTTCTCCTACTGGTGTTTAGTTCTGGGTGCAGTTTGAGATCCCTTAACTCTGTCCGAAGGGGCTAATTACCACCCCAGATCCCAGAAAGAAAACGTGAAACAAATGTACAAATGTCTATTATGCTGATTAAAGACACCGCTCCTGGACACTCAAGAAACAGCCAAGAAGTGGCTCGTTGAAAATATCGATTGAGCTGTACTTGGTATCACCAGAAGATCTGGGGCGACCATCCCCAACCCAGCGCGTCCACAGGTGGTGGATCGTGGAACGGCCTCTAGATATAGAGGTTAGCTGCGAATACCCAATAAGCAGCCGCGGACCAACTAGCGGTGGGCACCAAGGGAGAGGCAGGATCTCAGGGTGGGTTCTGAGTTCCTTAGAAAATGCCTCATATGCTCGTAGATGTGCCTGCCAAGCGAGCCAGGGGGGCTCTAACCCCTCCCCAGGGTAGGTGGAACCTGTTAGCTTTGGACAGCAGTCCATCTAGGAGACGGAAAACTCCAAATATAAACCCCCAAGTTCAAGGTGGACCAGCATGCAGAGGAACTGGATGGCCATGGGGTAACTGGTCGTGAACGTTGAACGTCTTGCAAAGAGAGCTGCAGTGAAGCAGCTAAAGAAAGTGCGACAGACACTTCGAAGCTCACGAGAGGAAGTGGACACAGCGGAAAATGTCAAGAAAGACAAGGTGGAGGTTTTCAAGTGCTGTGCTGCAGAGGCCAAAATGCGAAATGGGAATGTTTCATGAAGGAGATTGGAGGTGATAAAACACTGCGAAAATTCTGGAAACTGCACAGGCAAATGCAGAGAAAAGATCGGCCTATGACAGTGGGAACAATTTATAGAGATGATGGTGTGCGCGTGACAACAGACAAAGAGAAAGGGGAGGCGTTTCTCCAGAGATTTTTAGAGCAGACCATCATAATGATACGGACACCAGGGATGCAGTTAGAGAGGAGTTATCTGGCACCACGAAGAATATGCAGTATGAAGACATCATACGGGTGGAAGATGTTAAACACATTTTGAAAAAGGCAAAAGACACGGCACCAGGGCCCGATGGGGTCAGGTATGGCCACATGAAGGGTTTGAGCGATGCAGACCTGGAGGAGATGACCGACTGCTTTAACCAGAGCATTAGGACAGCATCAGTACCGCAGGATTGGGTGCACAGCTATCTCATCCCTCTCCCAAAACCATTCAAGGATCAGTCAAAGCTTAGCGGTTTTAGGATCATCACCCTTCAAAATACTTTTGGGAAGGTTTTAGAGAAGATAGTCGCTGTTAAGCTGCAGGATTTTTTGGAAAGGGGGAAGCTGCTTCCAAGAGGCCTGGGGAGCTACAGGCCAGGAAAAGATACCTGGTCAAATGCAGCCACTTTTGCCTTTGATGTTTATGAGGGGTTCCAGAGTAGACAGGAAACGATGGCGGTAGCGCTTGATCTCGAGGATGCATACAATAGAGTTCGATATGATATTTTGATGACCGCACTGATGGAGAAGGGGGTCAATCCCTGGGTGGTGAACTGGATAGCAGCCGTCCTGCACTCTCGTCGGGTTGCTCTCCGTCTGGGCGCATGGACCTCAGAGCCACATATGTTAACCCCGGGACTGCCACAGGGATCTGCAATCTCACCGGTGCTCTTTAATGTTTATACGAGCAAGATTGCAAACCTAGAAGCACCAGGGGTTGGAAGAATACTAACATTTGCAGATGATATTCTTGCATATAGGCAGGGGAGAGATAGGGAGCAAACAGCCCAGGAGTTACAGGTGACAGTAGATAAAGTGATTGACTGGTGCACAGAAATGAGTGCTGTCATCCACCCGGAAAAGGCGGCGGTTTTGTGGTGCTCTCTGGACAACAGGATTGTAAGAGCTGATGTCCCAAGCCTCGCGATAGATGGTAGAAATGTCAGCAGAGAAAACAAACTGAAGTATCTGGGGATCACATTTGACAGGAGCCTATCCTTCAAGGACCATGTGGAGACGGTTGTGACAAGATCTCAAAAGGGACTCAGTGCACTTAAAACTTTGGCTGCAATGGACACAGAGCAGAGAATGCTTTTCACACTATACCAGCACTTGATCCTCTCAGTAATTGATTATGGATTGGGTCTGCTCACTGTCTCAGAGAGTCAGCTGGTGAAGTTGGAGCTCATAAAGAACGAAGCAATGCGGGTCATTCTGGGATGCACTAGAGACACCCCAGTAGTGTGTATGCGTTACATCCTTGGTCTGCCGACTGTTGCTGGCAGGCTCAAGGTGATGCAGGCGAAGGCATACCTCAGAGTAGCTGCAGACACAGACCACCCACTGCATGAGGCGCTGGACGCAGTTAAGGGTCAGCGACTGATAAGAGGGAAATCATGGATGGTTCAGGCGGAGGATACGATCAGACAGGTGTGCCCCTTGGAGAACATTAGGCGTGGAGAGGAGTGGGTCAGAGTGCCAGCGGAGCAGTCTGACTTGTGCAGAGTTATAATCACATTAAGCTGGGAGTGCAGGGAGTGGCCAGCAGGGGCCATGGAAGTGGAAATCCAGCAACTAATTCAGGACAATGCTCACTCGGGTGATGTGATTATCTACACAGATGGTTCAGTGTCAAGAGGTGAGAGAAGTGGCTGGGGGTTCATAGCCAAAGCTAATGGTCGATGTTTGGGGCAGGAGAGCCTGGCATATGATACCACAACATCCAGCTTAAGAATGGAGGTGGAGGCAGTCACTGGGGCTCTCCGCTGGATGGAGAATACGACACACACACACATTGTGATTGTAACTGACTCAGAAAGCATGCTGACGAGGGTGAGGACGGGCAGGCTTCGTGCGGAGTGGCTTGCTTCGCTTCGGAGGTCACGGGTGACAAGCATCGCCTGGATCTTTTCTCCGGGGCATGCCGGTGTGTTGGGAAATGAACAGGCGGACAGATTGGCTGGCTCTGCAGAACTTGGTGGAGTATTGATACATGACAAGGCAGATGTGGTTGCGGCCTTGTGGGAGCACGTGCACACCTCAGAGGAGCAAATGGATTACCATGGTCTGGCAAGAATGCGACAGCGAGGAGTGACGAGGGGATCTGGCCGACGCTCAACGCTCAGAGGAAAGGCGAGACGGACTTGTAATCAGATTGCTACTGGTACTATTAGTGTTGGAACTCTTCGCTGGCTACTGAGGATGGGGACGGAGCACTTATGGGAATGCCCCGAATGCTGTGATGTCAATTCCTAAATCAATCAATCAATCACCAGAAGAAGACAGGAGGAGTTAAGATATGCAGACTAATCTGGTTGCATAGGCAAGGTACCTCCCTGACATAAATCTACTTCTGGAATAAATGTGTGAACCCCCACTAAATGTTCTATCAATGTGTGTACATATTTAAACTGCACAAACATTTATCGACATTTAGAATTTATACGGACAAGCTGAGTTTAAAATACAACTGTGTTTATTATTATGTTCTTGATGATAATATGATGATTATAATGAGGTTATACATAAAACTCATCCGGCTAAGAGGGCACATAGGTCATGCTTCCCCCAGTGAGACGCAGTTCATTGTCAGATTGAAGGAGTCCAAATTGGTCCCTTCACTAGGCTCAGTCACTCCCTGACATGAGCTGACTGTCCATTGCTCCTAAGAGATCTGGAATGAAATGAACTGAGATGGGTAGTTTCTACATCTACACATCTCAAAACACATATGTCTATACATTCAGATAAACATATATTCATGTCATAATATACCTTCATGTTACATAAACATATATCAGTTCTAAATAAATATATATGTTTATATTCATTTAACCATTTAGAACATATATAGCTCAAAACATACATATTCACCTCCATATATATATAATGGAGTGTTTCCCTTATAAGTTCACCTCACTTACTCTCTCCCTTTCTAATTCATTCATTCTGTCTTGTCGGACGGACTGGTCGCACAGTACTATCGCACATTAACGGCCTTCCCTTAACCTGTCTGGAAAACACGTGTCATAAGCCATGTCTGTCTTCATGCAGACATCATGCAGACAAGGTGAACTAGTGCCATTCCTCCAACCAAGTGGTTTCACAACGATCTTGGTAGGCACTCAGAGTGTTGGTCCAAATAATCAATGTTAATTTGGACGCTATCAAGAGACTGGTTGCACTAGGGAATTTCTCCTAAGTAGTTAGTCTCCAATGTGTTAACCTCATACAGGTTGAATCTAAATGTATCTTCTTTACATGAATAAGCCACACACTCATGTAGCTTGGATAATGGATTTCTTCAAATTATCACATACAACAAATCAGTCAACCAAGTAGCAAATGAAAGAAGAAGATAAAGTTCTCAGTGGAATAGTAAAGCTAGAACTGGGACACTGAGTAACACAGAAAATCCACCAGTGTAAAGTTTGGGAGAATATGCAGAAACAGAAAACTATACAGGCCTTAGACTAGCAGACAACGAATCAGAGTAATAATGTGGTACAGTATTAACTGAGGTTATATCTTTGGAAATTCCATCACAAGACTTCGTACAGAAGTCAAACAGAACAAAATGATAGTATTTCTCCAGTAGGTATCCTTTTGCTATATGTGAATTTGTGTCTGAGGATTGTTGTCACTGCTTATAGTTTTATTCTCTCTGCTCCTGGCCGTGGTCTTCCTGCTCCTAGTTTCCATGCGGGCTAATTACTATGTCCCATATTCATTAACTCCACCTATTTTCCACATGGACTGTAGTTATCTTTGCCAATCAAATTGACTGATGTCCCCCACGTTCCTGAAACAATGAAACATGCTTCCGCGTGGAGGTGATGCATGTCATAACTACATTCCAATCTGCTGTTAACACAAGCTGGCAAAAATGTGTCAGACATGTGTTCCAACTTTGCCCCAGCCGCTCCTTCACATGTTAAGTCTGGCTGAATGTAAGGTGTTAGTTAGGTGACTGGTCCTATACTCTCCCTTGTTGTGGCAATTACCAACATTGTCCCGGCTCCGCAAAGTCTGGACTTTAGATAGGTGTTAGGCCTGCATTATATTGCCGTCTTTAGATCACACCGGTTTTCCCCTGAGTGGCACCACCATGTATCGACCATGTTGTGTTATGTCTTGCTGTTGGCAAGGGGAGAGGGCTAGCGTTTCTTGCTAGGAAACCCAAGAATTTATATCAGCCCAGATTTCACACTTTTCTTTCTCTTCCCTTCTGCTGAAAACAATCAGAGTTTTCAACCTTTGATAGTGTCGCCCACTCTGGACATCAAAGTTTCCTCAGACTGAGGGGTCAAAATGTATTTTTCTCTTGTTCTTAATCTTTGTTAGTTTTTCCTTATTCCTTGGTTGGGGACTCATTATTTTTCTGGTGGGATTAAGTATATATCTTTTGGATGTTCCAAAGCGTCTTGTCACAGGGATAATGATGCATGATGAAGCAGATGTAGTCAGGGCCCTGTGGGATCATGTGTATAGTATAGAAGAACAGATAGATCATCAAGGCCTGGAGAGAATGGTGCTGCAATGAGTGACCAAAGGATCTGGCAGACCCTCAAGACTCCGAGGAAAAGCCAAATGGACACGTAATCAGACTGCTACTGGTACCTGTAGTATTGAGACTTCTTCACTGGCTGTTGAAGATGAGGACAGGGTACATATGGGAATGTCCCAAGTGCTGTGATGTCGGTTCTTGACTCGACTCATCTCAACATTACAAAAAAAATGCGATAAAAATCATAAATATGATTAGAAAAGACAAGAAAAGTTTACAATGAATTCATGCGATAGAATAGAGCGTCTCCTTGTTTCATGGAAAAGATGAAGATTTGGTGACAAATGTCAGAATATTAACATGTAAAATAATGATTACCTTACCTTTAAAGGAGTAGTTGCATTTTTACAGGTGGTTTAATTTATTTTGTTTGAATATTGTATGTGTAGTCTTACAACAGCCTGTAAATAGCAGACATCAGCACTTCCCAACTTTTATCAAGTGGTTGAATGATAATGGTGTCTCAACAACATCTGTAGAAATTGCAGAATTTGATGATTTTGGTTGTGGACTGAAAGCTGCTAAAGATCTAAAGGTAAATATGTCATTGATTGATACTATTCCACACACACGTCATCATGTAGCAGATTCTTGGCTCGTTGTCAAAGCTTTGATCTTATCATGGCCCACCAAAACATTTCTTGATCCTTTGCCAGTACTCCTGCCTCATGCACTCTCAGGCCCGAGGTGTTTGCAATATTTTGTGTCCATCTTCATTCTTGTTAACTCCTATCTCTTCCAGCTACCATGCCTTCCATTTGTATATCTATTTACCTACTTCATTATCATTGTTTATGACAGCATATTGCTTTTCTTAGAAGTCTGAGGCCTTTTCCATTGGTATGGAATGGAGATATCCAATCAGTTTAATCACATCATTGTATCACTATCAGAAGCCTGTGTGTAAACAGTGAATGGCAGATTTTAGGGTTTCTTTACTTCTTTAGAACACTCCTTTAATACTGTAAGCAAATATACAACATTTGTGATACTCTTACCTTATGCAAAATTTCGTCCCATATTTATTCTTGTATATTCTTCCAAACCCTTTGCATAATGATTCTTAGTAAAATCTTTGTGATGTGACTCATTATTCACATTTTCCAATGTTGATCTCATTCTGTGATTCCTGATTATTTTTGAAATTGCAATAAATGCTGATTTAGGATTATGTTTCCAATGTAATGGATTGTGTTAGCATTTAGTGACCTGGTCTGTTGCATATTCTTCTATAGAACTGACAATTTCATTTGTGATATTATCTGGACCTGGGGTCTTGATTTGGTTAAGAGCATTTTGAATTTCCATTTTCGTAGTTGTGGTTCTTATTTCAAGAAACAAATGAAAGCCATACATTGATTAGAGAAATTAGATGCAGACAGTCACATTTTTTTTTGGGGGGGGGGGAGTTATGAGTAGAAATAAATTTGAAAGCTAAGTGGCAAAATTAATGGCAGAAGGGGAATGCGAAGGCAAAGAGATAAACACCTGGATGTTTTGGTCTCATGGCATAATCAGCCAAGAACACAGTTTTGATCTGAGTATCTAGTGATTGTGTGGATGGTGAACCATGCACACCACACTAATCAGCATGACACATGATGATGATGATCCTTCATTGTTATTTGGAATATCATACTATTTCTAATGTAAACCATTGTAAAGGTCTTTCAGGTACTCTGACCGTGTGTCTATAATTTTATCCTTATCCATTACAAATGTGTCTTGTCTTCTGCGGTTTTTACGCATCCTGTTAGTTTAGGTGTACTTCTGTTTGTGAGATCATGAATTCTTGGGTGTTTTAACTTAGTATTTTGGATATTGTATTGTTTACAATGTAATTAAAAACAATAGAGATGTTCCAAATTTGAAGTGTGCAAACTTTCATGTTTCTGTCTTTATTATTCACTGAGAAAAAACATGTAGTGCATTACTTTCTGACTGACCTTCTTAATTATAAAGAAATGTATTTAAAGATAGATGTTTTCTATGCTATGTATAGGAAAGTGAAAAATTTCTTCACATACCTAGAAAGTTGATGATGACAGTGGATTCAGCAAAGGAATCAACATTAGGTAGCTATATTTTGCTTTGATTGATTGATTTATAAAAATAATTTATTTTTAAAAACTTATTTAAAGATGAATATTCTAAATATGACTAGACATATGTACGCATTTTGGACAGGTTGCAAATATAATTAATTGACCTTCCATCTAGATATAGCTGAAAAAAAAGTGAAAATAACGAAAGAAAAAGGAAGAGAATTGGAGGGAAATTTAGCAGACAAATTGACATTACTTTGTAAAGGCACAATTCTGCTAGCCTTTACCTGTAGTTTTATCCACACTCTTTTAAAAAATGCTACAGTATCTGGTATTCTTTTCCATATGCCTGTTATTCCCCCCTTCACAAATTAGTCCATAAAAAACTATATGAGGTGCAAATTTGAAAACAATTTATTGTACTTTGATCTCTATTTCTCTATATAATCTCTATGAATATCGATGCATTTATCCTATCGTTTATCTGTCTTCAATACCCGCATCATAGAATGTTTTGGGTTTGCTACCTTAGCCACCTTCGCACCTCACGCTTAGTGTCTTATCAACAAATCGTTTGCTATTAATGTGATTATTTTTTTTTTTTAATGGACCAAAGAGGTGGAAATTGCTCGGGGCTAGGTCGGGATTTGTAAGTGGGATGTTCACGAAGTGTCTACCCTAGTTGAGCAATTGTCTCCCAAATTAATCAAGCTGTGTGGGTTCTGAAATGGGAATATGATAAATACCAATGAGGAAATGTGCAACACATGGAAAGAATATTTTGTTGAATTACTCAATTGTGAAGCTCCAAGTAACACTTTCCCACAGGAAGAGGTTCTAACATGTGAACCACAAATTGAAGAACCTACATTTGAAGAAATCCTATATGTAATCACACGACTTAAAAACAATAAGGCAACTGGGGCTGATGGAATTGCTCCTGAATTTATAAAGGCAGGTTGCCATGCATTACATCTAAAGCTATACAAACTAATAATAAAAATCTGGAGGACAGAAGAGTTACCCCATGACTGGAAAGAGTCATTATTGATACCTATCTTTAAAAAAGGAGACAAGTTCCAATGTGAAAATCATAGAGGAATATCACTACTGTCCACAAGCTATAAGATACTATCCGCAGTATTACTAAATAGACTAAAACCATATTCAGAAGACATATTAGGTGACTACCAGGCGGGTTTTAGACAAAACAGATCAACAATAGATCAGATATTTATCTTACGACAAATAGCCGAGAAAAATTAGGAATATAAAAGAGAAAAACCAAGGAAGTTAATCAACATGACCAGACTATGCATGGAAGATACTTATAATATAGTAACATATAAAGGCAGGAAATCAGACCCTTTCCAAATAACATCTGGCTTGAAACAGGGTGATGCTCTATCGCCGCTACTCTTCAATCTGGCACTAGAGAAAGTCGTAAGGAAGGTAAAGGAGGAGTGTGATTTTGGAGGAACATCCAGGCTGCTTGGTTATGCAGATGATATAGATATTATAGGGGAAAATGAACAAAAGATATTGGAAATATTGACTCACTTAAAGGAAAAAGCCCAACAGATGGGGACTGGTTATCAACCAAGATAAGACAGAATATATGGTAATTTCAAGAGAAAGAATGGCTAAAACCTCTGGCCACATACAAATAGATAATATGACCATTAAAAGAACGGAAACATACAAATACCTGGGTACAATCTTCAACTGCTCCAACATCATAAGGGAAGAAATACAAACTAGAATCAATTCTGTAAATAAGATATACTATGCACTACAACATCTACTAAAATCAAATGTGTTATCTCGTAGCACCAAAATCACAATATACAAAACACTGATCAGACCAATTGTGCTGTATGGCTCTGAAACCTGGAGTACAATGAAAGGAGACGAAGCCTTATTACAAACCTTTGAGAACAAAGTTTTAAGACACATCTTTGGACCCATTAGGGATACACAAAGTAGAGAGTGGAAAAGAAGAAGTAACAAAGACATGTACGATCTGTTTAAGTCCCCGCTAATCACTGGTATCATGAAGGCAAATAGACTACAATGGCTGGGGCATATAGAAAGAATGGAAGATAATAGGGAAAAAAAATTCGCTTACACTCAGGAAATAAATGACTGTAGACCCCGAGGTAGACCAAGAAGACGGTGGAGAGATAATATATACAGACCTACAAGCACTTGGAATCAACGACTGGCAAGAGTAGGTCAACCAGAGAGACGAATAGAGACGGATTGTATCTGCAGCAAAGAACCTCAATGGCTCGGAACGCTGAAGAAGAAGAAGTGTGGGTACTGGCAATGTTGTGGAGAAGTTCCAACTTAGTCAATAAAGCGGGTATATTTTTTTCTATCTGTATCACAAAGATTCATTAGAACTTCATAGTATGATGCAGCAGTTACATTGAGAATTTTTGTATTGAAAATGGAATAACAGCACTATCTGGGAATCCCAAAATACTGTAATGATAACCTTCCCTTGTGATGGTGAAACATCGAAGCATGTTTTGTTTCTGGATGATAATGATACACCCATGATTCGTTCCCTTTATCAATCTTGTTGAGCATGTCTTCTCCTTTATCTGTGTACAGAGTGAGATTTTTCAATGAAAGGCTCATTCAGTTCATTTTCTTTTCTTTATTAAATTGTCTAGGCACCCAGCATTAACACATCTTGCAAAAATTCAAAATGTAATGCTAAACCATGAAGATATACTATTGGAGTTGCAATGCTGTCTGTTGTTGCTTGTTTGTCTCACCTCATCTCATCATGTTCCTCTTGTTTGTAAACTTGAATAATAACCTCAACCAGCCTCATAATTGATTCTGTTGCAGTCTGTACAGGCAACCAGGTCGGTCTTCATCAACATTTTTGTGAATGTCCCTAGTTGGTATTGAATTTTGCAGCTAACACTTGCTGCCATAGACAGGCAATATTTTCTTATGAATATCCTTTGCCATAAGTCCGCCAACTGCAAAAAACTTCACAACTGCACAGTGTCCTTTGTTAGTGCAATCTTTGAGTATGGTCGGCATTTTCAACACCATCCTCAGGAGCATTTGTATCATGTGGCATTTATCATTTGCACACATAGACATCAAGCTAGATGGATATGCCACAAAATGACATCTTTATAAACTACAAACAACATTTTGTCAACTGTTGTGTCATTTTGTGGCTTACACACTGACAGTGAATGCATAGTGAGAGCAACTGGAGGAACCCTTCACCATAAGATCCGAAGTATGACAAGATTATGTCCTGTCCCCTCTCTTGTCTATAACATATATAGACAACATATGTAAAGAAACCAGCCAAACAGAGACCGCAAGAACACCGCATGACGAGAACAAAGAAGAAGAACCATCTGCAAATTACACCATTAGAGAACACCTGTTTGTGGATGACGAAGCACTAATAGCAAAATCAGAAGCTGAATTACAAGACCACATGAATAGTCTAAACGAAATGTGTAGGGAACATAACATGAAAATTAGCACAAGTAAAACAAAGGTAATAACTATAACTAAAGAAGAAAAAAAACAACAGTTCACCTAAACGAACACCCCCTGAAACAAGTAAAGACTTTCAAGTACCTAGGAAATATAACATCAATTGGCAAATCAGAAGACAAGATTGACAATAGATGCAATAAGGCAAAGCAACTCATTGGACAAATGGCACCAATACTAAAGAACAAACATGTATCAATAGTTACTAAGAAAGCACTTTACAACACAATCTTCCTACCAACTCTATGCTACCAATGCCAAACCTGGACAATGACAGAAAAAGAGAAAAGAAAAATCACAACAGAAATGAGATTCCTAAGAAGAATAATCAATGTATCAAGAAGAGATAAGATCAGAAATGAAGAAATCAGGACTAAAGTGGGGGTTATAGCAACTCTAGATTTTATTAGAAGGCAACAAGTTAAATGGTTTGGCCATGCAACTAGGTTACCAGCTAATAGTATACCACAACAAGCAATGATGTACAAACCTGATGGAAGCAGAGGAAAAGGCCGACCACGTATACGATGGATGGGGGAATATCAGTGTCCATGAGAATATCGATACATGAAGCCCATAAATGGGCACTCTCCCGCTGTTTATACTTCACCTAAACACCGCAAGTTATAAGAGGAACATGATGAGATGAGATAGACATTGTCTTATCCTCGCATTAATATGCATTGCTGTCTAACACTTCACTCTTGTTCTTACTGCAGTCAACAATTAATTAATGGAGGAGACATTTGAGGAGACATCAGCTTTACATTTTGAGTATTTAATGCTGCACCTTTACTAGGGGAGACATTTGAGGAGACATCGTCAGCATTAAATTTGAAGTGTTTAATGCAACTTTACTTGGGGAGACTTTGAGGTGACATCATCAGCATTAAATTTGAGGTATTTAATGCAACTTTCAATGGATGGGTCGCATGTGAACTATGGCACTCAGCTACTGAATGTTGGTAGCCATGAACTGCATAAGATCCATAGTGCTTTTAAGTCAACTTAGAGTGCAGAAAGAACTCTAATTTTGATTTAAAAAAAACCATAGATACTATCAGATATATAAGTGGAGTGGAAAACATTAAAAATACACCAAAAATATTAACTGATACCAGTAGTTTCTGTCGTAGGTATATGATGTACTTTGACAAGACTGAGCATGGAAAATGAAGAATAAAAGAAAGTTATTTGTGTCACTAAATTGGCGGAAGTAGCTCCTGGGCGGGCAACCACTCAGTCAAAAATCAAAAATCATTTTCTCCTACTGGTGCTTATAGTTCTGGGTGCAGTTTGAGATCCCTTAACTCTGTCAGAAGGGACTAATTACCACCTAGATCCCAGACAGAAAATGCGGGACAAATGTCTGTTATGCTGATTGAAGACACCGTCCCTAGGTACTCAAGAAAACACTCAAGAAGTGGCTTGTTGAAAAGATAGGTTTAGCTGTTAGTGATATCACCAGGCGTAAGGTTTAGCTGTTAGTGATATCACCAGGCATAAGATTTAGCTGTTAGTGATATCACCAGGCGTAAGAAAGAGGAATTAAGACATGCAGGATAAGCATGTTACTTCAGGGTGGCATAGGCAAGGTAACTCCCTGACATATTCTAATCCTGGAAAATTTGTACAAACCCCCACTAAATGTTACCCGTGCGTGCAATCACTTATTACACAAACATTTCTAGACATTTAGAACTCATCTGGCTAAGAGGGCACATCGATCGTGCTTCCCCCAATGAGACGCATTTCACTGTCAGTTTGAAGGTGTCTAAATTGGTCCCTTCACTAGGCTCAGTCACTCCCTGATATGAGTTGTTGACTGTCCATGGCTACTAAGAGAGCTGGAATGAAACAAACCGAGATGGGTAGTATCTACGTTTACACATCTCAAAACACATATGTCTATACATGCAAATAAACATACATTAATCTCCTAATATACATGCATGTTACATAAACATATATCAGTTCTAAATATATATGTATATATTCATAAAGCCATTCAGAACATCTATAGCTCAAAACATACATATTCACCTCCACCTATGTAATCGAGTGTTTCCCATATAAGTTCACCTCACTTACTCTTTCCCTTTTTATCTTTCACACTGTCTTGTCAGAAGGGCTTCAGTCGTACATTACTGTCGCACATTAACGGCCTTTCCAGCACCTGTCTGGAAAAAAAGTGTCCTAAGTGATGTCTGTCCTCATGCAGACATCATGCAGACAAGGTGAACTGGTGCCATTCCTCCCTCCAAGTGGTTTCACCCCAATCTTGGTAGGCATTCGAAGTGTTGGTCCAAATAATCACATGATTCTGGATGCTATCAATAGACTGTTTGCTCTTAGGAATTTCTCCTAAGTAGTCAATCTCGAATGTGGTGACTTCATACAGGATTAATCTAAATGTATCTCCTTACATGTCTAGGCCACACACTCACATGGTTTGGATAATGTTGGATTTCTCCAAATTATCACATTCAACAAATCAGTAACAAAGTAGTGAATGAAAGAAGAAGCAGAAAATCAAGTTTGTGGTGAAATCGTAACAATAAGTACAAAAAAAATCCACACGCTTGAAGTTTGGAAGAGAAAAAATGCGGAACAAACAGCCGGCCCTCAGACAGCAGACAAACAGATCAAAATAATATGTTTGTATTTTTTGTTGCATATCCCTTACAGGACGTTGCAGTCAACGCCAGCATTTTTCAGCTGCTCTTGATGTACTAGGCAAGTGTTACGTTCAGTAGTTTGCCATTGCTTTCTGAACGACCGGCTCCCATACCAGCATGTTATAACACAATGCAACACGGTCTACTGCACAAATCGGTCGTAGCTGAGCTTAAGTTTGTGTTACCTGATTTTATATAATAGGAAATTCCATCACTGGACTTAAGTGACAGAACAAGATGTTCAAATCTTCCCAAGTCGGTATCCTTTTTATACCATGCTGATATATATTCTGTTCGTCCATGATGTCATTTCCCTCTTTACTCCTCTTTTCGCGTGGGATAATTATTTATGTCCAGTCTCATGTTAACTCCACCTATTTTCCACATTGGGCAGGTTACCGGGACGTCTTAAGTCCATAATCCTTTTAACCCCTCCTCTTTTTCCCATAGGACGAGTTACCGGGATGTATTAAGTCCTGAATTCTTTTCATCCCTCCTCCTGTCCTCATGGATTGTAGTTTCATCTATCAATCAATTATGACTTACTCTTCTCCATGCGTCTTGAAACATGCTTTGGTGATGCAACGGACATTGCGTCATACCTACATTCCAATCTGCTGTTGTCTCCTCGCTTTCCCTGGAATTAACTAGCTTTATCTCCTGGGTTGCGGACGAGGTGTTAACCCTGCATTATATTGCCATCTTAAGATGACACGTCTGTCCGCTGAACTCTCTGAACTCGCTTGTTACAGCAACTACAGACGTTTTCCATCTCCACAAAGTCTGGACTTTGGGTAGGTGTTAGGCATCTTGTCCACTAATCTCGCCCTGGTGGTGGCAACTTCACAGGGCCTCACGTCTCCACCATGTCTGGACTTTTTGTTTGATCAGGATATCAGAGTCGAGATTACTCAGATGTAGAAACCAGACGTTGGTTTTATCTAAGATCTATGAGGGCAATGTAACGTTATAGAAATGATAGCGCTGGCTCTCTGTGACTATGTATTTTTCACTTGCGTTGTTATCCTTGGTTTTGGAGTGAAAGATACATTTATTCTTTTCTCTTTACTTTCCTTTTTATTTTCTGTGTGGAAAGAGAGATATGTTCTTGTGTGGCTGAGGCATCTAGTCACAATTTGAAAGTGAAATTTGCCAATTGACAAAAAGAAACTTGCTGTAGACAAAGGTGTGGAAAACCCAACCATGCTGTTGACAGATGTTGACAGACAGATTGATGAAAGACAATTGCAGATGAAGATCCAAGACATACAGAAACACGTAAAACAGACACTATGTTGTGTAAATAGCCATTGCAACTTATATGTGTGTACTATAATTTTTCTTTAACTTCAAGTTAGTCAGCAGATAATTCTCAATGCATATCAAACTGTTAGTCCATAAGTGCTCAGATCACCTCCTCAGTATCTCCCTCTGCATGTAGCATTTGATCACATCAGTACTATGCTGGATGAGTATTCTTCTTTGGCTCCCTGCATGGCACTCTTGCCTATCTTCATCCCATTTGACTTTTTGTTTTTATGGTCTGGTCAAAGTTGCAGAATACCATCCATCTGATAGAGGTATTAATAAGTCTTGACCTCCTCATAGATTCAAACTATTGCCTTTTGGCCTAGCTCATCATGGTCTTTCTCAGAACACTTATAGTATCATAGAAAAAACATACATGGGTGAACATGGGAGTCTCCAGCCATACTATTGACTTTGTTACTGCCATGACATCTGTGGTTAAACTGCTCATAGTCATTGCAAAAGCGCCTTTAACAGTTCTTCCTAATATCTGGACCATGAAGGCCCATGAGTTCCACGCGTGCTATTCATCTTCAAGTAATTCTGTTTACAGGAAGGCCCCGGTTAACGGCAGGGTTACGTTCTTGAAAAACGCGACTTTAAGTGAAACAACGTTTAGCGAAACACTATTTTCCATAGAATTAATGAAATAAGTGGGTTATGTACTGTTTATTTTGATGGTTGTTAATATTTATTGGCTACATAGAGGTGGGTTGGAGGGTGAGTGGTAGAATTATTGGGACGTAGAGGCATTAAAATTATGACTTGCTCCAAAAGTATCATCAGCACTACTAGCACTGCTCTCACCTGCTTTCTTAGCTAGATCTCTAGATCTCATAGAGAGACTTTGCTTTCTCTTGGATAGCCATCTTGCTCACATGCATATTCTGTTGGTTCTGGTCTTCAATCCAGATGGCTAATAGCGCTTCCATGTTCTCCATAAGAGTATTTCTGGGACGAGTGATCTTGCAAGCACTCAAAGGGGTTACGTTTTTAGCACCTTCTTTTATTTTGTCAGCACCTGCACGAATTGTCCTTACTGTGGTGGGGGGTAAACCATGGATTTTACCGATATCAACAACCTGATCGCCAGCCTCAAATCGACGTAACATTTCCAACTTCACCTCCAGAATAACACTTTTCCTGGTCCTCTTACAACCAGGCACACTATCAGCACTTACTGTGTGCTTTGAACTCATAATTATAGGTGATTACACAATAAAATCCTGGAAAAACTCACTGCACAAAGTGTAAAATTTAACGCAGCATAGAAACATATGTGACGTTGTAACGGAATGTAGCGACATAAAGTGAAGTTATGTCCCATTGTGACAACAACGTTATAGCGAAATGATGTAAACTGAAGGGGTGTATAGCAAGGCCTTCCTGTGTAAATGAAATCAACATTCTCATCATGGAGGAAGTATATTCATACATATTTAAGGAGTTATCAGAGAAGTCTGCAGAATTTGGTAAGACTTGAACATTACTTTTGCTGTTGTGTTAAATAACGATCCTGAAAAAGTGTAGCACATTATCCACACTGAATTTATATCAGAAAGAATAATATTAATACAGATTAAAGAAAGCAGTAAAACAATGGCTATTATACAGACATCCACCCCATGTAACAACACTTACAGCGAAGAAAACAAAAACATATATTTTGATAACCTTAAAGATACTATAAACAATATAAATGAGAAGGATGAACTTACTGTGATGGGTAATTTCAACATAGACCTGTACTTTTGTATGGATGTGAAGCGTGGACAGGATCTGCAACATTTAGTTGATGCAGGTGTTGCACACAGTGAACAACTAGGGTTAGAATTGAATTGTAAGAAGACACAGATTATGGTCATCACTGGAACGAAGGACATACCACAATGTAATATACAAGTAAATGGGCATATTCTTAAACAAGTGAATTAGTACAGTTATCCTGGAACAGTCATAACATCTGATGGGAGATGCCTTGAAGAGATTAGAGAAAGAATCGTCAAAAGGTGACCTTTTGCAAGATGAAAAACATACTGACCAATAAAAAGATGTCATTTGCAACGAGAAAAAGTGCGTTGAAGTTCTACATAGAACCTGTAATTTTGTATGGATGTGAAGCGTGGACAATGAGCAGACAAGCTGAAAAACATCTGATTTCTGTTGAAATGTGGTTTCTGAGGAAAATGCAAAGAATACCACGGACAGACAGAAAAACCAATGAACAAGTCCTTTAAGAAACAAATGAAAATCGTAAACTGATTAGAGACATTAGGCATAGACAGTCAAAATTTTTTGGGCATGTTATGAGAAGACATGAACCAGAGAACTTGGTGACAACTGGCAAGATCGAGGGGAAGAGACCAAGGGGAAGGCCGAGAAGTAAATGCCGGGATGGCTTATCCATGTGGCGTGGTCGAGACAGAACCATGGAGCTGATCCATGGTGATTGGGTGAGATGGTGAAACATGACCGCCCACGCTTATCTGCATGGCACAGGATGATGATGAATTTCAACAGATCAATAGGTACAAGAAGAACACTGTGACATGAATGCATGGAACCATTCAACGATACAAAGATTGAATGTAACAGCAATGATGAACATCTAATTAACTTGTGCTCAGAACAAGGACTAATTAAAAAAATGTGTTTTCATCGTAGTCACACAAAAACTTGGTATAACTGGAACAACATAGATCAGGCATATTAAATTGATTTTATTATAATTAGAAAAACAGAAAGAAGACTACTAATGGATTCTAAAGCACTCCAAAACACAGACATGGATACGTTTCATAATAATAATAAAAAAAGGATTCAACACAAGAAAATAAGGGGAGGTTAGCAAGGCTGAATAGATAAGAGCACTCGTTCTTAAACTCCTGGTGTGCTGATGCCGAGTTAGTGGGTTCAACCCCTACACTGGTTAGCTGGGCTATAATGTCGACTTCTCGTCCTGACTCGGGGGAATAAAATACAAGTATACCCCTGAAGTTGGAGTGGGTTAGTCTGATAGTGAGGGACACTGGTAATAGGAAAAGCTAATCCACATGCAAAAATCAGTCCAGTGCACTAGAAGTAGTAGCATATGTATGGACTACACTTGAGTTTAAAGCGAGTAAACAAAAAAAAAAGATAAAAATAGACATGAGCAATTATAGGAGGCTTCAGGAAAATACTGTCAAAGACGAATTCAAACATAAATTTAAAAAAAAGCTACAAAAGAACCTCCCTGGTGAGTCCTCAAGTGTAGATAAGGAATGGACAATTTTCAAGTCTGCCATGCTTGACACACTGGAAAATAAATGTGAAACTAACAAAAAATAGGCCGGGACAAAAGATTAAGAACTGCATAGTGTAACAATGTAGTTAAAGATAGCATATCCATATTGGTAGGGGTATTCCAGATTTCAAGGCACAGACCTCACATGGGAAAAGTCAGATGCTGATAAAGGTAAGGCCCTTCTTGCACGCTACATAGAGCAGACTGACCAGAAGGACGAGCCCGCCAGACAGAAGACCACGACACTTTCTCAGTTGTGCGACCTGGATGGAAGAATGCATAATCACAGCTGAGACAATACGTGCGATGCTCAAGAAATCACCTAACACCGCCCCAGGCCCAGACGGCATCCGATATGGTGACCTACTGGTGATGTCAGATGATGACATGCAGAACTCCCCAGAGAATTCAACACCAGTATCCAATCGGGGTCAGATAAAAGAGGAATGGCTACACAGCTACTTGCTGCCGCTGCCAAAACCGAACAAAGACCATTCCAAGATAAGCGGCTACAGAATCATTACGATGCAGAACACTGCTGGCAAGCTACTGGAGAAAATTGTAGCACACAGACTTGCTTGTGACTTGGAACAACTCGGCTGCTTCCTGCCCACACTTGGAGGATACAGACGTAACAAAGAGTCATGGCTGAATGCGGCAGTCTTTGCTCAAGATGTTTACGAAGGATTTCAGGTCAGAGAAGAGACATGTGCGGCCGCCATAGACTTAGAGGACGCATACAATAGAGTATCCTTCGAGACTTGATGCAAACCCTCCTCAGACTGAAAGTGCACCCTCACCTTGTACGATGGATAGCTGCAGTTCTGCTCCAAAGGAAGGTGGTGCTAAGATGTGGGAGTTGGTCTTCTGAGCCGATAACGATATGTCTAGGATTGCCGCAGGGTTCACCACTGTCACCAGTACTATTCAACGTGTATACGGTGCCGATCACTGAACAACAGTTGGACGGGAGGGGTAGGACTCTGTCATTCGTTGACGACAATCTCGTGTATCGACAGGGTCGAGATAGACATGCGGATGCCAATGAAATGCAGAGCGAACTAGATTGAATTTCCTCATGGTGCGCTGATGCCGGTGCCCTTGTCAACCCTGCAAAGGCAACGGTTACATGGTTCTCCCTAAACAACCATATTGTGAACACAGACCTGCTGGCAGTAAGAATGGATGGGAGCATTTTGAGTAGAACCCAGTCAATGACATATCTTGGCGTGAGGCTTGATCGTAACCTGTCCTTCAGAGATCATGTCGATTATGTCATATCGAAAGCTCGAGTAGGTTTGTCAGCAATGAGAGTCATGGCAACTGCCAATATCGAGCAAAGACTGCTAATACTTCTGTTCTAAGGACTGGTGCTTTCACGCATCGAGTATGCCCTGGCCATCCTCACTGTCAGCCCTACACAGATTGGAAGACTTGAAAAGTACAAAATGAAACCATGCGCATCATTTTAGGCTGCACGAGAGACACCAGCTGTGTAGCAATAAGATACCTCCTTGACTTCCCGACAATGGAACACAGGATCAAGATCTGGAGAGCTTGTGCATACTTAAAAATAAGTGCACATGAGCAGCACCGTCTGCATGATGCTATATTCAGAGAAAATGGTGACAGGCTAAAGAGGGGCAAATCATGGATGGGTCGGGCGGAAGATGTCGTCAGACAGGTCTGCAGTCTTACCAGTATCAACCCCGGCAAGGAATAGGTGCCGGTGTCTCCGGCTTTTAAATGCACTTTCTCCTGCATTATCACACTCGACAGACAGTGCAGAGAGCAGAACCCTGCCGCTGTCAGTGCAGAGGTCAACGCGCTCATCTATGAACACTCAGATAGCCCCGAAGTGCTCATCTATACAGATAGATCTGTTGTAAAGCAGCAGAGAAGTGCGTGGGCATTTACAGCCCTTCAGCAGGCCGAACCGTTCAAGAATCAAGTGGTACCCACTCGATGACCATGAGCAGCATGACAATGGAGGTGATGGCAGTTACACAGGCTTTCATATGGCTGGAGTCACAGCATTATACCAACGTGTGTGAACTAAGTGATGCAATGAGCATGATTCAGAAGGTTGAAGCTGGATCTGTACGTAGACAGTGGACTGAGTCGCTGTGGAAGTTTATTATCCATAAAGTCACCTTCATCTTCGTCCCAGGACATGCGGAAGTCGAGGGAAATGAACGAGCTGATAAACTGGCAGGCTCTGCACCCACTGCAGATGGCCAGCCCATGGATCGTGCCGATCTTATTAACGTCCTTAAAGATATGACGAGAACAGAGGACTTTGACGCCAGTGAATCCACATCGCTGTCCAGGATGAAAGACTTGGGAGTAAGAATCGGCACGGCCAGACGCGAGAGGTACATCGGGAAAATGAGGTGCCTCGTCATCCAACACAGAACTGGCACTATTAGCCACCTGACGCTGATGCATATGCTAGGGGGAGGATCTGAGGACCTATGGACCTGTCCAGAGTGCAATGAAGGTACCCCAACTGATAACTGATAACTGATATCCATATTGGGTTAATTGCATATCCTTTACAGGACACCGGAGCCAACCACAACATTTTTTGGCTGTTTGTGATGTCTTGACACGTGTACATTCAGTAGTGTACCATGACTTTCTGAATGACTGCCACTCATACCGTTGTATGAAAACCAGCACAAGGCACTCTATTGTGAATTGCATTCGTAACCCATTTGCCATTGCGCCAGCATCCATAAAGAAGGTTACATTTAAAAAAGGAATTAAGTTTGAATCTGAAAAAGGCTATTTTTATAGAATAGCATAAAGAAATAACAAGCGAACAGTGAAAGCATCCAAAGATGAATCTTGGAGAAGATAGAGAGAACAGATGCAATTGCTTGCAGAGAATTGTAAAAACGTTATTAAAAATATGAGAAACAGTGGGAAATACTACAACCCAACTATGAGGGTGAGTCAATAAGTAAGTCACACAGTTCTGTGGGATGGCAGGTAAATGTAGTTGGTGTTTTCTACAGGTGTCATTAGGTGACAGCAATATCAAACTTTATATTCCTCTTCGTCAGGTGGCGCTAGGTGTCTCATGTGCATGCGCAGCGCATAAACAAAATGGCGACTATACTTGCAGAGTGTACAACCAAGAGCAACATGCTGTTGTGTGTTTTTTGTGGGCAAAAGGATTGCCTGCAAAGGAAATTCATAAGGAAATGCTTCCTGTTTATGCTGAAAAATGTTTGTCCCGTAAAACGATGCATAGCTGGGTAGAAAAGTTTTCTCAAGGACGCTCTAAAGTTGTTGATGAATCCGATCTGGTCGTCCTGTTGAGATTGAAACAGAAGCATCCGTGCAGCAGGTGGAGGAGACTTAGAGGTGACAGGCGAGTGAATTCTGAATCGTGCTGTGAAGTTCTATCGATGCTTCATGATGTAATTTGAAGAAAATGTCCAGGACTGCTGACTAGAGGCATGTTGCTTCTTCATGACAATGCCAGACCACATACGGCTCGATTAACTCAGGAGAAAATTAACCAACTAAGGTGGGAAGTTCTGGAACATCCACCTTACAGCCCTGACTTAGCCTCTAATGATTTCCACCTTTTTGGTCCACTGAAAACCCACCTTGGCGGGAGACATTTCGCGAATGACGCTGAAGTTGAATGTGAAGTGAAAACATGGTTTAGAAAACAGAGCATGTAGGTTTTGGAGGACTGATAAAACGATGGGATAAGTGCATCAGTGTTGGTGGAAATTATGTTGAGAAATAAAGGGACAATGTATACTGGTTTCAAGTTGTTATATTTAGTTATTTTTCTACAGCCATTTGTGACTTACTTATTGACTTCCCCTCGTACTATAATAAATATTAAGAGACGCTTACCTTTATTTAATCTAAAACAGAGACTAATAAGAAGGCAGAATACTTTCTAGAACTACTTAATCACACACATAACAAAATCAATATTTTGTGCCTATAAGCTGTGAACAACATGAACAACAAATTTTGTGCATAGAAATTGTGAATAACAAGAACAAGACTTCAGCAGAAGTTAAATCAGTAATACAGAAAAGTCCTAAAAACAAACAGGCATTAAATGGTTAACAAGACTTTAAAATAGCCTGGGAAAACAAAACAGAAGATTGATAACAGGCAGTAATCGTACCATTAAAAAAAAAGAAAAAGAAAGGCAATATGAAAGCGAGCAAAACAAACAGATATTCTTGAGTCACATAGGGAAAATGTATGCAAAGAGCTAGACCCATAGTCAAACAGCAGTTAAGCAAAGCACAAGTTTTGTTTCAGGAAAGGTAAAAGTTTTACTGATGCATTATTCACACTAAGATAAATATGTGAAAAAACTATATTGAATACAGTGACCAGCAGAATATTGTGTTTCTTTTACCAGGAAAAGGCTTTTGACAAGAGTAGATAGATATAAATTATGGACCATCCTTGACCATCTCACCGCGTTGGTAACTTACGGGGAATGTTAGCCGGTCGCTCAGAAAGCAATGGCAAACTACTGAGCCATTGCCTAGTACATCAACAGCTGCTGAAAAATGCTGGTGTTGACTGCAACGTCCTGTAAGAGATATGCAACATAAAAAAAAACCATCCTTGAGGAATATGGGATACAAGGACAATTACTAGAAAACATCATAGTCATGTATTACTCAAACCAAAAGTGCAGTAAGAACACTAAGTAAATCAGAGATGTTCGTAGTCAATACAGGAGTGAGACAGGGATGTGTGCTCCCCACACTTATATTCAACATCGACATAAAATAGACATTGACATGGTCGAAAGGATAAAAGCGTTCATTCTTAAACTTCCGGTACTCTGATGGCGATATACACTGCCATTAAGTTGGACTTAGATGTTCACTTCTGGTTCAGAAAGCAATGGCAAACTACTGAATGTACAATTGCCTATAAAATCTACCTGGGTTGATCCTGCAAAAGACATGCAACACTGTGTTTTAATAGACAGAATATCCATTAAAATAGCTTGAAATAACTGATTCAGAAAATTCCCACCTCTTTCCATCCATCCATCATGTGCCATCTCGATAAGCTTGGGCTGTCATGTTCTGCCATCTCACTCAATCACCAGAGTCATGGATCAGCTCCGTGTTCCTGTCTCAACCATGCCATGTGGCCAAGCCATCCAGGTATTTACTTCTCGGTCTTCCCCTTGGTCTCTTCCCTTCGATCTTGCCAGTTGTCACCAAGTTCTCCAAGTCATTTCTTCTCATAACATGCCCAGAAAATTTTGACTGTCTATGTCTAATGACTCTAATCAGTTTACGATCTTCATTTGTTTCTTGAAGGCCTTGTTCATTGGTTTTTCTGTCTGTCCACGGTATTCTTTGCATTTTCCTCAGAAACCACATTTCCACAGCCATCAGCTGTTTTTCAGCTTTATTGCTTATTGTCCACGCTTCACATCCATACAAAAGTATAGGTATAGCACTTCAACACGCTTTTTCTCATTTCAGTTGATTTCTTTTTATTGGTCTCTATGTTTTTCATCTTGCAAAAGGCTACCTTCGCAATGGAAATTCTTGTTCTAGTCTCTTCAAGGCATCTCCCATCAGATGTTATGACTGTGCCGAGATAACTGTATCGATTCACTTGCTTAAGAATATGCCCAATTACTCGTATATCATATTGTGGTATTTCCTTCTTCCCAGTGACGACCATGATCTGTGTCTTCTTACTATTCATTTCTAACCCTAGTTGTTCACTGTGTGCAACAACCGCATCTACTAAATTTTTCAGGTCCTGTTCATTGTCTGCAATCAAGACTGTATCACCTGCATATCTAATGTTATTGATGTATCGTCCCCCAATGTTGATTCCTTCCATATCTTCTATATTTCTGAAAATATTTTCACTGTACAGGGAAAAAAGATCTGGAGACATTACACATCCCTGTCTCATACCTCTTTTAATAGGCTGATATTGACCCACCTCTTTACATTAGGCAAAATAACAGATCCTCTCTCAGTAGAGGATCTGTTTTTGCAGATGATCAATGCCTGTTTTACAACAACGAAGACAGGTTACAAAATACAAAATTCATATTGATAAACATAAATACAACCAAAACTGCAGTAATGCAGGTTAGAAGATCTCGCGGATCACTAAATGTGCAGATAAATAGTAAACTTATGAAGAAAGTTAAAGAATTAAAATGTCTATGAAGCATCAACACAGAGGATTGCATAATAGACTGAAATATCTAAATCAGATGTCAAAGAGCAAGTGTACTTATACATAACTGACACTGATACTAAAAAATCCAAATATAAACTGGGTCTGAAAATCAACAGATAATAAATAGCATATTTTATTAACCGTATGCTACCAACATCAAACTTTGACATTACTCAAATCAAGCTTGTGCAAAATCAACACCTATGAGATGATGAGATGCATAAGAAAAGCTGCCAGCTTAACCACCCGAGACCGAGTAAGAAATTATGTTATCTGACAGACAGTGAGATCAACACCTTGTGCCACATATATGGAAAGGCAGTGAGCAGATCACTGGACCTGGCAGGACATTGTCATATGCCGATGATGTTTTAGTGTATCGTCAGGGGAAGGATAGAGAGGAGGTTGCTGTGGAACTACAAACCGAACTCAATCGTATAAGTACTTGGTGTGATGAAGCTGGGGCAATGGTCAACCCAACAAAGGCAACAGTGACTTGGTTCTCGTTGAATAATCATATTGTCAACACTCCAACACCAACTGTAATGCTGTGTTCAGAGACTGTGGAAAGAACGCAGGCAATGAATTACCTGGGGATACGGTTTGATCGAAGCCTTGCTTATAATGTGCACATAGACCAGGTGATAACAAAGGCCAAGCGGGGTTTGGCAGCGATGCGGGTGATGGCGGCAGCAAACTGTGAGCAGCGCCATCTATGTCTTCTGTACGAGGGGTTGGTCATGTCTGTTTTGGAGTATGCAATGGCAATCCTGACTCTCAGCCATAAGCAGATAGAAAGGATGGAAAGGATACAGAATGAAGCTATGCGCATTATTCTTGGATGTACAAGAGATACAGCATGCAGGGCGATGCGCTACCTTCTTGGTTTTCCAACCATTGAAGAGAGAATACAAGGTTGCAGGGCACGCGCCTACCTCAGAATTAACGCAAACACACAACATCCACTGCATAGTGAAATTAGGAAGGTGAAGGGCAGCAGGTTAAAAAGAGGACGGTCGTGGATGGGTCAAGCCGAAGACATGCTTCAACAGGTGTGTTCACTTGAGGACTTAGAACCTGGCGAGGAGTGGGTGCGAGTGCCAACAGACTTCTGCACATCCTTTTCAGTTTGCATCCAACTAGATAGAAAATGCAGACAAGAAAATCCGGCTGCTGTTGAGGCTGAAGTACAAGCGTTGATTTTCGAGAATTCGCTAGACGGTGACGCGGTCATCTACACAGATGGGTCGGTCATCCGACATGTGAGAAGCTCATGGGCCTTTACAGCTCGGGCCGGAGGGAGAATTGTGAAGGAGGACTCTGGTGCTTTCACTGAAACCACAAGTAGCCTGACCATGGAAGTCATGGCAGTAAGTAAAGCAATAACATGGCTTGAGACACAGACATTCACTAGGGCTTGTTTCCTTAGCGACTCAATGAACATGATCAAGAGGATAGAGGAGGGGTCGATCCGAAGAGAATGGTTGCTGCCTCTGGAGCGGTCTAGACTGGCAAAGATTAGTTTCATCTTCGTGCCAGGGCATGCGGGAGTACAAGGAAATGAGCGGGCTGACAAGCTCGCAGGTGAGGCTACTGTGGAGGGCGGACGCGCCATGGACCAGGCTGACATTCTGAATGCTCTACGAGAAGTAAGACTTTTGCGAGAACCAAGTGATGACTGTGAATCTACAACAATGGCCAGACTGCGAGAGCAGCAAATTAAAAGAGGTGTGGCCAAACAAGAACACTACGCAGGAAGCCAAAGAAGATTTATAAACCAACACAGAACTGGCGTCGTTAGCCGCTACACGTTGCGGGATTTGCTGAGGAGGGAATCCGAGCACTTATGGACTGAATGGTTCGATGTGCAATGAGGATGATCTGTCGACTAACTAACTAACTAACTAACTATGGAAAGGCAGAAGATCAATGCTTTGGCCATCTAGTTAGAAGGCAACACTTAAGTTACCAGCTCTGAGACTACAAGAAGATCTGATACTAAGGCAAATGGGTACTCAAGAAAAAAATGGATTGACAACATAAAATATACTGTACAATCACATGGAATGACACTATCCAGTCCACCCATCGAGCACTAAAATTTCATCTATTCCTCCCCACAATGCTTAATGGCAAATTTGGATGATGATTATGATTTTGATTTTAAATATTAAATATATTAATGCATATTGTGTATTTGTATTGCTTTATACACACAAAAGTGCCATATGCCTGACACAACCAAAATTACGTCAAAATTATCTTGAGAAAACCTTTACAACCCTTGAAAAGGGTTGGTACATTTGGTGGCTAACCCTGTTAGTAACCCTGTTAGTAACATCCAGTATATTACGATGACTAGGCAATGTATTATTAAGATCTACATGAGAAACAAATTAATGGTATTGATCGACAGCCATAGAATATCGGAACAATGTTATTGATCATGCTGTTTCAATGACCTGAAGGGTTCTTCAACAAATAATAGGAATTTGACAGAGTGACAAATATTAGTGTTTAATGAACCAGTTTATTGCACAATAAGAAGGTGACCAAGCAGACAATGGATGGTCATTATAGGGAGGAGGGGGGCGTGGAGATGTGCATTGAGAGCATAAGATCATTAGAGAAACATCATGTCATACTCTACTTGTAGCAAAATACCATGATGTCATACTCTACTTGTAGCAAAATACCATGTAAATAGGAAACATGTTTATTGAAAATATAGGTGGACAAAATTAGATGATTTTTTTTAAAAAAGATAAAAGCACTTTTTGTTAAAGAACTACAGTAGTGTGTCTCAGTGTCTCTTTATTAAATACATGTTCTGCTGTACAAATGTTTCTCACCAAAACATTTTCCCACCCATATTTTTATTTAACATTTTCTAAGAAGTTATAGACACAGTGGTTGCAACTTCATATTTGAAAGTATTTTCTTTTTCATCTTACAGTAATGTGGTCCTTTTATTTTCTCTTGTTTTATAGTCTAGGAAATATGTAACAAATTATGAAAGCTTATGCAGTGATTAAAGTTTCTGGATTTTGTTATTCTAATTTCTAGGTCCACTCATTGTTGAGGACAGGATTCTACAGGTTATGCCAAATGTCACATTGGCAATGCATTTGCTGAATGAAAAATTCAGCAGGCAGTCTTTCTGGCAACCTTATATAGGTAATTGAACAAATATTTTTCTTTATGAAATGAGTGTTACACATAGATATGCATCTGTATAATTAACATATTAGTGTCCTTCTTTAACATAACAATGGTGTAAGATTTATTTTCTCAGACAGCTTCTGGCAGACAGATTCTGCCCTCTAAAAGTGCTGTAGAGTTTGAGAAATGCCACTACAGTCTTAAACTTGATTTAGGGAAAATCCCAACTGCATCGTCTCATGGTTGAGAATAGGAAACCCACTATGGTATGGCAAACACAGCTCTGGGGAACGAGTATTTACCAGGTCAAGTGGACACCTCTGAGGTGCTTTTTGCTGTTAGCAAGAGTACCACAGAGTAAGGTACTCACTTAACTTGGGATCTTAAAAAGGTTTATAAAAGCCATTTGGATGTGGAAAGCAAGAGGAAACTACCACATTATACATCCCAAGGAAATCAACATGGAAGCCAATAAAGAAGCCATATTAAATATCACAGTGGTTTAGGAAGAATAGTGATGGAAGGCATGGTTCCTGGGAGGAGAGGCAGGGGGCACTATGAAGGTGGACACAAAACATTGCAGCATGAGACTGCATGAGGCGGTAGAGATGGAGAAACTTATCATTGGGCTGTGATGACAGTGACGTTCTGCCAAGGACTTGCTACGTGATGAAGAGACAGATGCCACTCAGGTAACAGTCTACTCGTTGGTGGGTCCCCCCCTACTCATGTTTTATCTGTGTCAATTGAAGTGATTCAAAGAGGCCATGCATTGATCTCTTATCAGTAGTTTACATTAATAGTTTTTATTTTATATGTCAGAAACTGCTTTATGAAAAACAACCCAGACATTTTTCAAGAGGTCATTGCCTGTGGCTTAAGCATAGTCAATCAATCAGTCCATCATGTGCCATGCCGGAAATCGTGGGCGGTCATGACTCGCCATTTCACTCGATCACCAGATTCATGGATCAGCTCAGTGTTCCTGTCTTGTCCATGCCATGTGGCCAAGCCATCCAGGTATTTTCCTCTCTATCTTTCTCTTGGTCTGTTCCCTTCGATCTTGCCAGTTGTCATTAAGTTCTCCAATCCATTTCTTCTCATAACATGTCCAAAAAATTTTGACTGTCTACGTCTAATTTCTCTAATCAATTTACGATTTTCATTTGTCTCCTGTAGTACTTGGTCTTTGGTTTTTCTGTCTGTCCATGGTATTCTTTGCATAGTCAGTGCAGTTTCACAATCCATTCAAGCTGGATTAGAAGTCAGCTGGAAGCGATTTGGAAGTTGATTTTCATAATGATATGAGTGTCTGCCATTTAGTAAGCAATGGCAAACTACTGAAAATAAATTTGCTTAGAAAATCACTCCGAAAAGTTGCATATCCTTTACAGGATGTCACAGTCAACCTCAGCAGTGTTTTGGCTGTTTGTGATTTCTTGGCAAATATACGTTCAGTAGTTTGCATTGCTTTCTGAATGACTGGCACTGAAACTATTGTATAAAAACCAACATAAGGCAGTCTGCTGCAAAACCGCCCACAGCTGTGTTACAAATGCAGTATGTGGGATTACAAATTGTGTCTGTAACTCCTTTGCCACAGAGCTGGTAGAAAATCAAAATCAATAAATGCTGGGTTGATTGTGATGCCCTGTAAAAGAATATTCAACTAACTTAAATTTTGTATGAAAGTGAAGTCGAAGAACCAAAATCTTTACTAGAGGAAGTACGATCATTGATTAAAAATTCTGAAGAAGGGGAAGTCACCTGGTTGTGATGATATACAAACAGAACTAATCCATGCATCCATATCTGTTATATGTGTGAAGATCTGGAATAGAGCTGTCTGCCCTATTGTATGTAAGAGAACATTCAACACATCTCTCCCAAAGAACAAAGGTTAAAACTGAATGGTTACACAATGTGTTGCTTAACATAATTCGCTGTATCTAGACAGGTGCATATTGCAGAGTTAGATATATGAAGTGAATAGGTGAATCTATTTCTATACAAAATACATTACATATATAGTCACTGATACTATTTGAATGTGGAGCATTAGTCACTGCGGAAATATTAGATTCATTACTAAGTCCTTCTGCCTGCACAGCGGGGATTCTGAACACCTTTGGCAGAAGAGTCATAGCATTCTTTTGTTGTTTGTTGAATTCTTCTTCTTGTCTTCTTCTGCGTTCATCCGGAGTTTTTTTTCGGGCGTGATTGCGTTGTGCCTGTTTACAGCAGAGCTGCGTTCTTGCGCCGTAAGGCTGACACATCTGACTTCTGCAGGCATTTGTTGACCAGGTTAACCTTCCCTGTGTTGAATTCAGTATGTGAAACACCTTTCCATTGTCAACCACATGGCCATAATTTAACAGATGTTGAGCGATAGATGAGGCTGGGTTTTTGGGTCTGCTGCATGAGGTTTCCAGAGGATTCTTTTATTGTCTTCTCCACCCATACTAGAATGCATTTTGTTACTCGATATGCTAAATGCCTTTCCATTCCACCTATGTAAGCCTGTATTCATTCTTGTATCAACTTCATCAGTATAATCCCATAACTCAGATATGCAGATGACATGTTTCTCCTGAAACTGGGATTGATGGAGTTGCTACTCTCTGTCAAGAGGCAAAGTGAAAATCAAATTTTTTTTGGAACCTTAAAACAAAATAAAATAATGTCCTTGATAAAACTACATGCCGACCAAAAATCAAAATCAGTAATGAAGAAAATCTCACCAATTTGGAATATCTTGGTTCCTTAATCAACAACAATGGGGACTGTTCAACTGAAGTCAAATGAGGTAAACTGGCCATATCGGGGCAGAGATTAAATCATATCAAGAACCCATGACACAAAATCAGCACACAAATTAATCAACATTTTTGAGCACATGCATCTTATTTTTATATGATAACATGTAGATGTGAGTCATAGAACATTTCACAATCACTAAGGAAGATAATTGGCGATTTTGACCTTAAAATTTGCAGAAAACTCTTAGAATACCGTGAGCCAAGAAGAAGAAAAATACTAACATTGTACAAGATACGAACATCCAAGAAAACTGGCTCATAGTTAGCACCATGTCTAGGAAACTGAAATACTTTAGCCATATTAAACATTACAGTGACTTGGAATAGCCTGTGCTATTCTATGATAATACTAGCAAGATTCAAGCTTTGAAGCACAGGGGGTTGGAAGGATACTGACGTTTGTGTACAGGCAAGGAAGAGAAAGGATGCAAATAGCACAAGAGTTGCAGGAGACAGTAAACAAAGTGATTGACTGATGTACAGAGATGGGTAATGTCATTCACTTAGATAAGGCGTCTGTGTTATGGTGCCCTCTTGACAATATAATTGTAAAGGCTGACGTCCCAAGTCTTACAATAAATGGCAGAAATGTTAACAGAGGAGAGAGAGAGAGAGAGAGAGAGAGAGAGAGAGAGAGAGAGAGAGAGAGAGAGAGAGAGAGAGAGAGAGAGAGAGAGAGAGAGAGTAAACTGATATACCTGAGAATCACCTTCAACAGAAGCCTGTCATTCAAGGATCATGAAGAAGCTGATTTAAGAAGGGACTCGGTGCGCTGAAGATCATAGCAGCAATGGACATGGAGCATGGAGCAAAGAATGTTGTTCATAGTCTATCATTTCATTCTCTCTGTAATTGAGTATGGATTGGAAATGGTCAGTGTCAAAGACTCAGCTGGTGAAACTAGAGCTCATCCAGAATGAAGCTATGTGAGTGATACTGGGATGCACAAGAGACACACCAATATGCAATGTATCCTAGCCTTACCATGACAGCAGACAGGCTCAGGGTGCTGCAGGCTAAATCAAATCTTCAAGTAGTAGCAGAAATGAAATAACCCCTGCATGAAGCCCAGGACACAGTTAAGAGAAAGGTGAAGACAGACCTGCTTTGAGTAGAGTTCAACAATCAAAAATAGAGAGAGCATCTGTGGGATATTTTCCTCAGGAAATACTGGAGTGGTGGGAAACGAGCAGGTGGACAGATTGGCTGGGTCTGCACCGCTCGGTGGGGTATTGGTGCATGATAAGACAGACGTTGTTGGGGCCCTTTGGGATCACATGTATAGTGCAAAAGAACAGATAGATCATCATATCCTGTAGATATTGGTGGTGTAGGTAATAATCATTGGTTCTGGCGAACACTCAGGACTCTGAGGAGGGGCCAGATAGATGCATTTTCTGCAAAGAACCTGCTATATAATTATATATATATGTGCGTGCGCTTGCGGATTTGGCGACGGTGTGAAGAGTGCTTTGCAAATTGCTGTGTTCTTCAGGACAACTAATTTGGAGGATACAGTATTCACATTTAGGGAGGATTTAGTTTTCACCATCCCTTGCCTCTTCACGTCTTCCGTGGAAATGTTAATGTTATGACATATTGAGATGAGGTTCTGGATGCATTGGTTGCTCCTGCATTCACAAATTATCCAGACATGCAGCTTCTCCAGCAGGATAACACACATGCGCACACTGCTTGCATTGCACATCAATATCTACAGCAGCAGAACATTGTGACAGATGATTGGCCTGCCCTATCACCAGCCATGTCCCCTATAGAACATCTGTGGGACAAGCTTGGGCAAGGTTCTGCAACTAATCTGCAACAGCTCAAAGCTGCTCTTAAACGTGAATGGGACTTGATTCCCTGGAATTTCCTTCAGAGACTTGTGCGTTCCATAAGGCGCTGCTGCCAAGCTTGTTTGCAAGCACACGGTGGACATACCAGATACTGAGGATAGAGTGTATGCATTTTTTTATTGGCTGCATTTTGGGTTTTATACCTTGCCTGAAGCCAGAGTAACTAAGGACGATTGCCTTAAAGAGGCTAATGAAGCTAGAACATTATATACAACAATAAGAAAGAGACAAACAGCTTTCTTTAGCCATGTGGTGAGAAGAGAGGCATTGGAGAACATTGTGATGACTGGAAAGATCGAGGGGAAAAGAGGCAGAGGCTGACCAAGAGAAATGATGCTGGGTGGATTGAATTGAGACCTTGCCTGCATAGAATGCAATTAATTTCATAACAATTAAATGTACAAATTAATGACCAGCATGAATTCATAGGAAAATGAATGATTCCAAATATGTAAACATTGGTGTCAGGTCTTAGTCAGATATGACTGAGCTACCGTATGACAGTAGATGGTACTACCTAATTTCTGTTAGCGTCGGAATGTTGGGCAGCACTTATCAAACTCAACACCCCACATTGTGCCAATGGCTTTGGGTGGAGAAGCGCAATTGGGAAGGTACAAGCCTTATCTTGGTTTGAGGAAATGCAACCTGAAGAGTCGTGGCAGGGCAGACCACCTTCATTGTTTATAGACATAATATTCAGATTAAATAGAAAGTTAGTAGAAGTAAATTAATACCCTTATTAGTGAATGGCTCGCGGAGGTTAATTAATGGCTTCCACATTTCCGTAGTCATAATGAGAGTAATTTACTTCCCTTTTCTCACTAACTCTACTTGTGTATCAGTCATTTCATACAAACAAATACACCCCTAGCAAAATCAGTAAAAGGTTGAACCTAAAATTGATAGATAAGTGGAAATATTCAGGGTAATTACCAACACACCTACTTCAACAGCAGAGGAGGACGAAATTGAAGATTTTTACAACACACTACAAGACACATTAAATAAGATTGGTCATAATGATATAGCAATAATAATGGGAGATTTTAATGCAAAAGTAGGTGCAGGAAGAGCTGAAAATGAGAGACACGTTTTAGGAAAATTTGGATTAGGAAATAGAAATAATGCAGGTGACAAATTAATTGAATTTTGCACAGAAAATGAGATAACGATAGCCAACACACTTTTTAAACAACATCCAAGAAGACTCTTCACATGGAAGTTTCCAGACAGTTTTACCAAAAATCAGATAGATTATATTTTAATACAAAGAAGATGGAGAGCAAGCATAACATCTGCAAAAAACTTTCAAAGTGCAGACTGTGATACAGATCATCAGTTATTAGAAGCAGATCTGAAATTAAAACTCAAAAAGCTTACCCAAGGACCAAGGCCACTTCGTTTTGATCTCACAAAAATACCAGATGCATACAACATAGAAGTTAGGAATCGCTTTGGGGTCTTGATGTCTGTACAAGAAGAAATGACACCTGATGAACTGGCAGTACAAGCTAGAGATATCTTGATAACTGCAGCCAAAGATTTCATTCCGACCAAGAAAAAGCAACTTAAGCCATGGATTACATCAGACACATTAGAATTAATAAAACAACGAAGGGAGCTGAAACAGAAAGGAGATGAATCCGATAACAGCAGGATGAAGTATAAATCTTTATCTCGAGAAATAAGAAAGAACACAAGAAAGGACAAAAATCAATATATACAAGATTGCTGTACCAGAACAAAGCAATATCATAAGACTGGAAGAGATTATGAAATGTTCAAAGAAATGAAGTTATTGACAAGAAATGTTCAACCTCAATTATATGTTATCTGTGACAAGATGGGAAATACCTTAACAGAATCTAGACAAATTCTAGAAAGATGGCAGGAGTACTGCAGTGGAATGTATGATATGAGTTACAGTGAGGATATGAATGAGATACATGGGCCAATGACAGCAGGGACAGAACCTGAACCCTCATTAGATGAAATTGCTTGGGCTATAAAGAACCTGGAGAATGATAAATCACCTGGATGTGATGAGATACCAGCTGAACTAATTAAAGCGGGAGGAGAAGAAAGCATACACATATATCATGCATTATGTACAAAGATTTGGAAATATGGTATATGGCCAAAAGATTGGAAGAGAACTATCTTCATTCCAATACCAAAAAAGGGCAACCTGAAATTATGCACCAACTATAGAACTGTTGCCCTGATCAGTCATGTAAGTAAAATTCTACTAAAAGTCATAATGCGAAGACTTCGTAAGAAAATGGAAGAAGAGATTAACGTGGTTCAAGCTGGATTTAGACAAGGAAGAGGAACAAGAGATCACATATTCAACATGCGTTTAATAATAGAGAAGTGCAGAGAATTTAATGTAAACCTATTCTCATGTTTTGTGGATTATTCAAAGGTATTTGACTGTGTACAATATCAGAAACTTTGGGAAATCATGAGGAATATGGGCTTTCCATCACATGTAGTACAACCCATAAAAATGCTCTATCTAGACCAACAAGCAGCAGTTTGAATAGATGGCGAGACATCAGATTGGTTTAAACAAATTGCCTATTTCAAAATATGTTTAACATCTTCAACCCGTATGATGTCTTCATAATGCAGATTCTTCATGGTGCCAGATAATTCTTCTCTAACTGCATCCCTGGTGTCTGCATCATCATGATTGGTCTGCGCTAAAAATCTCTGGAGAAACGCCTCCCCTTCCTCTTTGTTGTTACGCGCACACCATCATCTCTATAAATTATTCCCACTGTCATAGGCTGATCCTTTCTTTGTATTTGTCTGTGCGTTTCCAGAATTTTCGCAGTGTTTTATCACCTCCAATCTCCTTCATGAAACATTCCCATTTTGCTTTTTTGACCTCTGCAGCACAGCGCTTGAAAACCTCCATCCTATCTCTCTTGACATTTTCTGCTGTATCCACTTCCTCTCTTGAGCTTCGGGATGTCTGTCGCACTTTCCTTAGCTGCTTCACTGCAGCTCTCTTTTGCCTTCCAAGCATGGTCTACGTCTGGAGTCCACAATGGGGGCTGCAAGAAAGGAGTTTTAATGGTCCTGTTGCATGCTCCCTATCTGAGGCGTCCAAGAAGGCTGTCGGTCCACTTATACCCAAAGGTCTTATGCGCTCTCCCAGCCTTAACTTTCCTGGATTTAGAGATCAGGACTGAACATGGCATGTGATCACTCCCTAGGTCATTCAAAACAGTCCACTTTACATCAAGGAATGATGACTGGGAGACAAGTGCCAAGTCAATAGCTGTGTCTGCATCGCCTGGCCTCATTGCCATTCTCGTCGACCTCCCGTCATTTATGCAGACCACATGGAGTTCACCATGGCATCTGCAAGGGCAATTCCCTGTCGGTTTTCTCCACTACTGTCCCATTCTCTGTTCCTCACATTTATGTCTCCACATATGAGTAGCTTATCACCTGCTAATTCCTCCAATTCTTTAAGCCAGTCTCAGTCTTCCTTTCTGACAAAACAGGCCACTGTGGCATATACATTTATGAGGTTCCTATGTTGAGAAATAACACACACAATGTTTGGTTCACACGATTGTGAAAAGTTATCCGTAAAATTCCTGTTATTGACTTTTCCTCATACATTGTCATTTGTGTGTGTTCTGTTAGGGCAGTGGATCTCAACCGGTGGGGAATTCCCCCTCAGGGGGGAATTTTAGGGTTTCCTGGGGGGGAATTAAGATTATTGCAAGATCGCGTTAATACAAGAACCAATTACTTGATATTGTTTTTCCCTTCATACTTTACAGTTCTGTATGTCTCACCCTTCTGAAATTCATTTTATAACGTAAGTAGACCCACAAATCACGTTTTATGTAGACGTCTAGGCTTGTTTTAGTATGTGCTATTAAATTTAGCTTCCATTATTATGTATACTATGGGTAAAAGTTATTATGCCTTTTTGAAGCGCAAACTATCGTCTGTCAAGATGGCAAGGTGCCAATGATGATGATTATGTATACTGTGGGAGAGGGCGGGGATTTTAGGGAGGAAATACGAAAGGGAGGGAATGACGTTCTGAAAATATGGTGAAGGGGGGCACGGGCCAAAAAAGGTTGAGAACCACTGTGTTAGTGTATTTCCTGTATGTAATTATTTTCAATAGGCAGTAATTTTTGCGAAGCACATATCAAGAAGTCAACAGTACACTGAAGCATTTTAAAATGTGATGCTATGTGCTTTACTTATTATTACATTATAAGACAAGTTTTGATAATTGGAACGATCACACATGTTAGAGACAGCTCAACAGAGGGAGAAATTGCTGGATGAGTTTGATAGAGTGGCATTGAAGACTATCAGTGATCAAATTTAACAAGAGAACATGAGCAGATCTTTGTTGTGGAACATGATTACTTATGCTTCTTGGCATGATGAAGTGCTGTCTCCTGTTGTATTTACTCAATACTGCTGCATGCACACATGAAATTATACCATGTAGCTTCCAGTCCATAAGTGGTACTGTTCTCTACCATTATTATGCAAATGTAATTTAAGTGTTTATTGGTATACAACGGCACTTTAAAGCAAATTGTATAGGCTTCTATATTCTTAGTTTTGTTTCTCCCACTGTAAATAGACATCCTTCCATGTCAGTACTCTACACCTTTGTACTGGAAACCTGATGATCTACAGCAGCTTAGGGGATCCCCTGTACAAGGTAATAACTGATCTATTTCAAAGATAGTTATTTTTATACATATATTAGATGTAACATTGACTTATACAAATATTGTCTGTTGCATTCAATCAATCAATCATGTGCCATGCCGAAAAGCGTGGGCAGTCATGACTCGCCATTTCACTCGATCACCAGAGTCGTGGATCAGCTCTGTGTTCCTGTCTCGTCCATGCCATGTGTCCAAGCCATCCAGATATTTTCCTCTCGGTCTTCCTCTTGGTCTGTTTCCTTCGATCTTGCCAGTTGTCACTAAGTTCTCCAGTCCATTTCTTCTCATAACATGTCCACACAATTTTGACTGTCTACGTCTAATTTCTCTAATCAATCTACGATTTTCATTTGTCTCCTGTAGTACTTGGTCATTGGTTTTTCTATCTGTCCATGGTATTCTTTGCATTTTCCTCAGAAACCACATTTCTGCAGCCATCAGATGTTTTTCAGCCTGACTGCACATTGTCCAAGTTTCACATCCATACAAAAGAACAGGCTCTATGTACCCCCTCAAGACTCTTTTTCTCGTTTCAATTGACATCTTTTTATTGGTCAGAATGTTTTTCATCTTGCTAAAGGCTACTTTCGCCATGGCGATTCTTGTTCTAATCTCTTCAAGGCATCTACCATCATGTTGCATTATGTATTGAATAAATAAATGGTTTATATTGTGCATTAATTTGAAAACTTTATTTGAAGACATTTTAATTTCTGCAGTTTACCAAATTATTTTATTGTGATCAATCTACAACTTTATATGAACAGTTTATGATGGTGATTTCCTAGCTTTGTCTGATCCTTGCATATGTTAGAATGTTTTATCCAGACATAATGAGATAAGAAATGCTAACATGTCATTTCAATGACTTTTATCATCTTGATCAGGTGCAAAAGCATAGAAAGACTTACTGTACTCTTTTGTTTTATAATTGATTCTTTGCAATAGTTCTGATATTCCCATCTTCCTTTCTCTTTCTTTATAACTTTGTTTTCTCTTATTTATGTAATGCAAACAAGAAATACAACCTTCTGTTCTCATGTTTATAATATAAACTTTAAAGGTGATGCTGTGAACCAGTTCAGAAATATAGCTAGACAGTATGCATACTTCTACAGATTATTGCAGGTAAGTAGTTAATCATCAGCCATAACTGTAATTTCTACCTCTGTTTATGTAATGTTTCATGAACCTTTAGGAAAATGGTGTTCATGTAATTTATTTTTGTTCTAATATTCCACCACTTGGAGGATAACATATTGTATACAAAATTACAAGGAAATTTATGGCCATTGCATATTTTTTAAGTTTGAGCTTATTTTATGTTTAATTAGTGTTTCTCATGGAACTAGTGGCCAAGAGTTACAAGAACCTCATGATGAAGAATCAATTCACTGCAGTTTAGACAAGCCCATAAGCACTTGGTCTCTTCTAGCAAAAGTATAAGGGTGTGGATGATGATTGTCTCTGTTGTGAGCTGGTTAGCTACTTGATGAACCAATGCCTGCCTCTGTTTGTTTTGATTAGTTCAATACTTGATTTAACTTATACACAATAAAAGTTGCCTCTATTCAACCCATAGGATCTACACATATTCCGACATTCTCATTTATAAAGCAAGTTCCGAAAGACAGTAAATTTGCAGAGTTATTTAGGGGATAATGTGGGTGATTTCTTAGAGGTGTGAGGTCACATCTTCCATATTAACCCAGACAAGGAATATGCAATGCCCTTGAATAACTTCACTGTAAAATCTAAACTACCAAAGGTAGGGCATTTAGATAGTAAAATGAGGTCTTAACTACATTGAATTGTGATTATTTGAAATCTCTTGTCAAATTTGTAACTGTATTTATGAAGCAAATGAATATTGGAGTAACTGATGGTTCAGTTATTTGTCATCTTATGCTTTAACCTTTGGTAAAGTTAGACCTTTGAACACTAGCTAGTTAAATGACATTAATAACCCTGGAGTGTGAATGAGTCTATTATTCTTTTGTTACTTATATTACATTGAACAAGTCCTTTCTAAAACTACAAATTACATGTATTTGTTAACAATGATTAAAATAGCAAGTCATTGTAGTGTGGTGTCTGCTACATATTTAGTTACTTAGTCACTTTGGGTCAGTTGTGAAAGGTTATAGTTGAAAGGCAGTTAGGCAAGGAAGAGATACATCCAGTGAACCCAAACAAGAAGCCAACACTGAATACCAGAGGAAGAGAGTATTAGAAACATCATCATTTCAAGCAGGAGTAAAGCTCATGCTAAGCATGTCCTTGGAAAACAAGTGCTTGAAACATATAGCCGGCTGCTTAGACACCTCATTGCGGAGAATCATCTTGGAGTGCACAAAGGATATCCCAGTTATGATAATGAGGTACATTTTTGAGTTTTTGTTATTAATGTCCAGGCATACACTAGCTTATACATGTATACCTGCTGAAGAATATCATCCTTGTCATATCATAGCAATATAGATGACACTGAGGAAGCATGAATTAGGCAAGGGAGATCATGGATGGCACAAGTAAAGACTTATGTTGAAAGAGTTAAACAATAGAACAGGTGCTCTGGTGGGCAGTATGGATCCACAGCATCAGTAATAGGAACAACTAAGCAGAGCATGCACAAAGTGATGTAAGGGGAATGCAGACCTAGAAATTAAACATGTGGTAGATTATTATGATGGGGTTGATGATGCAACTGTGTCCATGCATGAACATGTGCTGGCTGTGTAGCCAAAAATCAGAATGGTGTTTCTCAGCTAGTGAGAAGTAGAATTATTACTGACAAAATGGAGCATATCAAATAATGACTCCAGTATGAGAATGGAGATGAAGATGCTACTGAGGGTCTAAATGGCTTTCCAATACCTCATTTGCAAAAATGAATACTGCCTCTGACTCTCAGTTCACTCTACACAAATTCAGAATATATGGTTCTGGCTTGAGTGGTTGCTGTTTGTGGAGGCCTCAAACCTTCAGAAACTAATGTGGATTTATTGTCTAGGCTATGCAGGAGTGTGCAGAAATGAGAGAGCTGATGTAAAAGTGCCTACCACTGGGATACTGAAGAAGGAATCGTGGAAAGGGGGATATTATATGGGCAATAAATAATGGATTCATGCAAAGTAACATATTTCTTGGTAAATCTAATCTACAACTGAGTGAGAATGCTTTTTTTTTTTTGCAGAAAAATCCAGCGGCAAAAAATCTACAGTTGAAAGACTACTTTACATATGAAAATTACAGGTTAAGTATGGGACATGTCACTGGACATTCTTTTGACATCATTATTTTGTTACTAATTGTTCTATCAGTTCTCCTTCAGTTGCCACCATTGGTAAAATGATGTAATCGTCTTACCAAACTACAAAGATACAATTAAAATAAGAATAGCAAAATTGAAAAGCAAAACATTTGCAAAGTACAATTTTATCAAGGGAACTCTTTGTCATTTGAAGAAACAGTTCTAACTGCTAACACAACATAATTAACCATAATCATAACTGCCAACATTCCTCTAACTAGAAACAGAAGAAACATTCCATGGAATGAAATTGCAATATTTGAAGTAATTTAAAAAAAAAATATAAGATATTATTATTATTTATTATTTCTAAAAGATGTGTATTTGAACAGTCAGATATTGGGAATTATCCTAGCTTTGTGTTTATTTCATTTGATATTTTCAACCACATATGAATGTAGCCGTGACCAAATTCTCATTAACTGAATTGAAGATATCCCATGCAGTTTCATCAGAATATTAAGATGTTATTTCAACACAAGCAGCAATATGAGATTTAAAAATATCATAAGTGCTAATTTACCAGGCAAATCAAGAAGCAGCCATTTTTGTCTGTACCATTTAATGAGTAATTACAGTTGTTCAGGGAGAATTGCAGAGGCATCATCAAGTGCCCTGCCAGCTGGCGTAGGATTTCAGGTCTCTCCACAGATCTCGGTCTTTGCTGTTCTAGATCAGCTCTGCTGATGATATTCCTCCATGCCACTATCTCAGTACATCCAGCATCATTTCTCTTGGTCTACCTCTACCTTTCTTCCACTTGATCTTTCCAGTTGTCCTGTTCTCCTCCAATGCCTCTCTTCTCATCTCATCTCAAGACCAAAGAAAGCTGTTTGTCTCTTTCTTATTGTTGTATATAATGTTATAGCTTCGTTACCCTCTTTAAGGCAATTGTTGCTTGTTACTCTGGCAGTCCAAGAAATGTACACCATTCATCTCAGGAACATCTCTGTTAATTCCAAGTTTCACTGCCATACAGCAAAACAGGTTCTATATAGCATTTAAGCACTCTCTTTCTTACATTCAACAATAGTGACATATATATTGGGAGTTTCCGTGGCAAAGTGTTCAAGCCGTCGGACTCACGCTCAGAATGTTATGGGTTCGATTCTGGGCCGCATCCTTCGGTTCATGGGCAAATTTTTAGGTGACTCCGGGGGGTCGTCACTGGAGCTATGGAGTTTGTGCTTTGTGCTGCACTTTCCACGCTGTGGAAAGAGACTGAACCATATGGGATAAAAACCCGGTGCAGTGAAGTTGACCCTGCTGACATTTAAGCAACATTTTTTCATAGTGACTTATCATATAAGATACTTTCATTTTCTGAAATGCAGTTTTTGCTTGCCCTATTCTGTTCTTCCATCAGTCGATTATGATTTTTCCATCTTTTGTTTTCAGGCAGCCTGCTGATGTAGATGTTTTTTGTTTTTTTTAAATTAGTAAGTTCCTGAACTCTTTTGTTTATTAATTTGGTATTTTTACTGTTGTGTTGTTTTCAATTTCCATGAAATTTTTCTCAAGCTATACTTCTTTTGCCTCTTTACATAATGTTCAGATTTTTCTGTGAATCTCTTCATATTTGTGAGGATTATTTTTGTTGTGTCTTTCCATTAGTCGTAAAATTTCTTCAGTCATCCATTTCTTACGACCTACTTTCTTTAATTTTGGAATAGTTGTTTCTGCAGCTAAACTGATTGAATCCTTCAACATGTCCTATTGGTCATCCACATCTGGACATTTTTTTTGGGGTGCTCGCTTGCTTTGAACTTGTGTAGGCCATACACACTATTTATAGTAGTGATGGACTGAATTTTGTGTGTGGATTAGCTTTTCCTATTAACAGTGTCCCTTGCCATCAGGGGAACTCACTCCGACTTCATAGGTACTTGTAATTAACGTCCCCAAGTCAAGGTCAACATTTTAGTCCAGCTGTCCAGTATAGGGGTTGAACCGCTTACCTCAGCATCAGCACAACAGATGTTTAAGAAAACACGTTCTTACCCATTTGGCCATGCGGACCTGCCATCTTGAAATAAGATCTCTAGATCAGACAATATATTAAATCTGCTCTTTACTTCTATTTTAATATAGTCTTGCATATCCTTGTAATTTTTCAATGCACTCATTAAATTTAGTGTCTCCTGATGTATATTTGACCTTCTTTAACTTTACTTTTAATGTGCGTATAATCAATCTGTGGTCATTGTAATAGTCTGCATTTGGAACTGTTTTTGCGGCTGTTAACACATTTCAAAACCTGCTGCTAATCAGGACGTAATAAATCTGGTTTCTAATTCTACCATCAGGACTCCTCTACATCCATAATCTTCTTGGATGTTGCTTAAACCAGGTGTTTCTGACAATAAGTTCATGCTCTTTTGCCCATTTTACAAGCCTATCTCCTCTCTCATTTCGTTTTCCCAACCCATGGTTACTTGTCTGCTCTTTCATTTTGTTCTTCCAACCCTTAATTTCCTACTTTAGCATTAAAGTCTCCCATTAAGATGTTTATTTCTGAATGTGTAAATTTCTTCAAAGCATTCTCCATGCCATTATAAAATGTGAATGGCATGTATGTGAATGACATTTATGTCGAAAGGTCTACTGATATTTTATTAGGGCAAGTCAATAAGTAAGTCACACAGTTCTGTGGGATGGCAGGTAAATGTAGTTGTTTTCTACAGGTGTCATTAGATGACAGCAACATCAATTTTTATATTCCCATTCGTTAAGTTGTGCTAGGTATCTCATGTGCATGCACATAAACAAAATGCCCACTGTACTTACAGAGTGTACAACCAAAGAGCAACGTGCTGTTGTGTGTTTTTGTGGGTAAAAGGACTGCCTGCAAAGGACATTCATAAGGAAATGCTTCCTGTTTATGCTGACAAATGTTTGTCCCATAAAGCGGTGCATAGCTGGGCAGAAAAACTTTCTCAAGGATGCTCTAAAAATGTTGATGAAATCCGATCTGGTCATCCTGTTGAGATTACAACAGAAGCATCCATGCAGCGGGTGGAGGAGATGATTAGAGGTGACATGCGAGTAACGATAGACTCTGTAGCATCTGCAATAGGGTGCTCACATGGTTCAGCATGCAGCATAATGCATGATAGATTGAAATTTAAGAAAGTGTGCTCATGGTGGGCACCCAGACAATTGAAGGAGGAACATAAAATGAATCGATTTGGCCTGTCCTTGCTTCATCTCTGTTGATATGAAGATGAAGGAGAAGACATGCTGAACAGGATTGTTACTAGTGACGAATCATGGGTGCAACACTACCAGCCCGAATCAAAGCGTGCTTCAATGCAATGGAAACATAATTCTTCACCTTGTGTCGAAAAATTCAAGGTTACGCCATCAGCAGGGTAGGTTATGCTAACAGTGTTCTGGGATTGTCAAGGAGTGCTTTTAACCAATTTCAAGAAGAAAGGTGACAAGATGAATTCTAAATCGTACTGTGAAGTTTTATCGATGCTTCATGATGCAATTCGAAGAAAACATCCAGGACTGCTGACTAGAGGAGTGTTGCTTCTTCATGACAGTGCCAGGAGAAAATTAACCAATTAAGGTTTGAAGTTCTGGAACATCCACCTTACAGCCTCGACTTAGCCCCTAGCGATTTCCACCTTTTTGGTCCACTGAAAACCCACCTTGGCGGGAGACATTTTGCAAATGATGCTGAAGTTGAATGTGAAGTGAGAACGTGGTTTAGAAAACAGAGCACACAGCTCTATGCAGCCGATTTGGGAGGACTGATAAAACGATGGGATAAGTGCATCAGTGTTGGTGGAAATTATGTTGAGAAATAAAAGGACAATGTATGTATAAAAATATACTAGTTTCAAGTTGTTATCATATTTCAAAACAATGTTTTCCCGTGATGAATTTGAATAACGAAGACACAAACAATAGATTGCACGATTTATTGCCTGGCATATTTCGCTGCATACCGTCAGGTACATACTGCAGAAATCACACAACTTACGTGAATTAATTAGATAAATCCTTCAAACTGAAATATACACATGTTCGCACAGTAATGTCGATTGTCTACCACGGTAATTTTAAACTGACTAACATGTCTTTCTGCTTACACAAGGACGGCTTACGAAGGTTGATTAGAATAGCTTCAGCAAACTTTAACAATCGACTACTTTGTGTGTTGAACAACACACGGAAGGCACTGTCTCTTTCAACCACGTGACCACTCTCGAACACGTGTCTCCCGACCGATGAAGCCAGACTTTTCCGGTGTGTCGGCCTGCCTAGGCTACCATCTTCTGTGTGTAGTATCTTGTCCAACCAATTCGGAATATGTTCCGAAACCCTGCAATGTAACTGTCGCTCAGTTCTGCCTATGTAGATGGCCTCGCATCTGCATGTAAATTGGTAAATACAATTTGATTTGGCGTACAAAGCTACAGGTTCTTTTACTGCTGGGACTGGGATCGGTGTGTTTCTGTACCTGATGACTAGAGCTGCAGCACAGAATGTTCGCTCGACTGCTGTGGTGAGCCGGTCCCGCAGACGTTGCATTACGTCATCTCCTCGGAAGGTTAGCTGGATGAATACTTTGAGTTTAGGGACTGTAGTTACTTCTGATTTCGGTTTGGGCTGTTGGCAGTGGCGCTTTATAAATCCTGTGGAGTACCCATTCAGGTTTAAGGCATTCTTCAGAGTTTAAAATTCCTCTGTCAGTGTGTCCTGGGTGCATATCTTCCTAGCACGGTCAAACAGGGTCCGTACTAAGCCCCGTTTGTACTGGACAGGTGCGAAGCTCTGAAAATTTAAGTATTGTCCAGTCCATGTTTCTTTGCGGTACACCGCAAGATCGGTGTACCGCAAAGAAACATGGACTGGACAATACTTAAATTTTCAGAGCTTCGCACCTGTCCAGTACAAACGGGGCTTAGTACGGACCCTGTTTTCCTAATTACAGCGTTTTTAACTATATCTATATCTGTCTGTTTGTCTGCCTGTCTGCCTGCCTGCCTGCCTGCCTGCCTGTCTATAAAAACTGGTGTCCAATATTGTCATGTAAAACAAACAAACAAACAGTCATTTACTGCCAATATAGTACCTTGCAGTGTATAGCTGAGGGGTCTTGAGTGTGAGGAAGTAAGGCCACCTGACTAGTGCAGTCGCCGCAAGCTGTGCAGGTTAGAGTTTTCTTTTAGCCTCTGACAGAAAAAAAAACTCCACACTTTACCGAGGATTCAAATCCGGGTCTCCCGATAGAGATTCCAGCATTCTAGACACTTGGCCAGCTTAAAATGAAGACATGTAGTTGAAAATTAGAACTTTCATTTTATGTCATTCATTAATTCATTATTTTATAATATGAATATTTGTTTGTTCATTTGTCATATCAAATTATTTTCTTTTCAAAGCAAATGCAAGATACATGCATCATAACATATTTTTGATGTTTTGTTATTGCATATAATTAATAAAATCTTCTATTGGCTGTACTATAGATGGGCAGTATCTTCAGTAATGACAAGACAGAATCAGATACCTGCAAAAGATGGCTCCAGGTCTACATTTGGACTGATTCCTTTGTGGGACATGTGTAATCATACCAATGGCATTGTAAGAATAAGTGTACATTGATACTTAATAGCTTTAATAATAGTCATGTTGCAAAACGGTACAAAGCAAATTTTCCTCATCTCATTTGTTTACAAAGTGAAAATTAAGTTCCATAGGTGGTACAAAAAATATTTACTGTTTGTTTTTCTTGAAAGAATTTGTCATCCAACACCAGTGTCACATCACTCGTGACATACCCATATGCTTTGGGTCTCCCTCAGAAGGTGTCAGCAAGTATAGAAACTTACAGTCTCTGTGGCGCCAATTGGACACGCATACCTATGCTTCATTTTCTGCCATGAACTTTCCTACTAGTGCTGAATTGGATTCCTGATTCCATCAAATGTAGTTGCATAGTGTCATCAGGTTGTGTATCTTTGAGAAACGATCAATTACAGACAGTATCATGTGCCCTATCCTCAACCTCAATGTTTCCCTAGAGGTGCCCAGGAGATCAATCAGCTGGCCCTTTCATTTCCATATATACCAGCATGGCCTGGACTACAGAGTCACATCTGTTGTAGTGAATGTGATGACTTTGTATGTGTCAACCACTTATGTAAGAAATATCCAGATTGACACTTTCAGAACATTGACAGAGAGTCAACTTTTAGAACATTGAAAGAGAGTCATTTATAACTGTCTTACTGAATGTAATCTCAGAAAGCCATCTCAGAGCCACAGTGACCCCCTCCACTTCTATTCTTATGCTGGAAGCCATGTTTGGGTATGCTTCACTCTGCTCTGTGATAATCTAGTCCCTCAAGCTGTAAAGCCCACTCCGGATCGCTCACCTCACTGCACTTATTCAGCGGTCTGCATTATTACACATTTCTCCCCATTGATAAACTGCATCAGCTGCCTTATTGACATTTCTACTCATCTGCAGAATTTTTACCTCTTACATAAATATCGTTCAAATATATGCCCCAGCGGGAGAAAGCAGTGAAGATAGTGTAGAGGAATTTTATAATGACATGGAAAATGCTTTGAAGAAATGTAAAAATTCAGAAATAAACATTAAAATGGGTGACTCCAATAAATCAAGGTGATGGGTGCACAGTAGGCAAACATGGTTTGGGAGAATAAAACGAGAGGATACAGACTAATAGAATGGGTAAAAGAACATGAACTGTTTGTCGGAAACACCTGGTTTAAGGAACATCACAGAAGATTATGGACATGGAGAAGTCCTGACAGCAGGATTAGAAACCAGATCCATTACATCCTGATTAACAGAAGGTTTCAAAATGTATTAACAGTTGCAAAAACAGTTCCAAATGCAGACTGTTACAGTGATCACAGATTGATTATAGGCACATTGAAGGTAAAGTTAAAGAAAATACACCAGGAAACACTAAATATGATCTGTGTGCACTAAAAAAATGACAAGGAAATACAAGACAATTTTAACATGGAAGTAAAGAACAGATTTGATGTATTGTCTAATCTAGAGATCTTATTTCTAGATGTGGATGAACAGTGGGAATTCAATCAATTTTGCTGCAGAAACAACTATCCCAAAATTAAGGAAAGTAGGTCGTAAGAAATGGATGACTGAGGAAATGTTAAGTCTAATGGAACTAAGAAGACACAACAAAAATAATCCAAACATATATGAAGAGATTCACTGGAAAGTCAGAAAATTATGTAAAGAAGCAAAAGAAGCATGGCTTGATAATAATTACATAGAAATTGAAAAACAATGCAACAGTAAAAATACCAAATTAATGCACAAATAATTCAGAAGTTTACTAATAAAAGAACACCTACATCAACAGGCTGCCTGAAAACAAAAGATGGAATAATCATAATAGAAAAACATGAGATTTTACATACATGGTCAGATTATGTGAAAAACCTTTATGATGATACAAGAGAAGAACATTATGATATTTGGAGTAATAACAAAGGACCATCAATTCTGAAGATAGAAGTTCAGAATGCTCTTAACCAAATGAAATCTGGCAAGACCTTGGGTCCAGACAACATCTCAACAGAAATCACTGCCCTAGAAGAATATGGAATAGATCAAGTCACCAGACTGCTAAACACAATACATGATACTGGAGATATACCTCCTGAATTATGTAAATCTATATTTTTTGCAATCCTTAAGAAATAAGGAGCCTTGGAATGTGATCAAAATCGAACAATTAGTATAATGAACCACATCACAAAGAGACAATGGCTATGGCCACCAGCTAGTACAGTCACTGCCCAGTAGGAAAGCAATGGCAAACTACCTTCTGCAAAACTTGCCAAGAAACCTTAAACAACCGTGATAGAAAACCCAATAAGAAAGAGATCTGGTGGTGAGACCCACTGCAGGCAGATCAGATAACACTGGGGAAGATTGTGACACAGGGGCCAGTACTAGTAATCGTGATGACAGAGTTATTCATGACAGTGCTACCAAGGAAATCCCATGTGTGAGACTAAGAAGGAGAGTGAGACTAGGAATGTGGAATCTGAGGTCTGTATGAGGTAAAGCTTAAGATAGTATGTGATGAGATTGAGGGGTGAAATATTAACATGTTAGGAATTACTGAACATCGCTGGATAGGCAGGGACATATTACAACTGAAAATGGAAGTCTGTTCATATATTCTGGTAGAGATGTCGGAGGCCAGAGCGGAGTGGCATTTTGTTTAGGTAAAATAACTGCAAAAGCTTTACTTGGGTATAACCCGGTTAGTGATAGAATCCTCACTGTCAGACTTAAAGGCCATCCAAAAAAACACAACTCTCATACAGATTTATGCACCTACTTCAACAGCAGAGGAAGACGAAATTGATGATGTTTACAGCACACTGAAAGACACATTACATAAGATTGGTCATAATGACATAACAATAATAATGGGAGATTTTAATGCAAAAGTAGGTACAGGATGAGCTTAACATGAGAGACACAGTTTAGGAAAATTTGGATTAGGAAAAAGAAATTATGTAGGTGACAAATTAATGGAATGTTGCACAGAAAATGAGTTAATGATAGCCAAACACACTTTTTAAACAACACCCAAGAAGACTCTTCACGTGGATGTCCCCGGACAGTACTACCAAAAACCAGATATATTATATTTTAATACAAAGAAGATGCAGATCAAGCATAACATCGCAAAAACCTTACGAAGTGCAGACTGTGATACAGATCATCAGTTATTAGAAGCAGATGTGAAAGTAAAACTCAAAAAGCTTACCTGAGGGCCAAGGCCACTTCGTTTTGATCTCACAAAAATACCAGATGCATACAATGTAGAAGTGAAGAATCATTTTAGGGTAGGAGGACTTTACACCTGATGAATTGGCAGTACAAGCTAGAGATATCTTGATAACTGCAGCCAAAGATTTAATTCCGACCAAGAAAAAGCAACATAAGCCATGGATGACATCAGATATGTTAGAATTAATAAAACAATGAAGGGAACTGAAACAGAAAGGAGGCGAATCCGATAACAGCAGGATGAATTATAAATCTTTAACTCGAGAAATAAGAAAGAACACAAAAAAGGACAAAAACCAATATATGCAAGATTGCTGTACCAGAATAGAGCGATATCATAAGACTGGAAGAGATTACAAAATGTTTAAAGAAATGAAGTTATAGACAAGAAATGTTCAACCTCAGTTAAATGTTATCTGTGATAAGATGGGAAATACCTTAACAGAATCTATACAAATTCTAGAAAGATAGGAGTACTGCAGTGGAATGTATGATATGAATGACAGTGAGGATATGAATGAGATACATGAACCAGTGACAGCAGAGACAGAACCTGAACCCTCAGATGAAATTACAAGGGCAATAAGGAACCTGAAGAATGGTAAATCACCTGGATGTGATGAGATACCAGCTCAACTAATTAAAGCGGGAGGAGAAGAAAGCATACAAATCTATCACACATTATGTAAAATGATATCGAAATATGGTATATGGCCAAAAGATTGGACGAGAAATATTTTCATTCCAGTAACAAAAAAGGGCAACCTGAATTAAGCACCAAATATAGAGCTGTTGCTCCGATCAGTCATGCAAGTAAAATTCGACTAAATATCATAATGTGAAGACTTCGTAAGAAGATTGAAGAAGAAATTAACGTAGTTCAAGCTGGATTTAGACAAGGAAGAGGAACAAGAGATCACATATTCAACATGCATTTAATAATAGAGTTGTGCAGAGAATTTAATGTAAACTCATTCTCACGTTTTGTGGATTATTCAAAAGTATTTGACTGTACAACATCAGAAACTTTGGGAAATCATGAGGAATAAAGACATTCCATCACATGTAATACAACTCATAAAAATGCTCTATCTAGACCAACAAGCAGTGGTTAGAATAGATGGCGAGCCAAACAATTTACTATATGGTTTCAATTAATTTAAAATAACATATGTTGTGTTGTTGTCTTTACAGTATAACTTTTTGTATATTAATATTTCATTATTATCTTATCTTTACATACATCTCCTATGTATTCTTCTGTTGGATCTATGCTTATATGCATTTACAAATATGTATGGCATATGTCTGCTTACAACTTTCATTACAGTACACATCTGATTACAATGCAGAAGAGGATGCATGTGAGTGCTTTTGCCTGAAAGATTTCCATGTTGGTCAGCAGGTAGGTTTACTATCGTCGTATAAAATAATATATGCTATGTATGTCCAAGTAGGGAAATAACCACAAAGAAAAATTATCAATGCAGTGTCTGACTTTCAAAATAGTTCGACTTCCGGTTTCAAGATGGCGACGGACGGTCATGTTGTTTTGTGTTCGTTAACTTTTTCGCGTAGGGGATGGATTTATTCATCTCTTGCGTGTAATTGGTGTGCCAGGATGTAAAACCAGGAGTTTCTACTCAAGATCTGCGCGGGTGCTACGGAGGTCGTGCATCGAGCGAAGCCATCCTTGAGTGAATTTTCAGCAGCGTGCGTGGTTCTCAGCAGTCTGTGTTTACGTTTTTTCAACATGGCGGAACAACGTGTGTTCTCCGAGCGGTCAGCAGTCAACATAACGAAGCGGCGTGGTAGCCGCGCAGGGAGAAAGAAGCAAGGTAAGCGCGGTGGTTTGAGACGTTTTAGACTCAAGTGTCACCATCTAGGACTCGGGAACATCCGTATTCTATATTGGAACTGTGCCAGTGTAAAACAACGGGGCTCTATTTTAGAAACCCTAGTTTACAGGAACGACATTGTAGCACTCCAGGAGACGAGACTGGGCGATCAGCTACTCGAATTGCCGGCTTCAAATGTTTCTACAACAGACGACATCTGGGAACGGCGATTCTCGTTCGCGACAGCATGGTGGCGTCAGAGCTAGACATGTCCAGTTGGGACAGTGACGATATACAAATACAGGCGTTGAGAGTTCATTCCAGTATACCATTCGTGTTGGTTAATGTTTATGCCCGCAATGCGAGTGTGGACGCCCAGAAGTGGCAGTGCTTAAGTGGCATATTAGGCCACGAGAGAAATGTTATTTTCTGTGGTGACTTCAACGCTAAAGGCAGATCATGGGGAAACACTTCCTCCAATACACAAGGGGAGGAGCTCGAGACTGCACTGGAAACCATCTACCTGGTTTGTATCAACAGTGGCTGTGTCACCAGGACAGCAAGCCGTCCAGGCGATGAGGACAGTGCTATTGATCTGGCGCTAGTTTCACCTTCACTCACTACAGTGTGTAGATGGGGTGTCCTAGGACACCATGGCAGCGACCACCACCCTTGCAGCATATTGGTGGAGAAAGGCAGAACCAGGCAGCACAAGCTAAAGGTAAAGACGTTCCAGTATGACAGTACAGGGCAAGATGTGGTGAGTAAAATAAGACGTGACAAGCGCAGAACGTTTCAGGGCAGGAAAAAAAGCTGGGAGCAGCCACCGTGGTGGAGTTTCGAGGTGGAGAAGGCTTGGGTGGATAAGCATAGTGCTGTAAGGAGATGGCAAAATGCCAAGAAGAACAGAGCTGGTCATCCTAGTCCCTGCTTGCACTTAGAAAGAGAGATGCACTCAAAAGTAAGCTATTTCAAAAAACTGGTCAAGGTGGTTAAAAGCGAAAAATGGGCAGAGGTGTGTCAAAGAGTAAGCACAGACAAGTCACTGAAATTGTTCTGACGACTACATAAAAGCATGAGTGGTGTAGTCAAGAATAAGAGCATTTCTGACTTCCAAGGTGCTGACCTCATCTGGCAGAGGACTGACGAGGACAAGGGCAAAGCCCTCTTTGAACGCTACCTTGAGCAGAGCAACCAGACAGACATGAGAGGCCGAAATCTGGCCAAGGAGGTCACCTCAGACAGATGCAAGGCCCAGAACACTTCGGATGAAGACACAGTGACAGTGAAAGAAATCAAGGCTGTGCTTCGATGATCAAAAAACAGTGCACCAGGTCCTGATGGCATAAGATACGACGACATAAATAGGTGTACCGACAATGAGCTAGAGAAACTAGCAGACATGTACAACAACAGTATAGGGAGTGCTAGCATCAAGGAGGAATGGTTACACAGCTATCTGATTCCCTTGCCGAAGCCTGACAAAGACCACACAAAAATTCAGGGATATCGAATTATAACCATGCAGAATACAATAGGCAAGCTGCTGGAGAAGGTAATTGCCAGGAAAATATCAAGCCAACTAGAGAGGCAAGGTGTTTTCTCACCTACCCTGGGTGGGTACCGTCCAAAAAGAGAAACCTGGACCAATGCAGCAGTCTTTGCCCATGATGTCTATGAAGGTTCCACTCAGGCACTGAAACCGTTGCTGCAGCGATTGATCTTGAGGACGCATACAACAGAGTACCACTGGATTTTTTAATGTTTCAGCTTCTTGAACTAAACGTAAGTCCATTCCTCCTTAGTTGGATCGCTGCAGCCCTCTTCCAACGGAAAGTAGTTTTTAGATGTGACAGTTGGACTTCGGAACCAACAACAATATATCCTGGCCTACCACAGGGATCACCATTATCTCCGGTACTGTTCAACGCCTACACAGTGAGAATCACCAGTGAGCAGATCACTGGACCTGGCAGGACATTGTCATATGCCGATGATGTTTTAGTGTATCGTCAGGGTAAGGATAGAGAGGAGGTTGCTGTGGAACTACAAACCGAACTCAATCGCATAAGTACTTGGTGTGATGAAGCTGGGGCAATGGTCAACCCAACAAAGGCAACAGTGACTTGGTTCTCGTTGAATAATCATATTGTCAACAATCCAACACCAACTGTAATGCTGTGTTCAGAGACGGTGGAAAGAACGCAGGCAATGAATTACCTGGGGATACGGTTTGATCGAAGCCTTGCTTATAATGTGCACATAGACCAGGTGATAACAAAGGCCAAGCGGGGTTTGGCAGTGATGCGGGTGATGGCGGCAGCAAACTGTGAGCAGCGCCATCTATGTCTTCTGTACGAGGGGCTGGTCATGTCTGTTTTGGAGTATGCAATGGCAATCCTGACTCTCAGCCATAAGCAGATAGAAAGGATGGAAAGGATACAGAATGAAGCTATGCGCATTATTCTTGGATGTACAAGAGATACAGCATGCAGGGCGATGCACTACCTTCTTGATTTTCCAACCATTGAAGAGAGAATACAAGTTTGCAGGGCACGCGCCTACCTCAGAATTAACGCAAACACACAACATCCACTGCATAGTGAAATTAGGAAGGTGAAGGGCAGCAGGTTAAAAAGAGGACGGTCGTGGATGGGTCAAGCCGAAGACATTCTTCAACAGGTGTGTTCACTTGAGGACTTAGAACCTGGCGAGGAGTGGGTGCAAGTGCCAACAGACTTCTGCACATCCTTTTCAGTTTGCATCCAACTAGATAGAAAATGCAGACAAGAAAATCCGGCTGCTGTTGAGGCTGAAGTACAAGCGTTGATTTTCGAGAATTCGCTAGACGGTGACGCGGTCATCTACACAGATGGGTCGGTCGTCCGACATGTGAGAAGCTCATGGGCCTTTACAGCTCGGGCCGGAGGGAGAATTGTGAAGGAGGACTCCGAAGAGAATGGTTGCTGCCTCTGGAGCGGTCTCGACTGGCAAAGATTAGTTTCATCTTCGTGCCAGGGCATGCGGGAGTACAAGGAAATGAGCGGGCTGACAAGCTCGCAGGTGAGGCTACTGTGGAGGGCGGACGCGCCATGGACCAGGCTGACATTCTGAAAGCTCTACGAGAAGTGAGACTTTTGTGAGAACCAAGTGATGACTGTGAATCTACAACAATGGCCAGACTGCGAGAGCAGCAAATTAAAAGAGGTGTGGCCAAACAAGAACACTACGCAGGAAGCCAATGAAGATTGATAAACCAACACAGAACTGGCGTCGTTAGCCGCTACACGCTGCGGGATTTGCTGAGGAGGGGATCCGAGCACTTATGGACTGAATGGTTCGATGTGCAACGAGGATGATCTGTCGACTAACTAACTAACTAACTTTCAAAATAGTTAAAGTATAGTGTACATCTTGTATAAATGATCTACTTTATGGCATGTTAAAATTAACAGAAAAAGCTTGAGAATTACTTTATAACAATAGTTGCATAAATTATGTGGTCAGTAATTAAATATCGGCATATAAAGCGATTACAAGTATAGATAGTGCAAACTGAAATCATGTTTTTGTCACCCACTTATAAGTTTCTCAATGAATTCCTCATTAAAAGTATCCTATGCGAACATAAAAGATACACCAGTTCATATATATATATATAACACGCAGACAACCCCCAAGTGCTCATGTATACAGATGGATCTGTTGTAAAGAATCAGAGAAGTGCATGGGCATTTACAGCCCGTTCAGCAGGCCGTACCGTCCAAGAATCTAGTGGTGCCCACACTATGCCCACAAGCAGCATGACGATGGAGGTAATGGCAGTAACACAGGCTTTCCTATGGCTAGAAGCACAGCATTATACCAACGTGTGTGTACTAAGTAATTCAATGAGCATGATTCGGAAGGTCGAAACTGGATCTGTACGTAGACAGTGGACTGAGTCACTGAGGAAGTCTGTTGTCTGTAAAGTCACCTTCATCTTTGTCCCGGGACATGCGGGAGTCAAGGGAAATGAACGAGTTGATAAACTGGTTGGCTCTGCACCCCTTGCAGATGGCCAGCACATGGATCATGCCGATGTTATTAACGTCCTTAAAGACATGTCGAGAACAGAAGACTTTGACGTCAGTGAATCCCCATCGCTGTCCAGGATGAAAGACTTGGGAGTAAGAATTGGCACGGCCAGGCACGAGAGGTACATCGGGAAAACGAGGTGCCTCATTAACCAACACAGAACTGGCACTATTAGCCACCGAACGCTCATGCTTATTCTGGGGGGAGGATCTGAGCACTTATGGACCTGTCCGGAGTGCATTGAAGATACCCCAACTGATAACTGATATATATATATACAGACAGAAAAACCAATGACCAAGTCACAAATAAAAACCATACACTGATTAGAGAAATTAGACGTAGTCACAATTGTTTGGCTAGGTTATGAGAATAAATAAATTGGAGAACTTAGTGACAACTGGCAAGATTGAGGAGAAGAGAACAAGGGGAAGGCAGAGAATTAAATACCTTGATGGCTAGGCCAAGTGATATGGTCGTGACAAGAACACTGAGCCCAGGCTTATCGGTATGGCACATGATGATGAAGAGCTAAAAAAAAACTATTTGTCAATCAGGAAAAGGCATTTCACAGAGTGGACAGAAACATTCTTTAAAGGAAAATGCACAAGGAACACGTTGGTATTGCTACTGTTGCTATAGGTTAGAAATATAATAATAATATTAGCAGTTGTAAAAACAAAATTGAAGACAGAGGTGACAATTACGTGAAATTTCCACTTACCACGGCGCTACTGCTCAATCTCTGATTATAATTCAATGAAATTTACTGAATAATGATACCTACACCACTTTTCTACACCAATATCACTAGAACGGCTCCATAACACCATTAAAACACAATTAAAACATCATATTTTGAAGCAAATCATTGTCACACAAAATGGAAAATGTCGGGACAATATGAGGCAGGCTTTGACCGTTTTCTACTGAGAAACAATATGTACACTAATTTTTATTTGGTTATAATTATTAATCTTTTAAATTTAATTATTTAAATATAATTCAGCCTATTTGTGTCAGGAATACGCAAACTTAGGGACACAAGTGTGGTCCATTAGTGCGAGCATAATTCAACATGATGACGAACTTTCTCAGTTAGTTTTGTTCTTCACTCTAAATGTCTGCTAACTAATTTATGTTAATTGAATAATCACATTTAACACGTGCTATCAGTTTAGAATCTTTCACAAAGTCCTTTAAATCAGAATAACTATAATCTAACATTGTTTAAAACTATTATCTAATGTGAATATGCGAGGCCGAAAACCAAGGCCGTTTCCATTCCTAAAATCAAAAAAGTAAACACAACTTAAAACTAAGAATTCCTGCACAAAAAGTGCACTAAAGTGGCGATGGGGCCCCAGAGTTAAGACTATTTGTCAACCAAGCAGCGATCGACACTGAATCAGTTAATGGTGTAGACTATTGATTATTATACAGTGATATGGTTGATATATTTCCCTCCTAATCAATGCTCAGATGGCGGCCTCTATAATGCTCAGAGAGTTGTTGAGTTGAGTTAAGAACTGACATCACTGCACTCAGGACATTCCCATACGTACTCCGTCCCCTTGTTCAACAGCCAGCAAAGAGTCATACTACTAATCGTTCCCACCGCTATCTGATTAAAAATTCTCCTGGTCTTCCCTCTCAGTTTTGAGATTCTTCCAGAATCCCTGCCGATCCCCCGCAATCTCATTCTTTCCACATATGGGTTCTCAATCTGTTCCTCCGTCTTCTCCACCTGGTCCCACAAGCGCACGACCACCTCCTCCTTGTCCATAGGCAAAATACCACCAAGAGGTGCCTTCCCTGCTAGCCTATCAGCCTGTTCATTCCCTCATACACCCGCATGGCCAGGGCAAAATATCCATACAATTCTCACTATCTGTGACCTCTGAAGCGACGAGAGCCACATTCCACACGAAACATACCTTTCTCCACCTTGCTAAGCATACTCTTTGAATCGGTAATGAATACATTGTGTGTTGCAGTAGTCTCCTCTAGCCACCAGAATGCCGCTGTTACTGCCTCCACCTCCATTCTCATGCTGGAGGTCATAATCTCATATGCCAGACTCTCCTTTTTCAAGACTCGCCCATTAGCCTTTGCAATAAAGCCCCAGCCACTACGTCTGTTTCTCACCACTGACCCATCGGTGTAGATGACTATGTCACCTTGATGTATGTTGCTCTGGATCAGCTGTTGCACTTCAAACTCAGTGCGGCCCGCTGCCCATTCTCTGCACTCACGACCCAGTGTTATTATTACATTGTGCCAGTCCGTCATGTCTTCCGGAACTTCCACCTACTCTCTTTTACGATTGATGATCTCTAGATCACACACCTGACTTATGGAAAGTTCTGCCTGTGCCATCCAGGACCTGCCTCGTCTTAGTCTATGACCCTTAACCATGTCCATTGCTGCATGCAGCTGGTGATCCCTGTCTACAACTCTCAGGTACCATTTGGCCTTAAGGACCCTATGCCTATCCGTCATTGTTGGTAGCGCCAGGATATGCCTCATGCATATAATTGGTATGTCCTTTGTGCACCCCAAGATTAACCCTTTACAGGGCAGACGCTTGTCCGTTTTTTAGCCCTGAACGGGCAAGATTTTTCAGGTTTGGTAAAATTTCGGGTCGCGTTAGTAAAAACATCACAAATAAGGTGTTAGCCAACCGATTTTAGTTAAATAAACACAATGAAGGGAAAAGCATGCAGAATATGTTACTCACATGATTGTTGTTGGTAATCCATATATGAACACAAATATTTACGAAATACAGCATGTTGTTTGTGATTTTCCGTCATCTATGCGGCAATTTACAAACACATTTTCAGAATCATAATCACTTTCTTTAAAGTCCGACTCAGACTGCTAATGCAAAGTAACGCTTTTCACTGATATCTAGCTCCGATTAATAGTCAACTTCGTGCCCTTTAATGTCATTTAAATTGAACCTAGCAAAATCTCGGCTATCACTTGAAGAATCGCCGAAATCCATTTTGAAAAACAGCGTAAAAATCCCGAAAACTATCAAAAAAAAGTCAGTAAAAGTTGGTTCAAATTCATAGTATAGCGTTTACAAATTGTGGCCACGTTGTCAAGCTGTCGGCGAAAGCGAAAGTAGCCGTCTGAAGTGTCGGAAAGCCGAGAGATCACGTTTTTACAATGCATAATAGTATCGGACGTAAACGGCCGATCCGCTCGTTTAAGCGATCGGCCGCTAACGGCCGCTCTGCCCTGTAAAGGTTTAACCGCATGTCAGCATTCTGTAAGAGCTCCAACCTTTCAAGCTGGCTCTGTGATACTGTCAGCAGCCCCAAACCATACTCAATGACAGAAATTATTAACTGCTGAAAGAGCCTGTACAGCATCCTCTGATCTACCCTGGTTGCTGCCATAGCCCTCAATGCATTAAGTCCCCTACCAGCCTTCACCACCAAAGCCTCCACATGATCCTTAAAATGCTCAGAGATTGAAGGCCAAGACCAAAATTAGGACGGTACGGTCAGAGAATTGCTTTTTGCAGATGATGCTGCAATTACGACCCACTCTGAGGAAGAATTACAATGTCTACTATCTGCATTCTCCAATGCTTGTTCCGAATTTGGTTTAACAATTAACAAAAAGAAGACACAGATTATATCACAAGGTGTACATGTGGTACCATCAATCTTTATTGACAACGCCGAACTGGAAATAGTAGACCATTTTACATATCTAGGATCAGAGGTAAATAGCAAATTATCCCTAGATCAGGAAATCAACATCAGGATTGGTAAGGCAGCAACAACAATGAACAGGTTAAGTAAAAGCCTGGGAGAACAGGAAGCTTACTACCAAAATAAAAGTCCTTGTCTACCAAGCCTGTGTCCTTAGTACTCTTCTTTATGGCAGTGAAGCCTGGACAACTTACTCACACCAAGAGAAATGTTTAAACAGCTTTCATATGCAGTGTCTGCGAAGAATACTTGGTATTAAGTGGCAAGACAAAATCACAAATACTGAAGTATTGGAACGATCAGGCTGTGTGACGGTGTAATCCATGCTCAGTCTTCGTAGACTTAGATGAATAGGACATGTTAGGAGGATGGATAATGGTAGAATACGAAAAATCTTTTTTGGTGAATTATAGATGGGTAGGAGATCTCAGGGTCAGCCTCTATTATGATAAAAAGATGTGTGTAAGCGGAACATGATCGATACAGGCATTGAAAATGCACATTGGGAGCAAGTCGCCGCTGAGGGCAACCATCAGAAATGGAATAAAGACAAAGGAGAAAGTGATTGTAGATAGAGCGCACACAGAGTATGAGAGACGTAAGATGGTGCATGATGGTGGAAATGACCATGTTTTCACATGCATCCACTGTCGACGAACATTTACAGGACAAATTGGCATGGGTTGTAGTTATTATGCCTTTTTATAATCAATGGGGCAGTTGATCAGACATCTAGCCTACTCAGACAATGTCAGAATCCTAGGAGAACCTATGTGCAATTTACAAATCCATTGGCAATTGCAAATCAAAAGAGCAGGTCCAATAGGTTGCTGTCCAGGCTAACTAGGTCACGTAATTACCATGTGGGATGTCCATTTCCCTGAATTATTGCTCTATCCTCACCAGACAAATTTCAGGTCCCAATTTTACGAGGCTGAATCTTACAGCAACATTCAGAGTTGGCTTTGATGTTTTAGTTGGGTGTGCAAGCTGTTTTATTTTTGATTGATTTAAAAAAATGTAATTTTGTAAACAGGGAAAAAAAAAATCTCCTAAAATTTTTACAGATTTTAATCTTTTATGGACCACGCTCAAATGGAGAATTTTTAGTTCACAATGGATTTGTCTATCCAGAAAATGAACATGACAGACTTTGTTTGAAATTGGGTAAGTCTTGTTATTTTTGGGATTTGTATGCATTTTATGCCAAATAAAAATTAATATCTTTGTTCACACATGGCTGTTGTAAAATGTGTATGAAAACTGACATTAGAAAATGAGAAGTCACTATAGTAGCTAGCAGTTTTTGCTAGTTTTTTTGGGACATGTAAGTTCACATGAAAACCTTAATAAAAGTATGATATAAATTATAATAACCATGCCACTGTCTTGTAAACTGTCAATATTGTTGTTAAGAATGCCTTAAGGATAGTTTAAAGATGGTCACCCCACTTTTGAGAAGCACCAAACATTCTGTTATCTTATTTTTTATCAGTGAAGCTCTGAAACCTATAGAAATTCATCAGTGAAGGTCCATTATGGTGATTCATGCCTGCCAATCCAGAAAGTATTTGAGTGAAGTAGGAAGTTTCAAAATGGCATGACTTCTGGACAGACTGTTGACAACTGGGTTGGGCACGCCGAGTAGTGACCCCAGAGTTTATTTTTCTACAGGAATCCAAGCATTTTATTGGTGGTGGAGAACTTGCATTGAACACGGTGCTGACTACATTGAATAATGATACATGTTCTGTACTTTTTCAGAATATATATACCCCAAAAACAATATTCAAGATTTTCATTTGGTGTCCCCTAGTACATTACATCCATATTGTGCCATGCCAGTAAGCGTGGGCGGTCATGACTCGCCATTTCACTCGATCAGCAGAGTCTTGGATCAGCTCAGTGTTCTTGTCTTGACCATGCCACATGGTCAAGCCATCTAGGTATTTACTTCTCTGTCTTCCCCTTATTCTCTTCCCCTCGATCTTGCCAGTTGTCACCAAGTTCTCAAATTTGTTTCTTCTCATAACCATGTCAAAAATTTTTTGACTGTCTACGTCTAATGTCTCTTATCAATTTATGATTTTCACTTGTTTCTTGTAGTACATGGTCATTGGTTTTTCTGTCTGTCCATGGTATTCTTTGCATTCTCCTCGAAAACCACATTTCCACAGCCATCAGATGTTTTTCAGCTTGACTGCTCATTGTCCAAGCTTCACATCCATACAAAAGTACAAGCTCTATGTAGCACCTCAACACTCTTTTTCTCGTTTCAGTTGACATCTTTTTATTGTTCAGTACTACTTTTGCCATGGTGATTCTTGTTCTAATCTCTTGAAGGCATCTCCCATCAGATGTTATTCCTGTTCCGAGATAATTGTATCGATTCACTTGTTGAAGAATATTCCCATTTACATTGTGGTATTTCGTTCTTCTTAGTGACAACCATAATCTGTCTCTCCTTACAATTTAATTCTAACCCTAGTTGTTCACTGTGTGCAACAACCGCATCTACTAATTGTTGCAGATCCTCCTCATTGTCTGCAGTCAGTATTGTATCATCTGCATATCTAATAATATTAATGTTTCATCCTCCAATGATGATTCCATTTATACCTTCTACATTTCTGAAAATATTTTCACTGTATAGGTAAAAAATATCTGGAGACATTACACATCCCTGTCTCACACCTCTCTTAATAGCTGATGATATTGACCCACTTCATTATCAATCCTTATGGCATCTTGTTGTTTCCAATAGATGTTTTTTATAAGTCTGATGTCTTTCCAATCAATTTGTAGATCTGCAAGCATCTCTACCATGTTGACATGTCTTAGTCTATCAAAAGCCTTTGTGTAGTCAATAAAGCAAAGATGTATATCTTTGTTTACTTCTATAGGACGTTCAATTACTGTTCGCAACATATACACAGCATTAACTGTGCCCTTGCCTTCTACAAACCCACATTGTTCTTCTCCAATTTCATGTTATATTTTCTTCCTCACTCTTTGCATTATAATTTGTAGCCAAATCTTCGTGATGTGACTCATTGTACTAATTGTTCGATGTTGATCACATTCAAGGCTCCTTGAATAATAAATACAGAATTACATAATTCAGAAGGTTTATCGCTGTGTCATACGAGAGGAAGTCAATAAGTAAGTCACATATGGCTGTAGAAAATAACTATATATGAAAACAACTTGAAACCAGTTTATTTTTATACATACATTGTCCCTTTATTTCTCTACATAATTTCCACCAACATTGATGCACTATCCAGTGCGATGTAACGCAAATTATTTCTCCCCACGACACTTGACGGCAGAAGTGGAAGAAGATGATGATGATGATGATGATTGATGCATTTATCCCATTGTTTTATCAGTCCTCCGAAACCGGTTTCATAGAACTGCATGCTCTGTTTTCTAAACCACGTTTTCACTTCACATTCAACTTCGGTGTCGTTCGCGAAATGTCTCCCGCCAAGGTGGGTTTTCAGTGGACCAAAAAGGTGGAAATTGCTAGGAGCTAAGTCGGGGCTGTAAGGTGAATGTTACAGAACTTCCCACCTTAGTTGGTTAATTTTCTCCCGAGTTAATCGAACTGTATGTGGTCTGGCATTGTCATGAAGAAGCAACACTCCTCTAGTCAGCAGTCCTGGAAATTTTTTTCGAATTGCATCATGAAGCATTGATAAAACGTCATAGTATGATTCAGAATTCACATTGTCACCTTTCTTCTTGAAATTGGTTAAAAGCAAACCTTGATAATCCCATCCCTGCTGATGGCGTAACCTTGAATTTTTGGACACAAGGTGAAGAAGGATGTTTCCATTGCATTGAAGCATGCTTTTGATTCGGGCTGGTAGTGATGCACCCATGATTCGCCCCCAGTAACAATCCTGTTCAGCATGTCTTCTCTTTCATCTTCGTATCGACAGAGATGAAGCAAGGACAGGCCAAATCAGTTCATTTTGTGTTCCTCCTTCAATTGTCTGGGTATCTACCTTGAGCACGCTTTCTTAAATTTCAATCGATCATGCATAATACTGTATACTGAACCATGTGAGCACCCTATTGCAGATGCTACAGAGTCAATCGTTACTCGCCTGTCACCTCTAATCATCTCATCCACCCGCTGCACTGATGCTTCTGTTGCAATCTCAACAGGATGACCAGATCGGATTTCATCAACAATTTTAGAACGTCCTTGAGAAAATTATTCTACCCAGCTATGCACCACTTTATGGGACAAATGTTTGTCAGCATAAACAGGAAGCATTTCCTTATGAATGTCCTTTGCAGGCAGTCCTTTTGCCCACAAAAAATGCACAACAGCACGTTGCTCTTTGGTTGTATACTCCGTAAGTACAGTCGCCATTATGTTTATGCGCTGCGCATGCGTATGAGACACCTAGTGCCACCTGATGAACGGGAATATAAAGTTTGATGTTGCTGTCACCTAATGACACCTGTAGAAAACACCAACTACATTTACTGCCATCCCACAGAACTGTGTGACTTACTTATTGACTTGCCCTCATAAAATTAATCAGCAGACCTTTCGACATAAATTTCATTCACATATATGCCTAAATCAGGAGAAAGCAGAGTAGAGAAATTTTATAATGACATGGAGAATGCTTTGAAGTAATTTAAACATTCAGAAATAAACATCATAATGGGAGACTTTAATGCTAAAATAGGAAATTAAGGGTTGAGAGAACAAAATGAAAGAGCAGACATGTAACCATGGGTTGGGAGAACGAAATGAGAGAGGAGACATGCTTGTAAAATGGCTGCCGCTTCCATCAAGGATGAATTGTATTTTTCATGCAGGACTTTTGTGTTGGCATTCTGGCGACGGCATTATGTATAGTAAAATGCTTTTACAATCTGACAGCATTATGTACAGTAAGGTGCTTTTACTATCTGTCCACGGTTGTTTGTGGCATGAACTGAGAACTGCATGTTCGGAAAAATGACGTAAGTGGCGCAGGATTGCCACTTTTCTTTGACAGGAAACATCTAGAAACGGAACAAACGACATCTAGAAATATCTAGTCTGTGTAGGTGAACATCTAGAAAAACATCCAGATGGGAAAATGACTGCTGCTTCCATCAAAGATGAACTGTGTGTTTCATGGAGGACTTTTGTGTTGACATTCTGCTGGCTGAATTATGCACAGGGAGATGCTTTTACTATCTGTCTGCGGTTGTTTGTGGCGTGAACTGCATGTTTGGGAAAAATGGTGTAGCTGGCTTTGTCACAAACGGACTGGTTTTGCCTTGTGCAGTAATGTGTGGCTGCTGGTTTTCTAGGTACTGCTGCTTCCATCGAAGATGAACTGTATTTTTGTGGAGGACTTTTTTGTTGACATTCTCATGACGGCATTATGCACAGTGTACCTGTGCGGGCTCTTGGTTGTCGAGACTCCTGTCTTTTCCACTTTTTACACGGGGCAGTGAGGAGCATTTTATGTGATATTCACTGGTACAGGAACAGAGCATAATGGGGACGACCCGTTGCTGCGAAGTTGGAACCACGACTGACTGACTGGCTGACTTTATAATGACAAGGAGTCTGCTTTGAAGAAATGTAAAAATTCAGAAATAAATATCATAATGGGTGCCTTCAATGCAAAAGTGGGAAATCAAGGCGATAGATGCGCAGTAGGCAACCATGGTTTGGGAGAGTGAAATAAAAGAAGATACAGACTTCTAGAATGGGAAAAAGAGCAGGAAATTATTGTTGGAAACACACAGTTTAAACAACATCCTAGAAGGTTATGGGCATGGAGGGGTCCTGATAGCAGAATTATAAACCAGATTGATTACATGTTGATTAGCAGAAGGTTTAGAGATGCGTTAACAATCTCAAAAACAGCTCCCAATGCTGACTGTTACAGTGATCACAGATTGATTACAGGAACATTGAGGGTAAAGTTAAAGAAAGTCAAGTATTCACCAGGAAACACTAAATATGATTTATGTACATTGAAAAATGACAAGACAATTTTAACAGACGTAAAGTACAGATTTGATATACTGTCTGATCTAGAGATCCTGTTTCAAGATGTGGATGATCGATGGGAAATGTTGAAGAATTCGATCAGCTTGGCTGCAGAAACAACTATTCCAAAATTAAAGAAAGTGGGTCGTAAGAACTGAATGACTGAAGACATTTTACAACTAATGGAAACAAGAAATACAACAAAAGTAATTCTGCCAAATATGAAGAAATTCACAGAAAAGTCAGAACATTATGTAAAGAGGCAAAAGAAGCATGGCTTGAGAAAAACTGCATAGAAATTTAAAAATAACACAGCAGTAAAAATACCAAATTAATGCACAAAAGAATTCAGGAACTTACTAATAAAAGAACACATACTTCAGCAGGCTGCCTAAAAACAATAGATGAAAAAATCATAATAGAAAAAGATAAGATTTTACATGTATGGTCAGATTATGTGAAAAACCTTTATGATGATAACAGAGAACAACAGTATGATATTCAAAATAATAATGATGGTCCATCAATTATGAAGATGGAGGTTCAGAATTTTCTTAACCATATAAAAACTGGCATGAACCCCGGTTCAGAATACATCACAATGGAAATGATTAATGCTTTAGAAGATTATGGAATAGATCAAGTCACCAGACTGCTGAATGCAATATATGATACTTGAGATATGTGGTCATGTTTTGCCATCTCACTCGATCACCAGAGTCGTGGATCAGCTCTGTGTTTCTGTCCTGACCATGCCACGAGGCCAAGCCATCCAGGTATTTGCTTCTAGGTCTTCCTCTTGGTCTGTTCCCTTCGATCTTACCAGTTGTCACCAAGTTCTCCAATTCATTTCTTCTCATAACATGTAATTCTGTATTTATTGCAGTCCCAAAGAAATCAGGAACCTTGGAATGTGATCAGCATAGAACAATTAGTATAATGAGTCACATCAAAAAGATTTTGCTAAGAATTATCATGCAAAGAGTTAGTAAGAAAATACAACCCAAAATAGGAGAAGAACAATGTGGGTTTTTAGACCCCAGTGGTGCAGTAAATGCTGAGTACATGCTGAGTACATGCTGAGAACAGTAATTGCACATTCTGTAGAAGTAAATAAAGATATACATCTTTGCTTTATTGACTACACAAAGGTTTTCGATAGAGTAAGACTTGTCAATATAAAAGAGATGCTTGCAGATCTACAAATTGATGGGAATGACCTTAGACTTGTAAAAAACATATATTGGAAACAACAAGCTGCCATAAGAATTGATAATGAAGTAGGTCAATATCAGCCTATTAAGAGAGGTGTGAGACAGGGATGTGTAATGTCTCCAGATCTGTTTTCCTTGTATTGTGAAAATATTTTCAGAAATGTGCAAGATATGAAAGGAATCATCATTGGAGGAAGAAACATCAATAACATTAGATATGCAGATAATACAATATTGATTGCAGACAATGAGCAGGATCTGCAACATTTAGTAGATACGGTTGTTGCACACAGTGAACAATTAGCTTTAGAATTAAATTGTAAGAAGACACAGATTATAGTGTTGCACACAGTAAACAATTAGCTTTAGAATTAAATTGTAAGAAGACACAGATTATAGTCATCTCTAGGAAGAACAAAATACCACAATGTAATATACAGGTAAATGGGGAATATTCTTAAACAATTGAATCGCAGGTCAGCATGGCCGAATGGATAAGAATGCATGTTTTAAACATCCAGTGTGCTGATGCCAAGGTTAGGGGTTCAGCCTCTACATCGGCCAGTTGGACTAAAATGTAGATTTGTCGTCCTTGACTTGGGGACATAAATTACAAGAACCTCTGAAGTCAGAGTGGGTTCGCCTGATGGTGAACGACACTGCTAATAGGGAAAGTTAATCCACACGCAAAATTCAGTCCAGCACTACTGGAAGTACTGTGTATGGACTACGCTTGAGTTCAAAGCAAGCGAGCGCCCAAAAAAAAGTGAATCGATACAATTATCTTGGAAGGGTCATAACATCTGATGGGAGATGCCTTGAAGAGATTAGAACAAGAATTGATATCGTGAAGGTAGCCTTTTGCAAGATGAAAAAACATACTGACCAATAAAAAGATGTCAATTGCTACTAGAAAAAGTGTATTGAGGTGCTACATAGAGCCTGTACTTTTGTATGGATGTGAAGCGTGGACAATGAGCAGTCAAGCTGAAAAACATCTGATGGCTGTGGAAATGTGGTTTCTGAGGAGAATGCAAAGAATATCATGTAGAGGCAGAAAAGCCAATGACCAAATCCTACAAGAAACATATGAAAATTGTAAACAGATTAGAGATATTAGACGTCAAAATTGTTTGGACATGTTATGAGAAATAAATTAGAGAACTTGGTGACAATTGGCAAGATCATGGGGAAGAGAACAAGGGGAAGACAGAGAAGTAAATACCTGGATGGGTTGACCATGTGGCATGTTCGAGACAAGAAGACTGAACTGATTCACGACTCTGTTGATCGAGTGAAATGGTGAATCATGCTTACTGGCATGGCACATGGATGGACAAGTGGAGCTGGACATGTTATGAGAAGAAATAAATTAGAGAACATAGTGACAACTGGCAAGATCAAGGAGAAGAGAACAAGGGGAAGACAGAGAAGTAAATACCTGGATGGCTTGACCACGTGGCATGTTCGAGACAAGAACACTGAACCGATCCATGACTCTGGTGATCAAGTGAAATGGCGAATCATGACCGCTCATGCTTACCGGCACAGCACATGATGGATGGACAAGTGGAGCTGAACATCAACTGTGAGAGGCCATCTAAAAAGAAATTTGAAAAGTTATTAAACTTCTGAAGAAATGGAAAGCTGCTGGTCCAGATGGTATCCCAGCAAAATCTTTTAAAGCCTAGATAAAAACTAAAACTGATTAACTGCACAAATTGTTTAGCAGAATATAGGAGACTGAAGATATACTAGCAGACTGGCGAAGCTTCCAAAGAAAGGACACCTGCACGAGCATAACAATTATAGAGGAATAATGTTATTGTTAGTTCCTGGGAAAATATTAAACCGGATTATCATGGAGAGGTTAAGAGATGCCATTGATAAATAATTAAGGAATAAACAGGCAGATGTTTGACAAAACATTGACCAGCTAGCCACATTATGCATAATAACAGAATTGAATTTGCCACTTTATATTGGATTTGTGAATATGAAAAGACTTTAGTATTTTACTTAAGTATAGTTTTCCTAGATATTATTGGAGGAAGGTGCTATAATGAATAGGTGGAATGAGTATATAAGAGAATTATATTATGGAGAAAGGGAAGAATTAACAGAAGAAAGTAACTTAGAAGGTCAACTATTCTATAAGGGGCGTTCATTTGAAATCTGTTCATGCCGCACCACACGTTATTGCGTACGTTGAATATGATCATGTCATAGTCATGTGATAAGTATTGAACAATTAATAAAAGAGCACGTGCTTATCATCCCATGATGCATAGATTCTGTTTCTGACCATTGAGAAAATGGCCGGATTGATCCAAAATCCATCCAAAGATGCTCAAAGAGTGGTGATTCAGTTTCTTTCATTTGAAGGATGTTGACCAATGAACATTCATCGAAGAATGCAGGCAGCGTACGATAAAAAATGTGTGTCGAAGACAACAGTGACAGACTGGGCACAAATGTTTTGGATAGGACATCAGTTCACGGCGACAGGGTCAAGCGCATATTGTTGCAACAGAAAAAACCATCGCCAATATTGATGCAGCAGTACAGATGAACCGTTGTCGAAGCATACGTTCACTAGAAAAGAATTTGATGTGTCAATTGGGACAATTCAAAAGGTCGTTCGTAAGAAACTGCAATATCGGAAGTATGTTCACAGTGGGTACCACGGATGTTGACTGACCACCAAAAAGAGGAATGCATGGGATGGTGTTTGAACCACTTTCCGCGTTACAGAGTGGAGGGTGATGCATTTCTCTTCCGCATAGTGGCAGGTGATGAATCATGGTGTCACCACTTTGAGCCGAGCAGCAAATGAGAGAGCATCAATGGAAGCATGCTGGATCACCAAATGCCAAAAAATTCAAGTTACAGGTTTCCACTGGTAAGGTTATGCTGAGTGCATTTTTTGACCATGAAGGGCTATTGTTGGGCGACTTTAAAGAACCTGGTGTCAACATCAACTCTACCCACTACTTGCAAACACTAGACAAGCTGCAAAAAGCCATCAAGAATAAACGACCTGGCATGCTTTCCTGCGGTGTGATTTTGTTGCATGATAATGCTCGTCCGCATGTCGCAAAGATTGTGCAGGAAGCATTAGCAAGGAAGAAGTGGGAAATTCTACAACATCCAGCCTTTAGTCCTGATTTGTCACCATGTGATTTTCATTTGTTTGGATCTCTGAAAAAAGCTCTCAAGGGGCAACGATTTCGCACAGATGCAGACGTAATGAACGTGGTAAACACTTGGTTCAGTGAGCAACCACAATACTTTTTTGCGGACGGCATTCACCGCCTACCTAAGCAATGGGATGCTTGCCTGAATGCCTATGGCGACTTCTTCTGACCAACCCATGGTGCATAATTAATGCTTTATTTAATTCTACCACACCTGTTAATGTTTCTTTCATGCTTTTGTAATAAAGCCATTGGAACGGGTTTCAAATGAATGTACCTAGTAAAAGAAGAAGTTGCTGATGCTGTCAAACATATGAAGAAAAGAAAAACAGTTGGGCCAGATGAAATCACAATAGAAGAATTAGAAGTAGGAGAATTTGGAATAGATATATTAACCAAGATGTTGATTGATATTTATAGCAGTGGATATTTATCCAGCTATATGCTGAAGTCTGTGTTTATAGCTATACCAAAAAGACCAGGAGCAATTGAATATGAAGATTTTCATACAATTAACATCATAAACCATATCACTAAGCTTCTACTCAGAATTATGAGAAAAACCACAAAGAAAATAAAAATGGAAATTAGTGAATAACAGTATGGATTTGTGGAAGGAAAGGATACAAACAATGCAATATATACATTACAGACACTAATAGAAAGGTCAATAGAGACATATATTTGTGCTTCATAGATTATATACTAACGCATTTGATAAAGTAAAACATGATGAACTGATTAAAATGTTGGAAGATATCAACATTAATAGGACAGATTTAAGAATAATAAAGAATATTTACTGAACAAAGTAGCAGCAATTAAAATGGGAAATATAGAGGGCAGATACAAACACAGAAAGCTAGGAGTATGACAGGGGTGTTTCTTGTCACCGGATCTCTTCCTATATAGCGAAGTAATAATGAGAGAGATCAAAGAAACACTAGGAATACTAATTGGAGGTTATAATATAAATAATATACGCTATGCAGATGACACAGTATTGGTGGCGGATAATTCAACAGACCTACAACAATTGTGGACATTGTAGTAACGGAGAGTGCAAAGAAAAGACTGCTTGAATATCAAGAAAACAGTAACAAAAGTGATATCAAAGAAACTGGTGACACCAAAATGTGACATAGAAATAGAAGGGAAAATTCTTAACCAAGTGAATAATTTTAAATACCTAGGGGCATTCATAACATCAGATGGAAGATGTACAACAGATACTAAGAGCAGAATAGGGCAAGCAAAAGCTGCATTTAAGAGAATTAAGAGTATCTTATGCAATAAGTTACTATCACTGAATGTAAGAAAGAGAGTGCTGAAATGCTATGTAGAACCAGTTTTGCTGTATGGCAGTGAATCTTGAAATGTAAATGATAAGAAGAATTTAGAGGCAGCAGAGGTGTGGTATCTGAGACGAATGTTGCGAATTCCTTGGACTGCCAGAGTAACTAACAACGATTGCCTGAAACAGGCTAATGAAACTAGAATATTTTATACAACAATAAGAAAGAGACACAGCTTTCTTCGGTCATGTGATGAGAAGAGAGGCATTGGAGAACATCATGACAACTAGGAAAGATCGAGGGGAAGATAAGAAGAGGCAGACCAAGAGAAAGGATGCTGGATGGAATGAGACAGTGGCTTGGAAGAATATCATCTGCAGAATTAATCCAGAACACTTAAGATTGAGATCTGTGGAGAACCATGAACGCCTACACCAGCTGGCAGGGCAGTTGATGTGATGATGATGATGATAGTTTTGCTCATCTTTGAAGTGCTGTATGTGCTTTCAAGTGGTCTCCCTGGTCTAGGGGTTACACAACTTTCACCGTAATCCCATATACTCTCGTGAGTAATGTGACGTTTGCAAGAATCAGTAGCGGTTCTCTCCGCATCGGTAACTTATGGGGTATGTGAGCTGGTTGCTCAGAAAGCAATGGCAAACTACTGAGCGTAATCTTGCCAATAAATCAACAATCAGCTGAAAGATGCTGATATTGGCAGCGATGCCCTGTAAAGGATATGCGAAAAAAAAAATGTGCTTTCAAAAGGTTGCATTACTATTGGTGATATAGCAATTCAATAAATGTGGTGAAGACTTCATACTTTGAGCAGTTTACCCATCAGAAATCATAGACTATTTGTCATGCTATGTTGCTATTATTATTGCTTTGTTAGTAAGTTAGCAACAGTGGTTAGATATGAGCACCGTACCCATTTTTCTAGTTATTTTTATTTTTTGCATCATGCAGAGTAAATTATTTTCAATTGATTTTTCTGTTTTCCAGGGATAAGTAAAGATGACCCAATGTATGGACTAAAATCAGAAATATTAGAAAAGTTACACATTGCAACGTAAGTATGAAAAAAACATTCTATTATTCTCCACACATTTTCAATTTTTGTTTTCTTTAATAAATTTGATACAGTTAGTTAGTTAGTTAGTTAGGTAGTTAGTTAGTTAGTTAGTTAGTTAGTTAGTTAGTTAGTTAGTTAGTCAACAGATCATCCTCATTGCACATCGAACCATTCAGTCCATAAGTGCTCGGATCCCCTCCTCAGCAAATCCTGCAGCGTGTTCTGGCTCATGACACCAGTTCTGTGTTGGTTTATTACTCTTCTTTGGCTTCCTGCATAGTGTTCTTGTTTGGCCACACCTCTTTTAACTTGCTGTTCTTTCAGCCTGACCACGGTTGTAGATTCCCAGTCATCGCTTGGTTCTCGTAAACGACTTTCTTCTCATAGAGCGTTAAGAATGTCTGCCTGGTCCATGGCACGTCCGCCTTCCACAGTAGCCCTACCTGCAAGCCTGTCAGCCTGCTCATTCCCTTGTATGCCTGCATGCCCTGGCATGAAGATGAAACTAATCTTTGCCAGCCGAGACCGCTCCAGAGACAGCAGCCACTCTCTTCGGACCCACCCCATCTCTATCCTCCTGAGCATACTCATTGAGTCACTAAGGACACAAGCCCTAGTGAATGTCTGTGTCTCGAGCCATGTTATTGCTTTACTTACTGCCATGACTTCCATAGCCTGGCTGCATGTGGTCAAAGCAAAAGCACCAGACTCTTCCTTCACAGTTTTCCCTCCGGCCTGAGCCGTAAAGGCCCATGAACTTCGCATCAGAAATCATAGATTATTTGTCATGCTATGTTGCTATTATTATTGCTATGTTTTCAAAATTGGGGTTAGGCATTTCAAAGAAATTTAGAAGGTATGAGAATATTCACCATTGGGGAACATAACATCAATAAAATTAAATATGTGGATGATACAATATTGATTGTAAACAATGAATAGGATCTGCAACATTTAGCAGATGTAGTTATTGTACACAGGGAACAACTAGGGTTAGAATTAAATTGTAAGAAGACATAGATATGGTCATCACTAAGAAGAAAGAAATACCACAATGTAATATACAGGTAGATGGGATTAAAGTCAATCGGTATAACTATCTCAGAACAGTCATGACATCTGATGGGAGGTGCCTTGAAGAGATAAGAACAAGAATTGCTATGGCAAAGGTAAATAAAAACAGTTAGGTATGTGTAACTCCTGCAAAAAAGAGAGATAATAAACACAGATGAATTTCAATACGACAAATGTAAATCATAGGGGAGAAAAATCAATCATCATATTTTTATGAAAAAGTTATACTAAGACACAAGGAATCAGTGATGTGATTATAATAATCTTCCTCAGGAACCACACAACCACTACATGGTTGATTATACTGTACTGCTGTTTACCTCGTAGTTTTCCACAATATCCTTAATCTATCATTTGCGATTAGAGTCCACGTTTCAGAGAATAATAATACTACGGATCACATACACATTTTGATTATTTATTTCAGCATTTAAATTGGTGTTATTTGGTGTTAGAAGTCTTTGTTTATCCAGTATTACTTGTTTTACTACTGCGATTCTGGATCATATCTTAGCTTCACAAGTATCTTCTATAAGGATTTGGTCTAGATTGGGAAACTTCTGTGCTTGTTTAATGGTCTTTCCCTTCATACTAAAATTTATGTTGTGTGTTTGGTTGGCAGGTATCACATCACTATTTTTGTCTCACTAGCTATTATCATAATTTTTGTCTCACTAGCATTTATCTCCTTTCTGAATACTTTAAAGCTGTGAGATGTATTTTGGTGAGCATTTGTTGTAGTAATTTCTGTTTCTTCTTTGATGGTTTAGTCACCTGCAATATTCAAATAAGCTCATAGTTAGTTTAATAATTGAATTTCTACTTCATGCTGTTTCAAAATTATAAGTATGTTCCATAGCACCCTGTCAAACGCCTTTTCTTAGTCAAAGAGAGGTCTGTTATAAGTTAATGATCTAGTCACAAATATGGGAAACAGATCATGCATCTTAACTTTAAAAGTATTTTTACCACAATTATAAGTAAGCTTCTACATTTTTCTTCAGGTCCAGATCTTTCTACCTTCACAAAGGAAGATTTCCTGTAGATGGAGATTTACTAGCATTTTTGAGAGTCTTCAGCATGGATGAAGGTAATGTTTGCTTTATTTATCAGCCTTAGTTGACCATACATTGGGAAACACAACATCAATAACATTAGATATGCGAATGATACAGTATTGATTGCAGACAATGAACAGGATCTGCTGAGTCATAATTTCAATAGCTGCATTTCTTAGTTTGTCTATGATATTGTGATATCTTCTTCTTCTTCAGCGTTCCGAGCCATTGAGGTTCTTTGCTGCAGATACAATCCGTCTCCATTCGTCTCTCTGGTGGACCCTCTCTTGCCAGTCATTGATTCCAAGTGCTTGTAGGTCTGTATATGTATTATCTCTCCACCGCCTTCTTGGTCTACCTTGGGGTCTACGGTCATTTATTTCCTGAGTGTAAGCGAGTTTTGTTTCCCTATTATCTTCCATTCTTTCTATATGCCCCAGCCATTGTAGTCTATTAGCCTTCATGATACCAGTGATTAGCGGGGACTTAAACAGACCATAAATGTCTTTGTTACTTCTTCTTTTCCACTCTCCACTTTGTGTATCCCTAATGGGTCCAAAGATGCGTCTTAAAATTTTGTTCTCAAAGGTTTGTAACAAGGCTTCGTCTCCTTTCGTTGTACTCCAGGTTTCAGAGCCATACAGCACAACTGGTCTGATCAGTGTTTTGTATATTGTGATTTTGGTGTTACGAGATAGCGCCTTTGATTTTAGTAGATGTTGTAGTGCATAGTATATCTTATTTCCAGAGTTGATTCTAGTTTGTATTTCTTCCCTTATGATGTTGGAGCAATTGAAGATTGTGATATATTAAGTAGAATTCACCCTTAAATGATTCATCCTTGTTATTTTGTCACACATAATTGCCAAGGAACTCTTGAGAGTAGCAATAAATGAAACATTACTGGACAAGTTGAGTATTTAAAAAAAAAAACAAGGGAAGAGATCTGCTAGCGTATTTTAGCTTTATTCTGAGTTGGTTCCATGATTTGACATTATTCGTAAGAAAATATGATGTTTCTGAATATGTTAGCCTTTTGATATTAAATCTTTTAGATTCTTTTTTTAAAATAGTAAACTTGGCACTTTATGAATCATGAGCTATTTGATAATTAACCTAATTCATCTCACTTCTAGATGTCTTACATATTTGTAATTAATGTATTACAATGTCCAAAATAAACAAATGTATCTGATTTCTTTCCACATTTTAGTTCAGTCTATTTTTTAGAATGGACACAAATACATAAAGATCTTTTGGGCTTTGGAATTGTGGACACTTAATTTATTAGGCTTTTTATTTCTTGTATTATTTTTCCCATTTTGCATCCTTTCGAGTTCAAGATCACATCATTATGGAACCTTCTATGATCTCTGAAAATATACCTTGTTTTTTTTGGTTTGTTTTAACTGATCTTGTTTGGAAAGCAGTTAGTTGAGGCACAATGTCTTAGACAGCCCACCCTGTATGGAAACTGCTCTGACAATTTAATGCAAGTACTATTGAAAAGAATGTCAAGACTCAGAATTTTATCAGTAATGTAGAGAACAGCGTGAATGTTGTTAGGGAAGACCTTGCTCAGTAGGGATTGCCGTATGCGACAGGTGAAGCCAGACCATTATTAAACAACTGTCTGCAATAATACATCAAAAGTGTTACACACATGGAATATTAGAACACTATTACAGAAAGGAAAATAAAAAAATCATTAATATGGAAATAAAAAGGATTAATATTAATGTTCTTGGCATATCAGAAGTGAGATGGAAAGGAGCTGGATCATCATCACACAGTTATACCACTCTATTCAGGAGGGGAACATCAAAGAAGAGTTGGGATCACACTAGATCCAGAAACAGCATAAATAGTGAAGAGTTCCTAGTTAGTTTCAGAGAGATTAAATACAGACATTTGATAAAGATTAAGACAGAGCAATGTGTAACATCACAGCGGGGAATTAAGATCCCTGCTGAAATCCCAGTGATGTCTGAATGAAAATAATAGAGAAAAATTCCCAAGATACCCAGAAATAGCCAAGAATTTGGCTATATTTGGAAATAGGCTGGATGGAGTATTACAAGCAGTAAGAATTTAAAAAAATAGTTATCTAACATTGTATGTGGATGAAGCAGCTAGACAGATAGTTATCCTATGACCCTTCTACTGCTTGACTGAATAACATTGAACCCCCCGCCCAGTGTTCTGCTATATATCTAAACAGGTACCGAGGGAAAAAAAAACCACACTGGGAGTATATAACTAAGATGGTTGTTTATCTCTTTTCTTTTAACAAAGAAGTGATAAATTAGTTTCAAAGTATCATAAGGTTTTTTGAAAAAGGTATAGGTGCCGGTCGTTCAGAAAGCAATGGCAAACTACTGAACGTAAAATTTGCCCAGGAATCACGAACAGCGAAAATGCTAGGGTTGACTGCTACGTCTTGTGAAGGACATGCAACTAAAAAATCATAGTGATGATGTTCTGTTATTCATTACTCTCTAAATCGATGGGATGATGGTATTACACTTGAGATGAGAGGCAGATTATGAGTAACATTTTCATATCAATCAATCAGTTGCCGTCTCCACAATGAAGGTTGGCTGCAATGGATCTCCAACACTGTTGGAGATCTCACCTTGACTGGACATTCTGTCAGGCTGATGTTCGTCCATCTCTTGATGTTATCTTCCCACTTGTATCGTTGTCTACCTCTTGCTTGCTTGCCCTCAACTTTGCCTTCCAGTAAGGTTTTTATAAGAGTATCATGTCTTTTAACGTAGTCGAAATATTTCACCTGCCTCCTTTTTATTTCTTTCATCAACTCTCTCTTTATTCCCAGTTTTTCTAGAACCTCTGCATTTGATTGTTTTTTGTTTCCATGAAATATGACATATTCGTCTGTAAATCCACATCTCCTTTCTAGTTGCTTGTTCAATGTCCAGGCTTCCGCGCCATACAGTAGCGTTCAATGTAGCATTTGACAGTTCTAATTTTTAATGCATTATTAATCTCTCTAGATGTTAATAATGATTTCATGCCTTTGAAAGTATTTTTGGCCATTCCTATTCTCTTTTTTGATTTCTATTTCACTTCTGCCATCATCTGTTATTATATGTCCAAGATAGGAGAAATTTTTTACCTGTTCTAGTATCTGCCCGTTTACTGTAATGTTCATTGATGACCTTTCCTTTTCACTGCTAATTATCATAGTTTTTGTTTTTTTGGATGTTAATATCTAAGCCACATTCTGCACTGTGCCTGTTTACTTGTTCCACTAGGTCTTGTAATTCTTGCTCACTTTCTGCTAGTAACATGGTATCGTCAGCATACCTAAGATTGTTTATGATTCTTCCGTTGATGTTAAGTCCAGGCATTTCAACTTGTTTAAAAATACTTTCTGTATATATGTTGAAGAGGCTTGGGGACAGTACACATCCTTGTCCTTGTCTTTTTATCTCTGTAGGCGACAAATAGTTATTTTCGCATCTAATAGACGCCACTTGTTCTCAGTACAAGTTACTAATGAGTCTGATGTCCTTTCCGTCTACTCCTATATCTTGAAGGCACGTAATTAGTCTATCAAAAGCTTTCTTGTAGTCTATAAAACAAACATATGTGCTTTTCTGAACTTCTATATATTTGATCTAACTGGTGAAGTATTACTGCGGCTGCAGGTCCTCTCCCTCAGATGATTAATCAATCCTTGCCTGTATGGGAACAGAATAATAAATGCACATGTGTAGTGTCATGTCATAAAAATAGCTTAGTTGATTGAACATGCATAAAAATAAGAATATATGCTAAATAAATAATATTTTACGCACCAGAAAACACTAAGATTAACTAGCATCAGCCCGAATCACAAAATCCTTTGTTATGTCTGGTGTTTTCAATATTGGTGGTCAGCTGAATGTAGATTTTATTTGATTCGGTATTTCTTCATGTTTATCTGACCAATTAATTTTGTTTGGATGATCTTTTTTCAAAAGTTCTGATAGTTGAGATTTCAGCGAAGTTATGAATAAACTTTTGATAGTAATTTATTTATCCTAAAATGCTTCTGATTTCTTTTTATTTTTATTTTGGTGCTTTAATATCCAGAATCTTAGAAATCAATTGTGGGTCTGTTTCTAGAAAACCTTTGGAAATCTTATGTCCATAGGAATTGTGTATTTCCAAAAATCTAATTTCAGTTTTACTCAGCTTAATTGTAAGACCATATGATCTGATACAATGGAATATTTGTTTTAAAATATCTATATGATGATATATATCTTTGGTATGAATACAAATATCATTCATGTATGTGACAGTGTTTCTAGTATCACGTAATTATAATCTTATCATCCTAATAAAACTACTTGGAGAAATCTGTAGCCTATAAGGCGTATATAAAATTTTTTTATAAACCTAGATGCGTAACAAATGCAGTGATGTGTATCGACGACTCTGACATTGGTATTTGCCAATATCAACTTTGTAAGATCTAATTTAGAGAAGATTGTAGATTTGGCCATGCTACTGATTAAATCATCTATGTTAGGCATTGGTTCTGCATCTAGAGAAGTTAACACATTGATCTTTCTGTAAGCAACACAAATTCTTAAACTGTCATCCTTTTTCTTAACAATAACCAATGGCAAACAGTAATTAGAAGTAGATCTTCTAATAGCACCTGCCTGTTCTAATTCTATAATTTCTTTAATGACCTTGTCCTGGTAATGGAGTGGAATTGGGTATGGTTTAACTTTAACTGGTATCCGAGACATTAAATTTATATGATATGTTATAACTGAAGTTCTCCCTGGTGAATCAGAAAATATATCTCTAAATTCTTCCAAAAGATGATTGAACATTTGTTGTTCTAATTGGGACAATTATGTGTTTAACTGGATTGATTCCACAACTGTCCCCCACATGATCCAATTAGTAACGTCTCACTGCGACTGCAGGTCCTCTCCCTCAGATGATTAATCAATCCTTGCCTGTATGGGAATAGAAAAATAAACGCATATGTGTAGTCTATACTGACTACACATATCAGTCAAAACATTATAATCTCCAGTCCTACATTGGATGCCTTCACTCTTCTGTTCTGTCATGATCTTCTTCTTCTTTAGTTAGCTTGAAATGTGTCTATAACTGCAAAGTTGTCCCTTGTATGAACTTCACTTTCTTGTTTAGTTCACTGAGTGGTCCATATAGTTTATCTTCCACTGTTGTTTCTCCAGGCCATAAGGTTTGCCTATATGTGTCATATTTTGGGCAGTCTTGGAGTATGTGATCTGCTGTCTGTGGCGCCAATCCACATGTGCACGTCTGTCATGATGAATGAAGTCTTATGTCTTTTGTCATCATGCAGACACGATGAATGGGTATGCTCACCAAACAGTTGCTTCACTCATATTGTAATCAGACGCTTTGGGTACATTGGCCACTATAATAGATATTTGGTTGTTACTAACAGAGGAGTGGCTGGCCTAGTGGCTAGAATGCTGGGTTCTTCAGTAGACCTGGGTTCAAATCCTTGGTAAGGTGCTGATTTTTGTCTGTCGGGGGCAAGAAAACCCTAACTTGCAAAGGTCACGGCGACTGCACTAGCCAGGGTGCTTTAATTCCTCAGACTCAAGACCCTACTATGCTATACTTCAAGGTACTATACGCCGTAGATGACAGTTTGTTTTTAACTGATGGATTGTCGCCTTTGTTGGTGAGCAATCAAAAGTTTGTGATAACCACAATTTCCCCCTAGCACATGGTTGAATAACCACACATTCACTTCTGGTGATGTCAGTTATATTGTACAAACAACATAGATTCTATCATTGGGTGTGAAGTTCCTGGCCTTCTCTTAGACTGAGCTATGCCATGCGGTCAGGTGACCTGCTCTCTTCCTCATTACCTCTGTATAAATCATTAGATGTATGCATATCTGTATGGAAAAACTATCTTATGCCTCCACAGTGGCATAGACACTGCGATTATACATTGACGGAAAGTTCCCCACAGAAAATCAATAAGCGCGGGGTTTTCTAGAGGAAAATGTTGGCCGAATGAAAATCTTTAAGAGTTAAGTTTCAGTAGTAAAAGATACCAACTAGACTTGAAAGTTAGACTGCTACACATAGAAAATTACAACCAGTACTATTCTGCTTACCTGGAGTGCGTTCTTTTTGGATATGCCAAAAAGTCTGACCGTCTATGGATTTTTAGTAGGATCAGATGGCATTAGTATTTTGATTCTTGCAAGGGTTGATGACACCTAGGATCTTAGAGTGATATCGGGGGGAAAAAACCTCAAGAAATAAAAAAACAAAACAATCAGGTTTCAAACAAATCTATTTGAAACTGATGAAAAGATGTGAGAAAATTCACCATATTTGTCAGAAACATATGCCATATACTTTAATGCCTCAGTTCAGTAGAAGAAATTTACAGGAATTCAATAAATGTATTGAAATATTAGTGTAAAAATATATCCCCAAACTAACAATGAGCATACAAAATGGATCACATATGATATATTATACTTCATGGAATCAAACCCTCACTGAAAGTGAGATAGAAAATGCTATAAAAAAATGAAACAAGGTAAAGATCCAAGGCTGGACAATATTCTTATAGAAATATGTGATGTAAAAACATCCAGAGTAAGATATATGACAGCAGAGAAATCCCCTAAAATATCTGCACATAAGTTTTCATCACAGTACCTGAAAAACTATAACAGTAGAATGTGAATGACATAGATCCATTAGTTTAAGGCATGTGTGTCAAACTCAAGGCCTACAGGCCACAACAGGCTCAGCATACAATCATATCAGGCCTGAGAGGAACTGACATACAAATATATTTGGCCCAAAAGAGAATTTTAGGCAAAAATATTTTTCAGTGGCAACGATATAAAGTGCAAATCAAACTCCCTAATTAGCTGCCTTGCCGAATGATAGGCTACCTGAGAGTGTTCTCGCTTCAATCAGAATAAGCGTAAATAAAAGCTGTGTAGTGAGTGGATGTTCGTCGTTATAGTGACCCAGCAACGTTCAGTTGCTCATTTTGGATTGGCGCATAAAAAATGGAAGTAGTGTAGTGCCCGGATATTACATCATCTTTTCCAGCTACGGCTAACCTGATATCAATCAAGCGTCTGTCGTTAGATGCACAGTCTTTTTAAAATCAAAGCTAGCCTTTAAAATGACCAAGAGAAAAGTTGATTCTGAAAACAGAGCACTGAGAGGCTGAATATTTGTTTACTGATATTGGCGGTAAACCTGTATGTCTAATTTATGGAGATAATGTGGCTGTATATATAATCAAATATATATAATATAAAGAATATAATCTGAGACAGCACTATGAGACTAAACATAAAGACAGGTTAAATAGCCTGAATGCAGAGCAGAAGGTAGAAGAATTGAAGAGGCATCTAACATCACAGCAAATGTTTTTCACCAAAGCAAAATCACAAACTGAAGCTGCTGTGAAAGCAAGTTTTATTGTGGCGGAGGAGATCGCAAAATCAGGCCAACCATTTACAGAAGGAGAGTTTCTGAAGCGCTGCATGATAAAAGTGTGTGACGTCTTGTGTTCAGACAAAAAACAGATGTTTGCAAAGGTAAGTAAGCCTTAGCAGAAATATGGTTGTTGATCAGGTTTGTGAGATGGCCACTGATGTGAAAACACAGCTGATCGAAAAAGGCAAAGACTTTGTTGCATTCTCTTTTGCTGTCGATGAAAGTAATGGCACGACTGACACTGCACAGCTTGCCATCTTCATCCGTGGAGTGGACTCCGGTTTGAATGTTACAGAAGAAATATTCGACATGATATCCATGCATGGGACAACGACAGGAAAAGACATTTTTGACAACGTTTGTCAAAGTTTAACCAACATGAACCTGCCTTGGGACAAACTCGTTGGACTGACAACATATGGAGCACCGACAATGTGTGGTGAAAAAAGTGGACTAGTTGGAAGGATGCGGTTAAAGATGCAGGAGAACTGTACTGGTGAATTTATAGCATATCACTGCATCATACACCAAGGATCGCTGTATGGTAAAGTCCTCAACATGGAAGATGTAATGAGCACTGTAACACAAACCGTCAACTTTATCAGAGCCAAAGTTTTAAATCACTGCCAATTTCAGTCTTGTTTGCAGGAAAGAGTCGGTGATCGGCGACATACCTTACCGTACAGAGGTGCCGTGGCTAAGTCGGGGGAAAAGTTCTCAGTAGATTTTTCCAGCTGATCAAGGAAATCTGTCAATTCATGGACAGTAAAGGAAAAGATTCCAGTGTTTAGGGATAAGCAGTGGAAATGTGAGTTGGCGTTTCTGTCTGATATAACCACTCATCTCAACGACTTGAACCTGCAGCTCCAGGGACAGGATCACTTTATCACTGATATGCATGATGCATTTCAAGTGAAGCTGCACTTATGAGTGACACAAATGCACCAATGCAATTTGTCTCACTTTTCTTGTTGCCAAGAAATGTTAAACCAAGTCAATGCTGTGGTGTTTTCCTATGCACACTTTGCTGAAAAACTTCATGGCGCTTTAGTTACTTTGAAGCACAGAAAAGTAATTTTGAGCTGTTTCATAATCCATTTACCATAGATGTGGAAACTGCACCTGTAAATTTGCAGATGGAGTTAATAGAGCTGCAGTGTAATGGCAAAGGCAAAGTATGACACTGTGGGGCCTGCACAGTTCACTCATTTCATTTCTGAAGAGATACCCCGGGTTCATCTACATGCGGCTCGAACCTTGAGCATGTTTGGTAGCACACATCTGCGTGAGCAGCTGTTTTATGTGATGAAGATTAACATAACGTCACACAGGAGTAATCTCACTCATGAACACTTGCAGTCCATCATGAGAATCTTAATGACACAGAACATTACTCCCAATATAAACAAACTTGTAGCCAAGAAAAGATGCCAAAAAATTGTTCTCTGACAAACTGACATAAGAGTGAAAATGTTTCCAATGATTTTTTATTATTAAAACTTTTTTTCTGTTTTAATTTATATTAATGTTTAAAAAAGGTTTAATTTTCGGCGTATTGAATTTTTATCCTGTGATTTAGTTTTTGCCCGCTGAGCGATTGAGTTTGACACCCCTGGTTTAAGGAGTCACATTATCAATGTTTTCTTTAGCATTATGAAGAAAAGGATAAGGAGCAAAATACAACCAGGCATGTTAGAAACTCATTTGGATTTATAGTAGATACAGGAACAAGGAATGCAATATTTATTTCATTGATGCTCATGGAAAGATGAATAAAGATACACAAATTACGTTTATTTATGCTTTATAAACTACTAGCTGACCCGGCCCGGCTTCGCCCAGCCCCTGGCGGGGATCTATCTGTCTGTCTGTTTGTCTGTCTGTCTGTCTGTCTGTCTGCTTGTCTGTCTGTCTGCTTGTCTGTCTGTCTGTCTGTCTGACCCGGCCCGGCTTCACCCAGTGCCTGGTGGGGAGCATCTCATTTAATGCATATAAGTAGTCATATAAGCTCCCGTTCCCGACTAAATTCTGTCTGTCTGTCTATCTATCTGACCCGGCGCGGCTTCGCCCAGCTCCTGGTGGGGAGCATCTCATTTAATTCATATAAGTAGTCATATAAGCTCCCGTTCATAACTAAATTCTGTCTGTCTATCTATCTGACCCGGCGCGGCTTCGCCCAGCTCCTGGTGTGGAGCATCTCATTTAATTCATATGAGTAGTCATATAAGCTCCCGTTCCCGTTACTGTCTGTCTGACTGTCTGTCTGTCTGTCTGACCCGGCCCGGCTTCACCCAGTCCCTGGTGGTGAGCATCTCATTTAATTCATATAAGTAGTCATATAAGCTCCCATTCCCGACTATCTGTCTGTCTGTCTATCTATATGACCCTGCGCGGCTTCGCCCAGCTCCTGGCGGGGAGCGTCTCATTAAATTCATATAACAAAACAAAATTAACTTCAGAATTCCCTTCCACACACCATCCATTATTTTTAATGAAAACTGTTTTTAATCACCTACATGACTGTAGATAACTTCTTTAAACATAAAAAGATGAGTTAGAAAATTTTCACTATTTAAATAGATGCATTATTTTTATGAAAACTATGAAAATGCCTTAAAGATTATATCATTATTTATTATAACTCATATGCCTGTAAATAACTGTAGACAAAGAGTTTATAAATCTTTGAAAACAATGCAACAATCTATATATAAAATATATAGCTATGCTATTAAAAGTTATGCCCCTTGAAATAACTTTTCTTAAGTTAAGTCCCCTCGCTATATATAATTGAATAAGATATTAAAATATGAAATTTTAGTAAGTAAATAGCTGATTGTACACTAACAAACTATGACAGTTGGCTGCACGGGAATGAAAAGAAAACATGTAGAAAATTTCATCTCAATCGGATGGGCCGTTATCGAACGCATAAAAAACGGACATACATACATCGCCTTTTATATATATAGATTCAAAAGCTTTTGACAAATTTTGTTTTTTGACATTTTGCATGAACTCAGTATGGATGGGAAAAATGTCACAATATAAAGGAATGTAATGGAAGCAAGAATCTGGCATCACATATGAAGGAGAACTTAGTGAATTCATAATCATCATCAAGTGCCATGCTAGCTGGCTTAAGCATTCATGTCTCTCCACAAATCTCGATCAACTCTGATATTCCCCCGTGCTCAATCCATCCAGCATCATTTCTCTTGGTTGGCCTCTGCTTCTCTTCCCCTCAATTTATCCAGTCGTCACAATGTTCTCCAATGCCTCTCTTCTCATCACATGACCAAAGAAAGCTGTTTGTCTCTTCCTTATTGTTGCACATAATATTCTATAATGTTTCATTAGCCTCTTTCAGGCAATCATCGTTAGTTACTCTGGCAGTTCAAGTAATTCGCAACATTCATCTCAGGAACCACATCTCTGTTGCTTCCAAGTTCATTTACATTCCAAGATTCACTGCCATACAGCAAAACAAGTTCTATATAGCACTTCAGCACTCTCTTTCTTACATTTAATGATAGTGACTTATTAAATAAAATACTTTTCATTTTCCGTATTGCAGCTTTTACTTGCCTTACTCTGCTTTTAATCTCTGTTAAGCACCTTCCATCTGATGTTATAAATGCCCCTAGGTATTTAAAATTATCCACTTGGTTAAGAACTTTCTCTTCTATTTCCATTTCACATTTTGGTGTCACATTTTTCTTTGCTATAACCATTGTTACTGTTTTCTTGATATTCAAAGAGAGTCCTTTCTTTTCACTCTCTGTTACTGTTGCAATGTCCAACAATTGTTGTAGATCTTTTGTATTATCCGACACCAATATTGTATCATCTGCATAGCGTGTATTGTTTATTTTATAACCTCCGATTAGTATTCCCGGCTTCTTTTTGATCTCTCTCATTATTACTTCACTATAGATGGAGAAAGAAACACATTCCTGCTGTATTCCTAGCTTTATTTGTTCATAATAGCTCTCTTTATTTCCCATTTTAATTGCTGCTACTTAGTTCCAGTAAATATTTTTTATTATTCTGAGAACCTGATTATTCTGAGAACGACAATCCTGACACCGAAGGAGAGTGATGCCCACAGCATCCTCCTCAGACTGGACGGTCTGATTTGCTGGTGAAGGATGAGCTTCAAGCCCAAGAAATCGAGAAGCCTGTCGATCGTGAAGAGTAGAGCGGCAGAAAAGTTGTTCATGGTTGCCAGACAAGCGATTCCCATGGTGTTAGAGGAACCGGTAAAGAGTCTCAGTCATGTGTACCATTCAACCTTGATGAACAGGAACGCGGTGGTAGAGATGCAAGACGTGTTGACGAACAGCCTGCGTACCATCAATAAAACCAGGCTGATAGGCAAATTCAAAATCTGGTGCCTTTAATTCATGCTTATTCTGAAACTCCAGTGGCCGCTGCTGATATATGATAAAGGCACGACCACAGTGAGCACTATGGAGGGGAAGATAAGCAAGTACATAAAAAAGTGGCTTGGAGCGCCACCATGCCTCATGACTCGCACTATAATGCAAACAGAGTAAGCTCGTCCTCCAGTTCCGGTCCCTCATGGAAGAATTCAAAGTCAGAAAAGCCAGACTCACGATGATGCTGAGTGAGTCTCCAGATGAAACGGTCAGTACCTCAGTTCCCGCCCTGAGAACTGGAAGGAAATGGAAAGTCATCAGCGTGGTCGAAGATACCCAGGCAGCACTCCAGCTGAAGGAGGTCATGGGCACACCCAGTCCGACAGAAAGGGCTTCGGGTACCATGACAGGGCGACGACTAAGGAATGCAGAGACCTGGTAGTTAAGGAGATCTGTAGGGGAGAGGATGACGAAAGAGTCCGTGTGGCTGCACAGCAGGGCCAGTGGGTGTCATGGAAAGTGATAGTGCAGAGATCTCTTACTTGGAATGAAATTTGGCATATGGTATCACTGTGCTTAAGTTTCATCGTCCGATCTCCATATGATGTCTTGCCATCAACTGCCAACTTGGTCAAGTTGGGGAAAGCCACCGACCCATCCTGTCCCCTCTGTACAAAGGTGCAGACAGCAGAGCACGTATTGTCCATGTGCAAAGTCGCACTAACTCAAGGCCGATTTACTTGGCAGCACAACAAAGTCCTTCATGAGTTGGCGGCCATAATGGATGTAGCCAGAATGCAGGTAAACAAAGAGGACAGGCCGAGACCGCAGGGAATTTCCTTCGTCCAAGCCGGGTAACAACGCAGAGACCATGAAGGCAGCGCTGCCGACTTGCCGCTTCCGACCATTTTTGATGGTGTGGATGACGAAACTGACCGTGGATCTAAAGGGCCGTGGCAAATACCCTGAGGTGATCAAAAGTTTGGCTTGTGACCTGACATTGTACCTTGCTCCCCATCAGCCAAGCTGCTAACGCTGATTGAGCTGACAGTCCCATATGAGTCCATTATTGAGGAGCAGCACATGTACAAGATGGAGAAGTACGATGACATGGTCGCGAGTCTTAGGCTGGAAAGGTACACCGTCAGGCTATTCGATGTAGAGGTAAGCTCGAGAGGTCTAGCCTCCCACTCCATGTATGATGTACTAAAACAAATGGGCATTAAGGGACAAGCGAGAACTCGGGCACAAAAACAACTGTGTGAAGCAACTGAAAAGGCCTCGTGCTGGCTGTGGAATTGTCGGAACCTGACTTGGGACATGTCTCTAAACTAGTGTGGTTGAAGCAGTAACTGCAGCACACCTAACAAACGATCTCTCAACCAAAACCACGAACTTGCAATGTCTGGTGTCAACTCTCTAGCCTTTCCTCTGAACGAGGGTGGTGGATCTGAGTGCGATCAAATCATGCAAATGTTGGCCGAAGTCTAATCTCCATACCAGAGCGATAATTGTCCATAAGTTGCACTCACCCGCAGAGACCAAGAGGTGGGTCAAAAACAGTGGAAGAACCGGCTTCCTAGTAGAGTGTGGCGCCGTGAACGGGTCACAAGGAAGGAACACAGCAATGGAAACGGATGAAGGAGATGGAGGCCATGGCTGGGAAAGAAGCAGGATCCCCCATGACCACAGGTGTTAAGGGGCAAGCACAGGCTGCACAGACTCGCCTTACTGAGGGAGGGGAGCCTTGAGAGTGGACATGTTAATAGCTTAGGGAAAGCAAACCCACATGCAAAATTCAGTCCCTTACTACTTTAAACAGTGTGTAAGGACTATGCTTGAGTTTGAGTGAGCGAACAAAAAATAAAAGGAAGAAATAAAAGCTTAGGGACAAGCACAACAACAAGGACAATGAAATCGACCGAACGTCTCCAGGGCAGGGGAAAGACGCCTGGAGTCATGACCCGGACCGCCCCGCCCCTAGAGAGTATTAAGGGTAGAATGGGCCGAAACACTTGAGATTGCTACTGGTACTATTGGGGTTGGAACTCTTTGCTGGCTTCTGAGGATGGGGACGGAGCACTTATGGGAATGCCCTGAATGCTGTGATGTCGGTTCCTAAATCAATCAATCAATCAATGTCAGTAAACGACGTCAATGACTATTTTATTACATTCTCATCCGGTCGGGAAAATCAAGTGCCACCAAATCGTCATCCAAAGACTGAAGGCAGCATCTTAATTAAAACAAATAAGTTTAAAATAGGTACATGGTATGCTAGAACATTAAGTGAGCTTGGAAAGTTACACAATGTTATAAGTGAAAAAGTATGAAATTGAATATTCTGGGTGTAAGTGAGATGAGATGGAAGGGATCAGGCAAAATTATGAACGAAAAACACAATAATTTATTCTGGAGTGGATACACATGAAAAAGGAGTTGGGCTAATATTTGATAAACAAACAGCCAAATCAAATAATAGTTACTGGTGTATTTCAGACAGAGTTATTATGGTAACATTGAAAGGCAAGCCAATAGATATAAATATTGTACAAGTAATGCACCAACAACAAGCACTAGTGATGAAATACATTTTTACGATGAATTAGACATGGCAATGTCTCAAATTAAATCACAAGATATAAAAATAATACTAGGTGATTTTAATGCAAAAGTAGGAAAAGGAAAAATGGCGGATGTTGTGGGGAATTATGGTTTAGGTAAAAATAAAATGAACTAGGAGAACAACTAATAGAATGGGCAAATATCAATGATATGATAATTGGAAACACTTGGTTTAAACATCATAAAAGACGACTTTACACATGGAAAAGCCCTGATAAGAAAATACTCAACCAAATTGACTACATACTTATTAATAAAAGGTTTTGAAATGCGTTAATTAATGTAAAGACAATGCCGGGTGCTGACAGTAATAGTGATCATGTACCACTATGTGGTATAATAAAAGTAAGACTAAATAGAAAAAAAAAAGTGGTTATGAACATGAGACTTAATAAAGAAGTTTTGAAGGTAGATAAAGAAATTCAAGAACTATACAGAGTGATTGTGAAAAATAGGTATAATGCAATAGCTAAAATACAGAATATAAACGAACAATGGGAAATGTTAAGGGATTCCATTCATCAAATGAGCAAAGAAATATTACTGGAAAGAAGCCAAAAGGCTAAGAAAAAATGGATGACTGAAGAAATATTAAAGTTGATGGCCAAAAGAAAACAGGAAAAATGATAAGCATGCATATAATGAGATAAATAAAGAAATAAGAAGTAATTGTGTGAAGGCAAAAGAAAGTTGGTTAAATGAACAGTGCAAGAAAATTGAATTAAATTCTATTAAAGATACAAAAAATATGCACAAACAAATCAATGATATTACAGGAAGAAATATAAGAATAAATACAGGTTGTTTAAAATAAAAAACAGGAAATATATTATTGGAGGAAGATGCTATAATGACGAGGTGGAATGAGTATATAAGAGACATATGATGGAGAAAGGGCAGAATTAACAGAAGAAAGTAACTTAGAAGGTCCACCTTTTATAAAAGAAGAAGTTGATGATGCTAGAAGAATTAGTAGTAATGGGAGAATTTGGAGTAGATATATTAACCAAAATGTTGAATGATATTTATAGCAGTGGATATATACCGGCGATATGTTGAAATCTGTCTTTATAGCTATACCAAAAAGACCAGGATCAATTGAATGTGAAGATTTTCGTACAATCAATCTCATAAATCATGTCACTAAGCTTCTACTCAGAATTATAATGAGAAGAACAAGGAAGAAAATAAAAATGGAAATTGGTGAAGAACAGTATGGATTTCTGGAAGGAAGGGGTACAAACAATGCAATATACACATTACGAACACTATTAGAAAGATCAGTAGAGACAAAGAAAGACATATATTTGTGCTTCATAGATTATACTAAGGCATTTGATAAAGTAAAACATGATGAACTGATTAAAATGTTGGAAGATATTAACATTGATGGGAAAGATCTCAGAATAAAAACTATTTACTGGTAAAAAACAGCAGCAATTAAAATGGAAATTAAAGAAGGAAATTATGAACACATAAAGTTGGGAGTAAGACAGGGATGTGTTTTGTCAACAGATCTTTTCTCCCTCTATAGCAAAGTAATAATGAGAGAGATCAAAGAAAAGCCAGGAATAATATTTGGAGGTTATAATATAAATAATATATGCTATGCAGATGACACAGTATTGATAACGGATAATGCAACAGATCTACAACAGTTGTTGGACATTGTAGTAACAGAGTGCAAAGAAAGGACTCTCCTTGAATATCAAGAAAACAGTAACAATGGTGGTATCAAAGAAACAGGTGACACCCAAATGTGAAATAGAGCTAGAAGGGAAAATTCTTCACCAAGTGGATAGTTTTAAATATCTAGGGATATTTATAACATCAGATGGAAGATGCACAACAGAGATCAAGAGCAGAATAGGGCAAGCAAACGCTGCATTAAAAAAATTAAGAATATCTTATGCAATACGTCGCTATCATTGAATGTAAGAAAGAGAGTGCTGGGGTGCTATATATAACCTGTTTTACTGTATGGCTGTGAATCTTGGAATATAAATGAACAAATTAGGAAGAGATTGGAAGCAATAGAGATGTGGTTTCTTAGATGAATGTTGCGAATTCCTTGGACTGCCAAAGTAACTAACGACGAATGCCTTAAAGAGGCTGGCGAAACTAGAGCATTATATACAACAATAAGAAAGAGACAAACATCTTTTTTTTTGGGTCATGTGATGAGAAGAGAGGCGCTGGAGAACATCATGACAACTGGAAAGATCGAGGGGAAGAGAGGCAGAGGCAGACCACAAGAAATAATGCTGGATGGATTGCGACGGTGGCATGGTGGAATATCAACGGCAGGGTTGATCCAGAAAACCAAAGACAGAGATCTGTGGAGAGTCATGAACGCCTACGCCAGTCGGCACGGCACGGCACTTGATAATGATGATGATGATGAGTCTTAACCACTTTTTTCCCTCTTTTCAATCTTATTTTCATTTGTCCACACAGTGGTACATGATCACTATTACAGTCAGCACGAGGAATTGTCTTAACATTAGTTAATACATTTCTAAATCTTGTATTAATAAGTATGTTGTTAGTTTGGTTGAGTGTTTCTTATCAGGGCTTTTCCGTGTGTAAAGTTGTCTTTTATGGTGTTTAAACTAGGTGTTTCTAATTATCATTAATTGATATTTTCCCATTCTATTAGTTCTCTCCTCTTTCATTTCTTGTGCCTAAACCATAATTCTCAACTATGAGGGTAAGGTAATAAGTAAGTCACAAATGGTTGTAGAAAAATAACTCAACATGATATCAACTTGAAACCAGTTTATTTGTATACATACATTGTCCCTTTATTTCTCAACATAATTTCCACCAACTTATCCCATAGTTTTAGCAACTCTCCCAAACCGACTGCATAAATCTGCGCGCCCTGTTTTCATTTACCTGCCATCCCACAGAACTGACATACTTATTGACTCACCCTCGTAACTTTCTACCCAACTATGCACCGCTTAACTGGAAATCGCTAGGGGCTAAGTACACTGAAAACCCACCTTGGCAGTTGAAATTTCGCAAATGACGCCGAAGTTGAATGTGAAGTGAAAATATGGTTTAGAAAACAGAGCACGCAGTTCTATGCAGCTGGTTTGGGAGAACTGATAAAACTATGGGATAAGTGCATCAATGTTGGTGGAAATTTATGTTGAGAAATAAAGGGTTAATGTATGTATACAAATAAACTGGTTTCAAGTTATCATATTTAGTTATTTTTCTACAGCCATTTGTGACTTACTTATTAACTTACACTTGTACATCCTCCATTTTTCCCTTTCCTACTTTTGCATTAAAATCTCCTAGTATTATTTTGATGTCTTGTGATTTAATTTGAGACATCGCCATTTCTACTTCATCATAAAAAGTGTTGTATTTCTTCATCACTACTATTTGTTGTTGGTGCGTATATGTGTATAATATGTATATCTATTGGTTTGGCTTTCATTTTGACCATAAAATGATTCTATCTTAAATAGATCAGTAACCACTAAATGTGTTGGCTGTTTTTAAAAAACATCAAATTGTAGTTCTACTCCGTTCTCATGTGTATCCCCTCCAGAATAAATTATTGTGTGTTTGTCGGTTCTAATTCCCAAATCCTGTCCATGTCATCTCACTTATGCCTAGAATATTCATTTCTCTTATCACATTATTCAACTTTCCCAATTCATTTAATTTCCTAAAATTTTAGTGAATTTAGAGCAATTAAAAGAGGAATATTCCAGTAAACGCTGATGGCAAAGTTTAATAGACGAATCTGAAAATCGCTTGTAAACTATTTTAAACACGGGGATGAAGAGAGTGAAAAGAAGGAATTATCTTTATATGTTGTGAAACTGAATAAGTCCCCAGTTTGCGCGCGCTCTCTCTCTCTCTCTCTCTCTCTCTCTCTCTCTCTCTCTCTCTCTCTCTCTCTCTCTCTCTCTCTCTCTCTCTCCCCCCCCCCTCTCTCTCTCTCTCCCCCCCCCCCCCCCTCTCTCTCTCTCTCATATAATATACACACACACACACACACTACTGTATAGTGTGTGTGTATACTAATGTTATATACTTGTGAAACATGGACTGTTTATCAGCGACATGCTAGGAAATTAAACCACTTCCACACAGTCTGCTTAGGAAGCTATTGAAGATTAAATGGCAAGACAAGATCCCAGACACTTAAGTTCTAGAAAGAGCGTCCATGCCCAGTATCCACATACTACTAATGACAAAGCAGATTCGCTGGGCTGGTCACTTAACTCGTATGCCAGATCATAGTCTCCCTAAACAAATCTTTTAAGGCTAGCTGCATTGTGGTAAACGCTCCCAAGGCAGCCAGAGAAAACGCTTTAAAGACACTGAAAATATCACTTAAAGCTTTTGGAATTCATCTTGACACCTGGGAGACTGCTGCTAAAGACCATAATTCGTGGCGTACATAATTACATAGGGGTGCAGTCACTTGTGAAGCAACCAGGATTACAAGAGCTGTGAAGAAAAGGCTGGACAGAAATACCACTGCAGGACATCCTCCTCCTGGAACGTCAAGCATTCTTTGTCCACATTGTCAAAGAACATTTTGAGCCAAAGTAGGCCTTATCAGCCATCTTAGAACTCACGGCTCCATACTTTCAACCCCACTGGATGAAATGAATGGTCATCATCATTCTTGATGGACAAAAAAACAAAAAACACGCACGCACGCACGCCCGCCCGCCCGCACATTTGATATCAGAAATGGAATAAAGACAAAGGAGAAAATGATTGCAGATAAAGCACACACAGAGCGTGAGAGACGTAAGATGGTGCATGATGGTGGAAATGACTATGTTTTCACATGCATCCACTGTGGACGAACATTTGCAGCACGAATTGGCCTTATCAGCCACACTCGCCACCGCCATGGGTCGTGGTTATTAAACCTTTTTGAAACACAATTTACCAAACTATCGTCTATTAAGATGGAAAGATGCCAATGTGTAAATATATATATGTGTGTGTGTGTGTGTGTATGTGTGTGTGTGCGCGAGTGCATGCGTGCGTGCGTGTGTGGTTTTTTTGGGGGGGGGGGGGGGGGGGGGGGGGTTCTTTTTTTTTTGATTGATCGACTTACGACCTATGCAACTTACGACCATTCGACTTTATGACCACAATCACTAGCCATACTAGATTTTAGATTTATTTCTGCCTCAATTATCAGTCGAACGGCGTTGTCTGCAATCATCGGCGGTCGTTAACTAAGGAAAGGGAGGCATGATGCTATGATGATGCTATGCTGCTAGCCGATGTCATCAATTTCTAAGAAATAACACGGTCACACTCAATAACCCTAGGTCCATTGACTTCCCCAAGCGCGGCTAAAGCTTGTTGATTGGAGAGCTCTTCAGAGTTTGATTGCGACCGTAAAGGCCAATTATCTCCGAACCACCTTCGTTCAAGCAATATCCGCAATAGATGCTGACACAGAACTAACATTGCAAGATTTTTGGAAACACTACAACATTTTAATGTGTATCAAGAATATCGCTACTGTCTGGGAGGCTGTGACGACAAAGTGCATGAATGGCATCTGGAAAAATGTGTTAAGCGCAATGTTAATGATTTTCATGGATTTGACAGTGAACATGAACTTGAAACGATTCGGGAAAAAATAGTAAAACTTGGCAAAAATGTGTAGAGATGATACAAATGGCACAAAATGAAGAAAATTATGATTTATAACAATGATAAAAGAAATTTATGATATAATTTAACTTAAATATTTTTATAACATCACTTCACATTACTGTACAATAGCGTACTCAGCTTACGACCAAATCGTGTTACGACCGGTCTGTCGGAACCGATCGTGGTCGTAAGTCGAGCACTGACTGTATATATATATATATATATATATATATATATATATATATATATATATATATATATATATATATATATATATATATATATATATAAACAATTACAATGGTCAGTGACACAAAGATAAATACAACAATCACATTTCCAAAAACTTTTACAAAAATGAACAGAAATGACAAATACAAAAATCCTTTTACTGAAAAGTTATATGTGTACTGTTCTTCTGTATGGATGTGAATGCTGGACAGTGAGTTATGAAATGATTTAAAAAAAAACTGGAAGCAGTGGAGATGTGGCTTTTTAAAAATATGTTGAGAATGTGGACATAAAAGAAAATAGAATTGAGATATTGAGAGCGCATGTCTGACAAGATCACTCATCAAAACATTAAGGAAAAGACAAATGAAACTTTTGAACATATCAACAGAAGAGGTGGAATAGAGAAATCAGCTTATGTGGGAAAATACTGGGCAAGATAGGCAGAGAAAGATGTATGTGGATAGCTCCAACATTTGGGAAATAAATAATACTATAAGCAACGCCAACTTCATCAACATTTCAGACAACAGAGAGGATTGGAGAGTCATGATCATCAGTGTCTGCTTCAGACCAGGCTCTTGAAGAAAACGAATGGCAAGAAAAAGAAGAATAAGCAAGCCAGTGCCAGCGTGCGAGATAAGGGGCTTTCTTCGTTTGCTGATACGCTCCTGGTCTTGATAGAGGATTTGTTAATTCCCGCTAGTGGTTATGCATAGAGAGTGCCTGACTTCTCACAAGGTCGACAGGGTTATATGCGCTCTGCATCTGACTGAAGGCTGACTCGTCTCTGATATAATTATTTCAATTACATATGATGTTCCCCTCTCAGTATTACACTTGATTATGTGAAACTATCATTCTTTACTTCAGAGCAACTCACACTGTGCACAAGTAGAACGCAAAGCTTGATACTCAACTCAGATTGGTTTTTTCCCACGATGTATTGACGAAATCACGAAATACACTTCATTCACACTAGCACAATTTCTCAACACTACGAATTAACAAACTACTCAACAACCACAAATCCTAACAACATGTTCATAGCAGCACAATTTGTGGCCTTGCTACTGCAAAAAAGAACCATGTCCAGACTTGACCATGGCTCTCGTCCAACTGACTGCCTCAAGGAGACGATGCCCCCTCGCTTACAATTTGCCTGGTCGTCGTGCAAAACATGCATGTATAAATTCATGTTGAATTGCGCGAAGCCCTGTATTATCTCGGTTCACTATTCCATGATGATGATGATGATGATGATGATGATAGGCTCATGGCAGCAAGCATGCAAAAATAAATCATGTGAAGCCAAATATATGAGGTATTAAGAAAATGTTGAAAATACCTTGGATGATAAAAATGAGTAAACCAATGTTATGAAAACACCAGAAAGAGACTGTCAGCATTCTTTGGTCACATTATGAGAAGTGAAATGCTTGAACATATTGTAACAACTGGAAAGATTTAAACAAAACAGTGAGGCAAGACTGTTTACAGCCTGTTATAGTTGAGTCGGAAAATAGCAGCACATCAATTGATACATTCAGATGGAGATCACAACATTTGAAGAAACATTTGAACTCACACCAGTTGGTAAGTGTCAGAAGTAGGGGTGCACCCCTGCCAAGTTGATGTAATATTGCTGGTGAGCAACCCCGGTTTGTCAGAAGTTGATGGGACAAAATCTATATGGCTGAAATAAAGATTACGCCCCTGAATATCCCAGTATACAGCTACAAGTGGCTCGTTAACAAAATGTAATTAGCTGTTCTTGATATTCGCCAAGGAGTGGGAAGGAGAAGGTTAGATGGGCTAGATTTAAGTCTGTGAATTGACTACTAGCCCAGTGCAGGTCCCCCCCCCCCCCACCCCTCCGACGTTTCCCCTAAGTTTCCGTGGCTAAGTAAGCCCCACCAATGTACACACACATACACACACATGCACAATTAGAAAATAACAGATAACTATGTGTTTAAACCAAACTACTTTAATTACTATCAATATTGTTGAATGGTTATCGTGATGATGGTGATGAAATCAGATACATTTAAGAATCATGTAAGTTAAATGAAGAATAGTAATACATAACTCGAAGGCTTCTTGTATCCTGTCTGGATCTGTGGTCAGGTTACAAGTGAGATAAGCAAACAGCAGCTTTTTTCAGATCAGCACAGCCGGTCGGTGGTCGAAACAACAGTCCGCCCTGATGCCACCAGGTTCCTTGGTGTCACTGCATGGGAAAGCCTGGGCTCCTGTTGTGGGCTTGGAAGAGATAATCAAGAATGTGTATTATCTAGTTCTACATCAGTACAATCCTAAATAATACATACATTCTATCACCACGATATACAATGACCAGTCTGGCCAAGTCTCCCTTCCAGCTTTACTACCTTAACTCTCCTTCTCCATCTCCCTCTTCTACTGTCTAGTCTGGGAAGGACTTTTCAATTGTCTCATATGCCTGCATTTACAGATCCTGCTATCCCTTATAATGTTCCATCATGAGGAATGACATGTCCTACGTCAACGTCACTTATTCCGACACCCGGTTCTTTACAGTCGCTTCATCCAAAATTTGGTTTAGCAGATCAAAGGGTCGGTAGTGGTATCTAATGAGTATCTGATCTCTGGGCTTAAGTGCCATGATCAGTCTCTGTGAAAGGTTTCAGTGAGTTACGATGCACGCTCGTGCACCACACACTGGAAGGGCTAAGCACTATATACCCTGTACCGATTGTGGGTAATGTCTGTACTACTACACCTCTGCGTCAACCACAATCAATAGGCAATATGCCAATGTGCGTGGCGCATAAGAACAAAATAGCATACCATTATTCATATTGGTAGGTTTACATATGACAAATACATCTCACACATCAAATACACATAAAGTATACCAATTAAAAATAGACATATAATGATATTCAACATAATAACAATGAACTAGATAGTCCTACTATTATATACATCGAAGTGAGACAATATAAACCGGTCTCATATGAGTAACCACACGGAACAGCTGCATTGCTGGTCTGCCCAATTCAGTCACTACTTAGCCACTGCTGTGGTAAGAATTAAAAGAAATGTAGTCATTTGACTATATTCTGTACAATGATTGCACACAACCAAAGGAGACTAGGCTAGTTCAAATGAGAGTCCAATTTCGTCCCGTAAAATGGAACATGTTTTTTCTGAAATGTTTATGGATTTAGTGTGTTTTTCGTGGTGGAATGGAGTTTGGACCGTGCAACGGAGTTTGTGCACTCGCGCCCGGACTCCCTTCAGCGTATCATCGGCGCCCGGTGGCGATAGTTAAGCCTAACATGACGACCAGATGACTGACAAGGTAAGAGAGCAGGCGCGCGCAAAAGGCGGTTAAAATGTGACAGATTGGGCATTGGACACGTTCGAGTACTGTACTAGAACTGTGCGTCATTTAGTCAACGCCGACCTATTCTTGAAAAACTACTCTACGGAAACGATATTGTAGTCTTACAAGAAACACAGCTCGGTGACGGAACAGTCAATGTCGCAGGATTTCAGGGCTTCTTTAATAGGCGGCACCTCGGACAGACCATTCGTGTCCGCGACAACATACTGGTGTCTGAGATCGATATGTCCACCTGGAATAGTGATGCTCTGCAAGTGCAGGCATTAAGAATAATGATGCCAGTGCAGCTTGTAATCGTGAACGTATATGCGTGGAATGGGAAGGTCGACGTGCGACAATGGCAGTGTTTGTTCGATATGGATGAAAGGCTTATCATCTACTGTGGGGACTTCAATGCCAGAGGCAGTCAATGGGGGAATTGCATCACCAATAGACAGGGAGAAGATCTGGAGGATGCTCTGGCATCTGCTGCCCTTGTCTGTCTGAATGATGGGAAGGTCATTAGAATAGCCACTCGACCAGGTGACTATGACAGCGTCGTTGACTTGGCTCTGGTGTCGCCCACCATCGCACCAAGGTGCCGGTGGGGCATACTGGGATACCACGACAGTGGTAAGGAAGTGGGATACCCTTGTATCATCCTGATCGAGAAAGACAGGGCTAGGAGTCAAGGAAACAAGACAAATGCCTTCCCGTACGACAACACTGGTGAAGACGCCATAAGCAAGATCAGAAGAAGAAAACTAACTTCCTCCCGCAGGAGACAAGAAAGATGGTTGCAGCCACCATGGTGGAATGGAGAGGTCGAGAAGGCATGGCTGGGAAAGAGGCAGGTTGTCAAAGACTGGCAAAAAGTCAGAAAGGCTAACATGCCACAGGTTGAGTTGGCGGACCTGAAGACTGAGGTCCATAGGACGATGACTTTATTCAAATCCTGCGCCAAACAGGCCAAGGCCGAGAAATGGGACAGTTCTGCAGGAAGGTGTGCTCCAAGCAATCTCTCACGACATTCTGGCACCTCCATAAGAGCATGAACGGCGCTGCACAACGTAGAGGTATTCCAGACTTTCAAGGTACAGACCTCACATGGGAAAAGTCGGATGCGGATAAAGGTAAGGCCCTTCTTGCATGCTACATAGAGCAGACTGACCAGAAAGACGAGCCCGCCAGACAGAGGACCTCAACGACACTCTCTCAGCTGTGTGACGGGGTCGGGACAGACGAAGAATGCATAATCACAGCAGAGACAATACGTGCGATGCTCAAGAAATCATCTAACACTGCCCCAGGCCCAGACGGCATCCGATATTGTGACCTACTGGTGATGTCAGATGATGACATGGAAGAACTGGCCAGAGAATTCAACACCAGTATTCAGAGGGGTCAGATCAAAGAGGAATGGCTACATAGCTACTTGCTGCCGCTGCCAAAACTGAACAAAGACCATTCCAAGATAAGCAGCTACAGAATCATTACGATGCAGAACACTGTTGGCAAGCTGCTAGAGAAAATTGTAGCACACAGACTTGCTTGTGACTTGGAACAACTCAGCTGCTTCCCGCCCACACTTGGAGGATACAGAGGTAACAAAGAGTCATTGCTGAATGCGGCGGTCTTTGCTCAAGATGTCTACGAAGGATTTCAGGTCAGAGAAGAGACATGTGCGGCCGTCATAGACTTAGAGGACGCATACAATAGAGTATCCTTCGAGCACTTGATGCAAACCCTCCTCAGAATGAAAGTGCACCCTTACCTTATACGATGGATAGCTGCAGTTCTGCTCCAAAGGAAGGTGGTGCTAAGATGCGGGAGTTGGTATTCTAAGCCGATAACGATACGTCCAGGATTGCTGCAGGGTTCACCACTGTCACCAGTACTATTCAATGCGTATACAGTGCCGATCACTGAACAACAGTTGGATGGGAGGGGTAGGACTCTGTCATTTGCTGACGACGTTCTCGTGTATTGACAGGGTCGAGATAGACAGGCGGTTGCCAATGATATGCAGGGCAAACTAGATCAAATTTCCTCATGGTGTGCTGATGCCGACGCCCTTGTCAACCCTGCAAAGGCATCGGTTACATGGTTCTCCCTAAACAACCATATTGTGAACACAGACCTGCCAGCAGTAAGAATGGATGGAAGCATTTTGAGTAGATCCCAGTCAATGACATATCTTGGCGTGATGCTTGATCGTAGCCTGTCCTTCAGAGATTATGTCGATTATGTCAAAACGAAAGCTCGAAAAGGTTTGTCAGCAATGAGAGTCATGGTGACTGCCAATATCGAGCAAAGACTGCTAATACTTCTGTTCCAAGGACTGGTGCTTTCACGCATCGAATATGCCCTGGCCAACCTCACTGTCAGCCCTACACAGATTGGAAGACTTGAAAAGGTACAAAACGAAGCCATGCGCATCATTTTGGGCTGCACGAGAGACACCAGCTGTGTAGCAATGAGATACCTCCTTGACTTCCCGACAATGGAACACAGGATCAAAATCTGGAGAGCTCGTGCATACTTAAAAATAAGTGCAGATGAGCAGCACCCTCTGCATGATGCTATATTCAGAGATAAGGGTAACAGGCTAAAGAGGGGCAAATCATGGATGGGTCGGGCTTTATTATCAGCTGTGTAGCAATGAGATACCTCCTTGACTTCCCGACAATGGAGCACAGGATCAAGATCTGGAGAGCTCGTGCATACTTAAAAATAAGTGCAGATGAGCAGCACCCTCTGCATGATGCTATATTCAGAGATAAGGTTAACAGGCTAAAGAAGGGTAAATCATGGATGGGTCGGGCGGAAGATGTCAGACAGGTCTGCAGTCTTACTAGTATCAACCCCGGCAAGGAATGGGTGCCGGTGCCTCCGGCTTTTAAGTGCACTTTCTCCTGCATTATCACACTCGACAGATGGTGCAGAGAGCAGAACCCTGCCGCTGTCAATACAGAGGTCAACGCGCTCATCTATGAACACTCAGAGAGCCCCGAAGTGCTCATCTATACAGATGGATCTGTTGTAAAGCAGCAAAGAAGTGCATGGGCATTTACAGCCCTTTCAGCGGGCCGAATCGTTCAAGATTCTGTCTGTCCATGGTATTCTTTGCATTTTCCTCAGAAACCACATTTCTGCAGCCATCAGATGTTTTTCAGCTTGACTGCTCATTGTCCAAGTTTCACATCCATACAAAAGAACAGGCTCTATGTATCCCCTCAAGACTCTTTTCCTCGTTTCAATTGACATCTTTTTATTGGTCAGAATGTTTTTCATCTTGCTAAAGGCTACTTTCGCCATGGCGATTCTTGTTCTAATCTCTTCAAGGCATCTCCCATCAGATGTTATGACTGTTCCAAGATAATTGTACCGATTCACTTGTTGAAGAATATTTCCATTTACTTGTATATTACATTGTGGCACTTCTTCCTTCCTAGTGACGACCATAACCTGAGTCTTTTTACAATTTAATTCTAACCCCAGTTGCTCACTGTGTACAACAACCGCATCTACTAATTGTTGCAGGTCCTGCGCATTGTCTGCAATTAATACTGTATCATCTGCATATCTAATGTTATTGATGTTTCGTCCTCCAATGCTGATTCCATTTATATCCTCTACATTTCTGAAAATATTTTCACTGTATAGGGAAAAAAGATCTGGAGACATCACACATCCCTGCCTAACACCTCTCTTAATTGGCTGATACTGTCCCACTTCATTATCAATCCTTATTGCAGCTTGTTGTTTCCAATATATGTTTTTTATAAGTCTAATGTCTTTCCCATCAATTTGTAGATCTGCAAGCATATCCACCATGTTGACATGTCTAACTCTATCAAAAGCCTTTGTATAGTCAATAAAGCAAAGATGTATATCCTTGTTTACTTCTATAGCACGTTCAATAACTGTTTGCAGCATATACACAGCATTTACTGTACCCTTTCCTTCTACAAACCCACATTGTTCTTCCCCTATTTCAGGTTGTATCTTCTTCCTCACTCTTTGCATGATAATTCTTAGCAAATTCTTTGTGATGTGACTCATTATACTAATTGTTCTATGTTGATCACATTCCAAGGTTCCTGATTTCTTTGGGATTGCAATAAATACAGAGTTGCATAATTCATCTCCTGTATCATATAATGTGTTCAGCAGTCTGGTGACTTGCTCTAGTCCGAATTCTTCTAAAGCTTTAATCATTTCTGTTGTGATGTTATCTGCACCAGGGGCCTTGCCAGCTTTCATATGCTTAAGAACATTTCGAACCTTCATCTCCAAAATTGGCGGTCCTTCATGATTAAATCTAATATCATACTGTTCGTCTCTGTTATCATCATAAAGGTATTTCACATAATCTGTCCATACATGTAGAATCTGGTCTTTTTCTATTATGATTTTGCCATCTTTAGTTTTTAGACACCCTGTTGATGCACTTGTTCTTTTATTAGTAAGTTCCTGAATTCTTTTGTGCACTAATTTGTTATTTTAACTGTTGTGTTGGTTTTCAATTTCTAAGCACTTTTCCTCAAGCCATGCTTCTTTTGCCTCCTTACATAATATTCTGACTTGTCTGTGAATTTCTTCATATTTGACAGAATTATTTTTGTTGAGTCTTCTTGTTTCCATGAGGTGTAAAATTTCTTCAGTCATCCATTTCTTACGACCCACCTTCTTTAATTTTGGAATAGTTGTTTCTGCAGCCACATTGATTGAATTCTTCAACGTTTCCCATTGATCATCCACATCCTGGAATAGGATCTCTAGATCAGACAATATTTCAAATCTGTTCTGTACTTCTATGTTGAATTTGTTTTGTATTCCCTTGTCATTACTCAATGTACCCAAATCATATTTAGTGTTTCCTGTTATATACTTGACTTTCTTCAACTTTATCCTCAATGTTCCTGTGAGTAATCTGTGGTCACTATAACAATCAGCACTGGGAACTGTTTTTGCTACTGTTAGCGCGTTTCTAAATCTTCTGCTAATGAGAATGTAGTCAATCTGGTTTCTAATCCTGCTATCAGGACTCCTCCATGTCCATAATCTTCTAGGGTGTTGCTTAAACCAGGTGTTTCCTACAATCATTTCCTGTTCTTTTGCCCACTCTACGAGTCTGTATCCTCTTTCATTTCTCTCTCCTAAACCATAGTTTCCTACTGTGTATCTATCCCCTTGATTTCCTACTTTTGCATTGAAGTCCCCTATTATGATGTTTATTTCTGAATTTTTACATTTCTTTAAGGCAGACTCTATGTCATTATAAAATTCTTCTACACTATCAATGAAGATACCCCAACTGATAACTGATAACTGAAATGAGAGTTACGAGCATCTGGCAAGACACATGAAAGTCAACAGTATATCCAGAACAATGCCAAAATCTGCCTAACATAAGGTTACTTTTCAGAAGAACAACCAATCTATGCAATATGATATATACGCAGAAAATGAGGAATACTAGTTCACAGATCAGTAACAGAGACACTGCTAGTCTCAGTGAACTAGCCTACAACAATTGACAGATGAAAGTTCTGAAAAGGTTACAGGCTGTAACTAATATTCCTATAACTACCAGCACAAGACTCACATATTTCTCTGAAGAAGGATTGTTTATACTTGTGTACTGAATCTAAAGTGAACTGATCTAGCAAGTAGATTTATACTAAATCTGACAGATGCCCTTATCTCCTGGGGTGCCTCTGTGTCATTTGCAAGTTCTCACATTCCCAGTTTTAATTGCCAACATTCACTCTGTGTGGCCAGCTCTGACACTTCACAGTTGAATGGTTTCCCTAGTTTCAGGAGTCTTTTCATCCCCAGCCTTCAGGGGTGAATGACTCCATTCAGGTGGTCCATTTCACCTGTGTGTTTTATTATCAGTTTGTCACTTACCACCTTGATTCACTGGACTGGTGTGTTATCAGCTCCAGGCTGACTATTGTCTCCTCCTGAGCATCTGGCCATTCACAATGGCATGTAGTGTCTATTACAAGTTACACATTCCCAATTTCCACTTAGCAAGCTGCTTCACCCTTGGTCAATTCACTTGTTTTGGGGTTGTAATGTCCAGCCATGGGCCCATCTCCAGTCTCCATGGTTTTACATCTCTTTTGATAAACCAGGCTGCTAACAATAGATTGAGTCTCCAGCAGACCATGGTGTTTGTTTACTTGTGTCTTTGTGAGCAATCATACATGAAGGCTCTGTAGAGGTTGAGAAGCATGCTTAATTCTTTATTCATCTAAGTGGCCCTTCAAATTGCTAGGCTGAGAAAGTATTCTAGGAGGGTAATGCAGCGTTCTGCAACAGTAAGATATATAATGATAATGATGGTAATTGATTTTATACAATTGTTGATTGTCAACAATTTTTTTACAAGCATTACTGGACCTCTTATTGTAACCGCTGGTTTTCTTTATATGTATTGTCAAATATTGATATTTATTCTCTTCCAGATACACTGAAAGGCAAATACACCGGAGAATGTGTAGCTGGACCTGAGGACTTTGAGATCTTGAAAAATGAAGACCAAATTGTAAATGAAGACAATGAGCGTAGGGTTTGGTCATTTTTGCAAACAAGAGCTCAGCTGCTTATCAAGGCATATCCTACTTCATTGGAGGTATTTTTTTGTTTTTTTGGGCTTGCTCGCTTTGAACTCAGGCGTAGTCCATACAAACTATTTATAGTAGTGATAGACTGAATTTTGCATGTGGGTTAGCGTTTCCTATTAAGTGTCCCTCGCCATCTGGTGAACCCACTCTGATTTCAGAGGTACTTGTAATTAACACCCTCAAGTCAAGGACGACAGGTGAACATTTTAGTCCAGCTGTCTGGTGTAGGGGTTGAATCGCTTACCTCGGCATCAGCACACAGGATGTTTAAGAACACAAGCTCTTATCCATTCGGCCATGTGGACCTGCCATTGGAGGTATGATTCTGTGAAAAACAAACAGCTATATTTTAGAATTTAAATATTATTGATAAGCTAGAGGTCTCCAGTATCTCATCTAAGTGACGTTTTTGTATTTTTAAAATGAAGTTGTATATGTATCTTCTTTGTTGTGTGCTGACAAAGGCTTTTTAGTCGAAACATTTAATCTGTCACTTGTGATTGGGTTCTTATGAAGCTGATCACTTCCACTTTTCATTTTAGTTTATTTATTCATTGCAAATTATGTTCAGAATGTCTAGGTGATGATAAATGTTGCTATATGATTGAAGACAAAGCAGTTGTCAATTGAAGTGAACATTACTGGAACATAGACAGATCTGAACACTCACACCATGGGGTTAAGTGAAGGTTTCATGGTTCACAAATGGTTTTAATTGTCGTGCTTTGTTTACGGTTGGTCATAAAGTAATCTCACGATACATGTTCTCTTGCAAGATAACTATTCCAATCCCTGCATGGGTACTTCTGCAGCATAGCTTACTCTTTCATTGAGACGAGGTAAAACATGGTGTTAGAAGTGCTTTAATTCATGAGGATTTTACCCTCGCCCACTCCATCTGACCAACTTGCCATGTTAGGGGTCGTTGTTGTGAATATGGGATTTTACATCTTTGTTTTTGCCACAACAGGTTTTGTAAAGCATGCTGCTAATTATGTGTATGACCTAATGCTACTTAGCACTCACTTCATATTAAGAGGTAATATGTCAAGAATACCTTAACGCAGTAGTTCCCAAGCTTTTCAAGCAGATGGCCATATCTACTATTTTCAGTAGTTAAGCGGGCCACAATGTTATAAAATTATAAAAGTCGTGCAATATCATTCTTACCTTTCTTAACTTTCGTTAACAAAATTCTAAGACGAGGGGATCTGGCCGATGCTCGATGCTGAGAGGAAGGGCGAGACGCACATATAATCAGATTGCTACTGGTACTATTGGGGTTGGAACTCTTCGCTGGCTTCTGAGGATGGGGACGGAGCGCTTATGGGAATGCCCCGAATGCTGTGATGTCAGTTCCTAAATCAATCAATCAATCAATCAACAAAATTCTAAAACTTTAAAGGCAGTCAGTGTCAGTACTACACTGTGGTCATTTTTTGGTTTAAAATTAAAAGTTCATTTAACAATAAATTTTAATCAGTTTTGAAAATCACTATTAATGTATTTAATTTACAATTGTATATTAATGTAATTAATTTACAATTGTAACAATTCTTCATAACCTGTTACTTAAGTTCAGATGCCTGTTTATCAATGTATGGGCACAAATCTGTCGTGCCCAAAGTCATAAGCGCAGCTGGGTTACTGTCGGTGAGTCTGGAATGTTGCTTGTTTTTTATAACGGTCATTGCGGAAAATGACTGCTTGCAAAATGACAAATGTATCTCTTGGCGAATGAATGCAAGTGTTCAGATTGTTCGATAGACAATAGTTGCCAGATTGAAATCATATGATCAGCTGAAGGTGAAGCAGGTAGCTCCAGAAATTTACATCTCAGTGCAGAATTTTATTTCAAATCAGTTACTTCATGCTGAAGGTTTTGCTGTAATTGACACTGCTTGGCATCAGGAAATACGAACAGATTTATGAAGAAGGCAACATTATCCTCCTTTATCCTCTACAAATTTGTGAATAGTTTGTTTTTTCCCTGGATCCTCACATTTAAAGAGTTTAAATGAGACGTGATGTCCACCAAAAGATGCCAAGTAATTAAGCTAGTCATTGTTCATCAGACATTCCCGTTCTGTATGCAATTCATTTATTTCAGACAGAAACAGACACTATTTTTTTCAGTGCTCAGAAACGTGACAGAACTTTCCCTTTAGATAGCCATCTGACATCACATTGTAACAGTAGTTCACTGTATTCCTCGTTCAGGCTGATAGAAACTGTCTGAACTCACGCCTGTTCAGCGCCTTACTTCGAATTTTGTTCACACATCTCAGAACATAATCCATGACATGTTTCAGATTTAACGTCTTTCCACACAGAGATTCTTGGTGAATGATACAATGATATTTTAATATAGTGCGGCCAAGAAACTGTTCCGATAATGCTCGACATCCAGATATTTTACCCATCAAAACCTGAGCACCGTCAGTGCATACACTGTCCAATTTGGTCCATTCTATGTTGTTTTTCTCTACACAGAACTTCAGAGTTTCAAACAGATCAGTCCCCTTGGTAGTTGCATGCATCGATTCAAGTCCTAGAAGTTCTTCAATGACTTCATAATTATCATTTATTGCTCGAACAAAAACTGCGACCTGAGCTGTGTCAGAAATGTCAATGGATTCATCCATTGCCACTGAAAAAATTTACAATTTTGATATGCGCTGCTATGTGACGATGGACATCATTGGCTAGTTCTTCAACTCGCCTGGCCATAGTATTATTAGACAAAGGAATCTGATCAACTTTTGTTTCACACTTTTTATCGCCAAGCATTCTAGCAGCAATTTTAAGGGAAGGATTGATTATTTCTTCTGCATTGGTGAACGGCTTCTTTTTACAAACCAACAGTCGTTAGCCTTGGTGAAAAATGACTGCTGCCTGGTCAGAGAACTTTCTTTTCTAGCTATGAAATCTTTTCTTAACTCCGAATTGATCGGATATTGAGCATTTATGTCTGAATGTGTGGTCGTGAGGTTTTGTTCCAGATATTTTTTTTGGTTTTTTGTAACAGAAACACAAAATCCACAGATTAAGCAAACTGGTTTACCACTACGGCTTGGCATAAACATAAATTTCTCCATCCAGTCTACGTTGAATTCACGACAAACGTCTTCACATTTTCGCTTTTTACCATTGTTTGATTTTAGATTTTCCACACTCATGTTTATAGGCTTTAACGGTACATTTTTATTTGAAAAAAAAAAACTAATTTCAAGACAATGCTACCGACTCTGCTAAACAGTTGGAACAGACGACAACATGGCACCTTCTGATTGGTCAACAAGGCTGGGTTATGGGAACTTCATAACGCTTTGTTGCGAACTGAACAGGCGCATTCAATAATATCTCAGCATAACAACCACAGTTAGTTAGTTAGTTAGTCGTCAGATCATCCTCATTGCACATTGAACCATTCAGTTCATAAGCGTTTGGATCCCCTCCTCAGCAAATCCTGCTAGCAACACAGTTCTGTGTTAGTTTATCAATCTTCTTTGGCTTCCTGCTTAGTGTTCTTGTTTGGCCATCCCTCTTTTAATTTGCTGTTCTCGCAGTCTGGCCATGGTTGTAGATTCACAGTCATCACTTGGTTCTTGTAAAAGTCTTACTTCTCGTAGAGCATTCAGAATGTCAGCCTGGTCCATGGCGTGGCCGCCCTCCACAGTAGCGTTACCTGCGAGCTTGTCAGCCTGCTCATTTCCTTGTACTCGCATGCCCTGGCACGAAGATGAAACTAATCTTTGCCAGCCGAGACCGCTCCAGAGACAGCAACCATTCTCTTTGGATCCACCCCATCTCTATCTTCTCGAGCATACTCATTGAGTTGCTAAGGAAACATGCCCTAGTGAATGCCTGTGTCTCGAGCCATGTTATTGCTTTACTTACTGCCATGACTTCCATAGTCAGGCTACTTGTGGTCTCAACAAAAGCACCAGAGTCCTCCTTCACAATTCTCCCTCCGGCCTGAGCCGTAAAGGCCCATGAGCTTCTCACATGTCGGACGACCAACCCACTGACCATCTGTGTAAATGACAGCATCACCGTCTAACGAATTCTTGAAAATCAACGCTTGTACTTCCACCTCCACAGCTGCTATGTACAATAATAACATAACATGAGCATAACAACCACAAGCAGAGTAAATTATCGCACGCTGATGGATCGCTCCGGGTGCATTTTTAAAATTAAATAACGAGGCCTCGAGTGCCCCTTTATTACAGCTGGCGGGCCACAAGTAGCACGCAGACCGTGATTTGGGAACCTCTGCCTTAACGGTACTGTCATTTTGACATTGGAGTTGGTTATTTAAAGGGTTAGATTCCAGTGTTGTAAATTGTCAGAATAACATATTCATTTGAAAAATATGAATACTGAATTTAAGAATTGACATCACTGTACTAAGGACAGTCCCACAATGCTCCATTACCCCTTTTCAAAAGCCACCGAAGAGTTCTGATACTGATCGATCCAATAGCGGGTTCTTAATAATTAGCATGGTTTTTTATTTGCGCATTCAGTATTGTCCAGACCCCCTACTTACTCCTTCCTGAGCCAATCTTTCCAGATTTGGAAACTCCGTCTGCTCAGTTGCACACTCCACCCAATTTCAGAAAGCCTGCACCACTTCACCTTTATCATAAAGTGCTTTTCACTAGAGAGGTAGCAGCTGCTAATCTATCAGCCTGTTCATTGCTCCACATACCTGTATGTCCTGAGTGGAAAATCATGAAATACTTATAATCTCCGTCTTGTCAAGTGATGCTATCCACTTCACTTAGAACAATCCAATTTCCACTTTCCAAAGCATGTTCTGTGAGTCTATTATAAACACATGTCTGACTGTGATGTCCTCTAGACTTTGGAAATCTGTAATCACAGTCCAACTTCCATTCTCATACTATATGTTGTATTTGTGTACGTCAAACTCCCATCTTTTAAACAGTATTTATTTATTTTTACAATAAAACACCACCCACTGTTTTTACCTCTTACCACAGACCCATCAGAGTATGTAATTATATCGCCTAAATGTGAGTTATCTTCTGTCAGATGGTGCAATGACACTTCTGTAGCAACCTTGGCCTAATGTAACCTTATGACTATGCAGTACTTCATTGTCACCATTACTCATTCTTTTCCATGCGCCATTTGGTAGTCTTAGTCTTGAAGTGGTCAAGCCAGCTGACTTAGGCTCCAAAAGATGTGGGTTTGATTCCGGGCCGCGTCCTTCGGTTCACGAGTGCATTTTTTCAGAGACTCCTGGGGTTGTCGCTGGAGCTATATAGTTTGTGCTTTGTGCGACGCTTTCAGCAGCCCGCGCTGCGGAAAGAGACTGAGCCACATGGGATAAAACCCAGTGCAATGAAGTCGAGCCTGTCGACTTTTAAGCGACTTTTTTTTCCATGCGCCAGTCTGTTCTTTCTACACACTAGACTGATTGTGTCATCAACTTATGCCACCCAAGATCTGCCTCTTTTCAACCTATGTCTCTTAGCTTGGCCTTAAACATCCTTATACCTGACATATATGCATGGCAGAACCAGTGTATATTGCATACATATAATAGGTGTACCTAGGAAGTATAATGTCATCAAATGGCAGATCAGAAGACGAGATTGAAAACAGATGCCATAAGGCAAAACAACTCATGGCACCAATACTAAAGAATAAATAAGTATCAATAACTACTAAGAAAGCACTTAACAACACAATCTTCCTACCATCTCTATGCTACCAATGCCAAACCTGGACAATGACAGAAAAATAAAAGAAAAATCACAACAACAGAAATGAGATTCCTGAGAAGAATACTCAATGTATCAAGAAGAGATAAGATCAGAAATGATAAAATCAGGACTAAAGTGGGGGGTTATAGCAGCACTAGATTTTATTAGAAAGCAGCAAGTCAAATGGTTTGGCTATGCAAGTAGGTTACTATTCAACAGCATACCACAACAAACAATGATGTACAGACCAGATGGAAATAGAGGAAGAGGCCGACCATGTAAACGTTAGACAGAGGGAATAGCAGAGTCCATGGGAATATCGATACATGAAGCCCATAACCTGTCACTCTCATGATGTTTATACTTCACCTCGACACCGCAAGGTACAAGAGGAACATGATGAGATGAAATAAAATAATTGGTGTATGTGGTGGGGTTGACCCTTGGCAGCTCAATATTGAAGGTTTGCAGGAGAAAATTGGTCAGACCCTCTCTAAACCAGTGGTTTTCAACCTGTTTTGGCCCATGCACCATTTCACCATATGTCAGAATGTCTGAATGCCCTTTCCAAATTTGTCAGCCTCAAAAGGTCCATAAAAAATAACATGCTTATAATACTGAAAATCCTTATTTTCCTCCATATTTTTACATAACCTTTACATAACATAGATTAATTTTATAGTGCAGTTTTATACATTTAATGGCAAATTAATATGCTGATGGATATTACAACTTAAATAAAAGCATCTTTTATATTCACAATATTTTATTAACATAACATATTACAGATTGAGTTGAGTTGAGCTATGAACTGACATATGATTCAAATAGATGAACTATTTTCACATTACAATAAACAAACAGTTAAAACATCAAAGAATTGTAACTTAATACATGATGCCAGAAAATTGTGCCTCATCCAAAACACAGAATAGAAATCCAGGATATTGTAGATTTGTAATTAACTTCATTCAAATGAAGGCAATGGATGCACAGTAGGCAAACATGGTTTGGGAGAACGAAACGAAAGAGGATACAGACTTTTAGAATGGGCAAAAGAGCAGGAAATGATTGCCGGAAACACCTGGTTTCAGTAACATCCTAGAAGATTATGGGCATGGAGGAGTTCTGACTTCAGGATTAGAAACCAGATTGATTACGTCCTGATTAGCAGAAGGTTTTGAAATGCATTAACAATTTCAAAAACATTTCCCAATGCAGAGTGTTACAGTGATCACAGATTGATTATAGGCACATTGAAGGTAAAGTTAAAGAAAATAAAGTATACACACTAAATATGATTTGTGTACATTGAAAAATGACTAGGAAATACAAGACAATTTTAACATAGAAGTAAAGAACAGATTTGATATATTGTTTTATCTAGAGATCCTATTTCAAGGTCTGGATGATCAGTGAGAAATGCTGAAGAATTCAGTAAGTTTAACTGCAGAAACAACTATTCCAAAATTAAAGAAAGTGGCTTGTAACAAATGGGTGACTGAAGAAATTTTACAACTAATGGAAATGAGAAGACAACAAAACTAATCCCGACAAATATGAAGAGATTCACAGAAAAGTCAGAACATTATGTAAAGAGGCAAAAGAAGCATGGCTCGAGAAATACTGCATAGAAATTGAAAAACAACACAACAGTAAACATACCAAATTAATGCACAAAAGAATTCTGGAGCTTACTAATAAAAGAACACATACATCAACAGGCTGCCTTAAAACATGAGATGGAAAAATCATAATAGAAGAACATCAGATTTTACATTTAAGATCAGATTATGTGAACAACCTTTATGATAATATCAGAGAAGAACAGTATATTCAAAATAGTAATGAAGGACCATCAGTTTTGAAGATGGAAGTTCAGAATGCTCTTAACCATATGAAAACTGGCAAGACCCCCGGTTCAGACAACATCACAACATATATGATCAATGTCTTAGAAGAAAATGTAATAGACCAAGTCCCCAGACTGCTGAACACAATATATGATACTAGACGACCTGGCCCGGCTTCGCCCAGCCCCTGGCTGGGAGCATCTCATTGAATTCAAATACATTTCTCTAAGCACACAGAGTACGCGTTCGGCCCCTGCTCCCGTTCCCGTTCCCGTTGCTCGCCTGTTTCTGATGCTCCCTTTACCATTCCCATTGCTTGTATTTCAATTGGATCCGCGGGAGTGAGAACAACATCTGTACAAAATTTTATCTCAGTCGGATGGACCGTTCAGGAACGCATAAAGGACAAACAAACAAAAAAACAAACATTGTCTTTTATATATATAGACTAGAGATATACCTCCTGAATTTATGTAAGTCTGTATCTATTGCAATCCCTAAGAAATCTGGAGCCTAGGAATGTGATCAACATCGAACAATTAGTATAATGAGCCATATCATGAAGATTTTGCTATGAATTATCATGCAAAGAGTTAGGAAGAAAAAAGTAAAACATGTCAACATGATAAAGATGCTTGCAGATCTAAAAATGTATGAGAAAGACGTTAAACATATAAAAAACATATATTGGAAACAACAAGCTGCCATAAGGATTGATAATGAAGTTGGTCAATATCAGCCTACTAAGAGAGGTGTGAGACAGTGATGGTAATGTCTCCAGATCTTTTTTTCCTGTATGGTGAAAATATTCTCAGAAATGTAGAAGATATGAAAGGAATCATCATTGGGAGATGTAACATCTAACGAAAGAACAACAAACAAGCTTTATTTTCAAAGGTTGGGATCACACTCTGTTTCATACCTTATTTCATGCACACATCATTCGAGGCTAACTCAGAACAACAATATAAAAGATATGCATGATAAAGGCATGTGAAAAAATGCAAATATGACTACTACATGACTCACTAAAATTAATGATTTGGCAGTTGTTATTAGCTATGTGTCGGTCTCTGTGGCTAAGGGCTTGCGAACGCGGTTTGTGAGTCCGTATACCCGGGTTCGAAACACAGCGGTGCTGGTTTTTTCGAAAAAGGTATAGGGGCTGGTCGTTCAGAAAGCAATGGCAAACTACTGAACGTAACACTTGCCTAGTACATCAACAGCAGCTGAAAATGCTGGTGTTGATTGCAACGTCCCGTAAGGGATACGCAACAAAAAATTAGCTGTGTGAAACATACTGGTCTATCAAAAAGGGGACTGGCTGTTATACTAGGGTTTTATTATTGTTATTATTATTCTTATTTTTATTATTATTAAGGGGGAAGGTAATCTGTACTGAGATAATGTTCAAATAATTTGCGATTGTATATATAGGGATTGGTGATGTTTTTTATTTCTTGTGGAAGATTATTCCACAGCTGAGCTGTGGAGCATGCTAAGATTGTTTTGTATAAGGTTATTCTTGGCTTCGGGATGTGTAATATATTTAGTCGTTTACTGTGTCTTGCATTATATTTAAACAATGGCCAAAGGTAATTTAGACAATTCAGATGTAGGATTTTGTGAATTAGTTTGGCCTTGTTGAAAAGTAGGCATTTGCAGAGTGATAGTAACTGAAGGTGTTTATGTAGGCTAGGATTATCAGTTACATGTTTACTATAAACTCATAACCCGTTTCTGGAGTGAGTAAAGTCGCTTGATGATTGAATTGGAACAACCATCCCAGATTGTAGAGCAGTAGTCAAAATGTGTCTGTATGTGAGAAGTTTAGAATATCTTCCTTGTCTTCATCAAGGTTATTTTTAATTTTGGCCAGTTTTGCTGTCTGATTAGCGAGCATTTGAATATGGGAATTGAAGGTTAGGATTCTATCAATACTTTGTGCTCAATTACACTTTCTACTGGCATATTATCGATGTGAAGTTGAAGTGATCTGTTTGAATTTAGAGTCTGAAGTCTTTGTATAGTTGTTAATAACATAAATTTTGTTTTACTGATGTTAATTTGCATATGATTTGCATAGCTCCACATAACTACATTATTATGTTCTAGTTGCAATGTCAGATTATACCACATATAAATGGAGTTAAAATAATGTTAAATGTCACTTTACTTTGGCATCCATCATTATGTTGCAAGTCCTGTACTGTACCTGTTGCTGTGATCACAATCCAAGAGAAAGATTCTCCATCCTTTACCTCTTCCCTTACCACTTGCATTTGTCATGACAAGCTGTTTTGAATGTTCTGTGTCCACCTTTATATTTCTTGATTGTTATTTTCAGCATAAACAGAAGTACATTTGGTCTTTCTAAATGATGCCTCAGAGTAGAATTAATAACTAATAATGGGCATTTCTTTAAGAAAATTAAAAGTAAGAAATGCTTGGCATTGTGAAAATGTAAGGCAATTGTTCAGAAAGATAATGAGTACGTACAATTGTTATAGAATGTATTTTCTGCTTTAAAAATGTTAATTGTATGTGACTTATGTATCTGCTTTTTCTCTTTTCAGGAGGATGAATCTGTCTTGCAGGAAACAGTTCTAAGTAATGTTTCAAAAATGATAGTACAGCTTCGTATTGGAGAAAGACAGATTTTGCAGAATTTGATAGATTATTCAGAACAAAAGAAAAATGAACATCCTTTTTGAATGTTGCCCTGTTTTGCAATTGTTTTCCGTTTGATTTTAGTTTCTTTTTTTTTTTTTATTAATAGTGATTACTTATAACCAAAGTCTGCTTTGAATATTGCTTGTTCTTATTGTGTCAGTAAAAATTTTTATAATTTCACCCATGTTTAACAATTATTTTTATTTGTGTTTTTTTCTGTAATTATTTTAAAAAAATTTCAGTGCAAGGAAGTTTTTGGTGTATCGTTGAAATGACAAGTGGGCAAAAAATATGCAAACTGTTTCTCTTATTCCTTGTTTGTCATGTCCACTTTATTTTCCTAATTCTTTTGAATCTTGCAACCTCTTTTTCACTATTGATTAAACGCTACTGTAAGTGCTGCAACCCAAATTGCCATATAGTTTTCCTTATTTTCATGTACTTGAATATCATTCATTTATCAGGATTATAATGTACCATGCTGATAATAAGCATAGGCGATCATAGATGATCTCATAGAATCACAGTCTTCGATTAGATCTATGTTCTTCTCCTGATTATATCATGTGACCAAGTCATCCAGGTATTCATCTCTTTCTTCTTCTTGTTTTCCCATCAACTTTGCTAGTTATCACAACATTTCAACTTAATTTTTTCTCCTCTCTCCTCATAACATGTTTAAAATATGACTTAGACAGTAATTTCTTAAATCAACATATGGTTTTCATCCATTACTTGAAGAACTGTCTCATTCGTTTTTCTTTCTGTCCATGGTTTTGTCTGCATTTCCCCCAGAAAATATATTTCAGTTGCCTTCAGATGTTTCTAATCAAGTCTGCTTATTGTCTAGTGTTCACATGCATGTAATAATGGCATAATCGAGACAAGAAAACAGACCTGATCCAAGACTGTGAGTTGGTGAACCATGACCACCCATGCTCCTCAGCATGGTACATGGTGATGATGATATAGACATGACATATACTTGCTGCACATCTCTCTTTGTATACTTATTTTGACCTACTTCATTATCATGCTAATATGCTGCTAGAAAACTCATCTCTCTGTCTCTCTCTGTCACTCTCTCTCTCACAAGTTGATCTCTCTTCCACCCCTTCTCTCTCTATGTCATCCTTATAGATTGCTTTAGTAGTGGTTTTACCTCTCTAAAGCTGTGGATTGGATAGGTCAATGTGCAGTTTCCTCCAGCCTTTGCTAGCTCATCTGTCTTTTAATTTCCAGGAACGCCCCAGTGGGCTGGTATTCATTACATGACTATTTCTGTTTTTGTAGACAGCATTCTAATGGTGTCTTTCATTTCATGGTTATTTCACTGGCTTACAGATACAGTGGTCTTGCTTCAATCCCCAGTTGAGTGTGCATATTTTTGGACCACATTCATAGCTTAAGAATCAACCCAATTTCATGAAATTGGCAGCAGTTGTTTTTTTTCTTTCCCATGAAATAAATGCATTCATAGGACGTGGTCACATTTCTTGATTATACCAAGTGAAGTTCAGTCACATCACATAATGATGACACAGTTTGAGCCATGGAGTTATCTTTAGTCTAACTGCTTTAATATATTTTCTTAAAATTTTCTAACATTATTCAATGTGTGTGGTAAAGCTGACACAATTAAATCCTGTGTTGTCTCCCATAAGTCTCTGAGTCCATTACAAGTAGAGATATAGATTGTTTTAGAGAATTGTTTGTAACTCGGACAAATATTTTTTGCCAAAGATCATCCATGTACTCCCAAGGGTACGTAGGAACATTGTGCCACCGTAGACTCTGATTGAGATAATATTACCATAATAACATAACTCCTGGAGGTTTCTGTGGTAAAGTAGTCAAGCTAGCTTCCTCATGGAGCTGCAGAGCTGAAGGCTACTTTGTGGAAATAGACCAAGCCATATAGGACAAAACTCGATGCAATGAAATCAATCCTCTTGCTTTAACCAGTTGAATAACTTAACTCGTATGCCGTAGAATAATTATGAAGATATTGAGATTTAATTAAACCATTCTGTAGTAAGAGTTTGTTTGCATTAATGTGAGTTATTAAGGGTTTGTTTCCTTTGTACTAATACAACCTATGCTAAACACCAATATTTACGGTCATTGTTTTCCTATAACATATATGTGTGGTTTTTAAAAAAAAAATTTCAAAGCATGCTAATTAAAAAAACTGTTATAGGCATACAGTGAGACTCCAGTTAACGTCTGGGTTACGTTCTTGGAAAACGCGACTTTAAGTGAAAAGTGCTTCCATGTTCTCCATAAGTGTACTTCTGGTACTAGTGATCTTGGAAGCACTCAAAGGGATTACGTTTTTAATACCCTCTTTGATTTTGTCAGCACCTGCACGAACTGTCCTTACCGTGGTTGGAGGTAAACCAATGCCCTATCGCCAGCCTCAAAACGACGTAACACATCTAACTTTACCTAAAGAGTAACACTTTTCCTGATTTTTTTTTACAACCAGACACACTATCAGCACTTACTGTGCACTTTGAACTCATAATTATGGGTGATCATCATCATCACTATGGGTGATTACACGATAAAATCCTGGGAAAACGCACTGCACAAAATGTAAAATGGCGACGTTAATGCAACATAGCAACATAGTTATGGCGGAATGTAGTGACGTAAAGTGAAGTTATGTCCCATTGTTACAACGACGTTATAGCGAAACGATGTAAACCAAAGCGACATATAGTGGAGCCTCCCTGTTTATACAAATAGATGTGGCACAACAACTACTGCTTTAGGAATATGCTGTTTCAAAAATAATATTTTAATACTATTTTAAAACGGCATATTCCTAAAGCAGTAGTGTGATTATCTGCATAAAATCTTTAATGATAAAATGTATATAATCAAAGAAGGGGTAATGAAATATTGAAAGCTGCCCTGACCCAACCCCTCGTTTTCATAAGTAATCAATTACCTCTGAAGTCTGGGTGGGTTTACCTGATGGTGAGGACACTGCCAATAGGGAAAGCTAATCCACATGCAAACATCAGTCCAGATTGCTTCCCTGTAATGGAACCTACTAGAGGTGGCAGCACATGTATGGGCTGCACTTGAGTTTAAAGTGATTGAACCAAATAACAACATAAATAATCAATTACCACTGGTACTGCGGTGTTTCTTTACATACAAACACTATATATCTGCATGAATGAGTCATATGTAATTAAAAATCAAACGGGATATTCTAGGCTGAACCGATACTGCAGTTACAGGAACATAAAGTCAGTTTGTATAACAAAGCACTCAAAACGTGAATCATTATCACCATACTGCATTTACTGTACACTGATTAAAATCAGAATATATTAACATGCATGACATCTACACTGAAATACAGTTTATTCTTTTGGGTGGGGGGTTTATTTAATCGTTAAACTTTTGGTGTCAGGTTGAAGAACAGAAACAAAGCAAATAGTTAGTTTTTTGGTCCTAAACCACAGTCAGGAAAAACTGAATGGCTTAGTTCCTAATTCAACAAATTGTGATCAATTCATTGCTTAGACAGGGAAGATTTTGATTGAACAGCAAACTGTTTGTAGATGACACACACACAGCATGCTGGTATCAGCCAAGTCCAGTTATTATGAAGAACGGTTATAAGGAATAAAGAACTAAACCATTCAGGTTTTTCTATGCTTAATGGCCAAGTATGCGGGACATTCATTTGAAACTCTTTCCAATGGCTTTATTACAAAAGCATGAAAGAAACATTAACAGGTGTGGTAGAATTAAACAAAGCATTCATTTTGAATGAATTATCCACCATGGGTTGGTCAGAAGAAGTCGCCGTAGGCATTCAGGCAAGCATCCCATTGCTTAGGTAGGCGGCAGATGCCATCCGCAAAAAGGATTGTGGTTGCTCACTAAACCAAGTGTTTACCGCGTTCATTACGTCTGCATCTGTGTTAAATCGTTGCTCCTTGAGAGCATTTTTTAGAGGTCCGGACAAATGAAAATCACATGGTGACAAATCAGGACTATAGGCTGGATGTTGCAGAATTTCCCACTTCTTCCTTGCTAATGCTTCCTGCACAATTTTTGCGAGATGCGGACGAGCATTATCATGCAACAAAATCACACCACAAGAAAGCATGCCGGGTCGTTTATTCTTGATGGCTTTTTGCAGCTTGTCTAGTGTTTCCAAATAGTGGGTAGAGTTAATGTTAACACCAGGTTCTTTAAAGACGGCCAACAATAGCCTTTCATGGTAAAAAAAATTCGCTCAGCATAACCTTACCAGCAGAATCCTGTAACTTGAATTTTTTGGCTTTAGATGATCCAGCATGCTTCCATTCCATGCTCTCTCTTTTGCTGCTTGGCTCAAAGTGGTGACACCATGATTCATTGCCTGCCACTATGCGGAAGAGAAATGCATCGCCCTCCACTCTGTAACGAACCAAGTGGTTCAAACACCATCCCGTGTGTTCCTCTTTTTGGTGGTTGGTCAACATCATTGGTACCCACTGTGAACACATCTTCCGATATTGCAGTTTCTTACGAACGACCTTTTGAATTGTCCCAGTTGACACATCAAATTCTTTTCTAGTGAACGTATGCTTCGACAACGGTTCATCTGTACTGCTGCATCAATATTGGCGATGGTTTTTTCTTTTGCAACAATATGCGCTTGACCCTGTCGCCATGAACTGATGTCCTATTCAAAACATTTGTGCCCAGTCTGTCACTGTTGTCTTCGACACACATTTGTTACTGTACACTGCCTGCATTCTTCGATGAATGTCCACTGGTCGACATCAGTCAAATGAAAGAAACTGAATCACCGCTCTTTGAGCTTCTTTGGATGGATTTTGGATCAACCCGGTTATTTTCTTAACGGTCAGAAATAGAACCTATGCATCATGGGACGATAAGCACGTGCTCTTTTATTCATTGGGCAGTACTTATGACATGATCATGTTCAACATACGCAATTATGCACGGTGTGGCACGAACAGATTTCAAATGAACGCCTCTTCTATGTCACAAATGCTGTAAGATGTACAGAAAATGACAAAGCTTTAGAATTGCCTCACACCCAAAAATTGTGAAACTTATTGTGAACAAAATTAAGGATTGACAATGACTTTGAATAAACCAATGAAAATGAACAAACTCTATGCTACCAATTTGGACATTATCCAAATCACACTTGCAACATCAACACTTGTGAGATGAGATGCTTGAGAAGAGCTGAGCTGCCAACTTTACTATCCAAGACAGAGTAAGAAGTGATGTAATTAGATAGACAGTGAGATCAATACTTTGTACCACATATGTTGAAAGGCAGAAGATCAGATGGGGCGATAAACTTGTTACAATGCAAAACCATCATTTACAGGCACTGGCATTACATCAAAGAAATTCCGGTACAAAAAGATAGGTGCCCGAGAAGAAAATGGATTTACAACATTAAAGACATTGTACAATCACACAAAATCACACGACCCAGTGTCACTCATGCATGCTGGAACGTCAGTTATTCCTCTCCATAGCGCTTGATGGCAAAAGTGGAAGAAGATGATGATGATGAATGAATATGAAGAGGAAACAATTCTTTGACAAACTGCAGCGAAACATTTAATACCAGACAGTTAAATAAATGACAAATTAAATATCTTTGTAACTAACCAGGATTCCAAGAAGTATGTGGCTGAACTCATATGCAACTTCATACAAGATAGTAGTGAACAAAATTAAATTTTCACATGTTTTGTGCTTGTGCCAAATAGTTCACTGTTTTCACTTGTGTGCTGAATAGAGGAATTGTCACAGTTCGCTTTTGTTGGCCTGTGTATTCATACAGAATGTTGTGATGGAGCAATTTGAGGGCAGAACTGAGTTCCTTAAGTCAACCAATGCAGATATGTAAAAGCTATTTAAAAGATTTAGTGTTTCCTTTTCCAGCATTTCTTACAGTATGACTTGCAGTCTATATTCATTTTATGGAAGTGTTAAGGGGTACATGCTGTTTTAAAAATTCAAAGATTGTGCTCTGGTCCCTGTTGTGTAGACTTGATGCTGTCTTTAGGACTGGCCTGTAACATGCATGAAGTTCTCTTGCTGTTGTGCCTGTACCATAACAGTCAATCTATTGTTTTCTGCAGTTGTTAATGATCGCATCATTATGGTTTTTATATTTGTGGGTGTGTTTGGCTGTGGCATACTAGCTTCTTTTTTGGAAGTTTGGCAGCACTTTTATTGTCTCATATATGTGTATGAACAGGTAGGAAAACACAAAATACCACTGGATGTTTAAAATTTAGGAATGCCGCAATATTGATGGGAGAAGATAATATAGTCAATAGATCGTCAGAATATCTGGAAGAGCTGTATAATGATAGGAGACCGGATGTAAACATTCATAACAATGGTGAGGGTCCACAAATACTTGCAGAAGTTGAAGATGCACTACATTGCATAAAGAAAGGAAAGGCATCTGGTCCAGACAACATTACATTTCAGTGTCACGGGATAACTGTAGTTAACGATAAGATGATAGACTAACAGGGACAGTCTGTATTCACAGCTACAATTGTTTGTTACTGGTGGGGAAACAAGTCGGATCAAACGAAACTACCAGTCTTTGAGATTTCCCTAGGAAACGAAAAATTTGTCGGCATTGTTTGATGTGTCGCCGTTCGAGAGGAAAAGACTGTTGCATCAGTTGTAGAAGGGGGGACAACTATTCTTGTGAAGTTGGGAACAGATTGTCTGCCGCTGGGGCCACCTGTTGTTGACATCGAATGACGTCACTCGGACAATCCCCGACTGTATGAAAACATAACTTGTCGCCGCTAGTGTGAACAAGAGAGTTGGCCTAGGCTGAAGTGTTGGACTAGCTCTGTTCTAATATAGAAAAGAATCTGTTGTGTTCTGTATCAATTAACGTTGAGGAATATGTGTCTTTCATGGCAAAGTGTAAATTCGATTCAGGATAGAGCTGCGTTTTCATAAGGTATTCACTTGATCGCATTTAGATGTAAATAATGTAGACCAGTCGAGTGATAGATAAAGTTTAGTACTTGAGCATAGTGTTGTTGCTTTGTGGTTAGGTATTCAAGGAGTGTCGGCGACAGTAGGCAGTCGCATTGTTAAAACTAACTAGTGTGAGAGGTCAATTAGCTCAGCTGGTTGGGAATAGTGAAATGGGATGATATGTGGAAAGATTGAGGATGGTTGGGGGATAGGGGAAATGTCCAATGGTGGGATCTTCCAGTGGGGTGTCTACTGGGGTTCTGCACTTTACATTTGGTGTTTCCTTGTCTTACCCTAAATCAGACCGATGTGACGAGCTCCTCTGCCCCATGACAGAGTTTGGTTCACTGTTATATATATCTGAGTGAGGTCGTCGGCCTACACTCATCTAATAGGGGTCAGTAGCGGGTTGCTCTCACCAGGTGTGTTCTCTCTTTCACAGGCTACCCTCAGGTTATGAAGAAAACAAGCTGAAAACATCACAGGTTAAGATCAGGGATAAATTAGTGATGGAAGACCTAATCAGCGGCTTTTGCTCTCGGCCCATGATAAAAAGGATCTGAAGGAACATGGCTTGGTTGAGCCGAAACATATAAGTATCCGGCAGAAGACTTCTTAGTGATAGGGATCACGGAAGAACAATAGTGAGATTATTTTCCATGCCACATGGAACAAGAACAATAGTGAGATAATTTTCCATGCCACATGGAACAAGAACAATAGTGAGATTATTTTCCATGCCACATGGAACAAAAACAACAGTGAGATTATTTTCCATACCAAATGGAAAAAGAAAAATAGTGGCGCTTTTACTAAATTATTAGATTCCTGTGGGACTGTAAACAATAACTGTGTAATGGTGGGAACTCTAGGACATTTACCAATGAACCATGTTATTTCAAGGGACAGTGTTCCGTGTTTTCACGATGCAAGGATTGTTAAGTCTCAGAACCTTAAGGACATTTGGTAACACTGTGTAAGATCGATTCAGGATAAGTATCGGACTATATTCGTGATTGGTGACCAGATATCGGGGTTATCAAAAGGCTACTGGAGGAAGTCCACATCTAGCAGGAGGGACACATCGTTTTGGTGAGGTCATTTTGTGCTGAACTATGATGATGTTGTGTAGTCCTTACAGGGATGATCAGACTTTGCTCCTGAGCTGTTCGGTCTGATTCTGCAGACACACTAGAGTATACAACATACATTCTACACATACACTTCTCACATACATATACTTTTCTTCATTAAATTAATGTGCTATTAATTTTTAGAAGCTAGAGTTGTTTAGCATGTTGTTTTGGGGAAGTGTGAGAGGGGGCATGACACAGGGGTGAGAGAGGGGGAGAGAAAGAGGTATCCTGAGACTGACGGAGTGTTGTGGACGGAATCTGGTGGATTCTCCAGAATAATGATATGCGGTTAAAAATAATGTGGGTGTTGATTCCCCTCACTCCAGGGACGACACTATAAAGAAAAACACGACGTTACTGGGGGCTCGTAAACGGGATCATTTGACAAGGGGATCTCTCGTAAACAGGATCTTTTGACAATGGGGATCTCTCGTAAACGGGATCTTTTGACAAGGGGGATCTCTCATAAACGGGATCTTTTGACAACGGGATCTCTCGTAAACGGGATCCTTTGACAGGGGGATCTCTCATAAACGGGATTTCTAGACAACGGGATCCTGTGACACTGGATTTCTCAACACGGGATTTTTCGATACAGGACTGTGATATATTAGTGAGGATCCAGCTAGGGTAATGTGGATAGGAATTAAGACACATATCTTACCTGTTCACACTTCACACGTCTGCATAGGTCTTTGGTACTAATTCTACTCTTGTCACTGAGTGATTGTGTTGTGCTGTGTGGTGTTAAATATATAGATAGATTTTAATTAGTGATTATCTATATATTTGTTTTGGAGATAATTTGCACTCAACCTGCTGACTTACCTCTCTGAAATATGGCCACTCCTAAACTAACTATGGCAGAACTAAGCGCAAAGGGGAAAGAAATGGGCTTGTCGAGTTCTGCACTAACAGATTACATACAGGAGGTGGAGAGGGATTTTCGTCAAGCAGAAAGGGAAGATCGGAAGACCGAGATGGAATTGAGAAAGATGGAGTTAGAAACTAAGAGTATTGAAGCTGAGCAAGCCACTAGAAGGATGGAACTTGAAGCTGAGCAAGCAGCTAAGAAACTTGAAGCTGAGCAAGCAGCTAAGAAACTTGAAGCTGAGCAAGCAGCTAAGAAACTTGAAGCTGAGCAGGCAGCTAAGAAACTTGAAGTTAGGCAAGCAGCTAAGAAACTTGAAGTTGAGCAAGCTGCTAGGCAACGGGAAGCTGAACAAGAAACCCAGAAAAGGGAGCACGAGTACCGAATGCGGGAACTCGAGCTGAAGAGGCAATCTAGTGGGGAAACTGAGGGAGCAGTGGGAGGCTCCTCTCTCCCTGGCTCATCCCCAGTAGGTGGACTTTGTTACCATGCTATGAAGTTCCCTCTAGCGGTCTATGAAGAAGAGAAAGAGAAGATCGACCAGTACCTACAACGCTTCGAGGCTATGTCAGTTGCTATGGGTCTGGATCGTGACAAATGGTGTCTTAAGCTGTCCCAGGGATTACGCGGGACTGGTTACTAGGTTTATTATCGCCTGCCGCCAGGACACGAGAATAATTACGACGAATTGAAAACGGCTCTGCTGAAACGTTTCGAAGTTACGTCACATACCTACCGGAAAAAATTGCGAGCAGCAAAACGAGAACCGGGAGAGTTGTTTGCCGCCTACAGTCTGCATCTGAAATCCTATCTCCATAAGTGGATGGATTTGGCTGGGTTCGCGCATGACTATGAGAGTCTAGAAGAGCTCATGGTAGTCAACCAGTTGCGGAAGCAAATGTCGAAACCTCTCAGGACATTCCTGGGAGAACAAGGGGCGGAATGTATTGACGTCGTGACGAAATTGGCAGAACGGTTCGTGGAGGTACATGGGGAGGCAGGGGAAAACCTTTCCACCAACACCAAAAGTCAGGAGAACCATGACCGGAAGAAAAGCAAAAACACAGGAATCAAGAAGGGGAAACCTTATGTAAAAACTTCAGAGGAGAGTTTAGAGAAGACGAAAGAGGGAAGCAAGAGCACTTCGAGCGCTACACTAAAACGACCGTGGTCGGAGAAGTGGTGTTCAATTTGTAAGTCACCCTCTCATAATACGAAGGAATGAAATTAAAAAGCTAAGAACCCTCACTTCGCGGCATGTCAAGTGACTTCAAAGGAGGTTGTCACTGAAACTGCCAAGGCCGACAAGGAAGCTCGCCACCAGTAGAGCTCACTAAAGTCCGGCACTAGAAAATCTAGAACAGGGAAATGGTGCAAACACTGCAGGTCGAACACGCACAATGCTATTGACTGCAGGGTTAAGTCAGGAGATTCTCATTTGGTCGAGTGCCCAGTGGAACCTAAGGTGGGGCCCACCGAACAGGTCGAGGCCGAGGAAGAGACTCCAGATCAGGACAAGCCACCTGTAGTGGAATTGATAGAGGTTAACGGCCGACAAGTTGAGTGTCTATACGACACTGGACTGGACGGGGAGGCCGTGATTTCTGCGGATCTGGTACACCCAGAACAATTCACAGGTGAGACCATGGAGATACAGCCTGCACAGAAGAGTGCTGTAGCCATGAAGCTGCCCATTGCCAAAGTGGAGATACGGTCAAGATATGTCACCGGCACAATCAAGGCCGCTGTATTGACCGATCCTATTTTCCCCGTCATCCTCGGTTGCCGGTATGTCTTTCTGGGAATGCCCAGGGAGCCAATCCACATGGGAGCAATACAGGCTCGCTCTCAGACGAGAATGGATCAGGCAGAAGCAATTGTGATTAACCCACTGCCGGGGGAGCTGCAAACTGCCCAGAGTGAGGATGCAACCGTACGTCCTTGCTACAAGAAGCTGCAGATAAGTGCTGATCCACCAAAACGGGGGCAGTACTACATGAAGAATAGGATACTCTACAGGAGAGCCGGAAGGGGAGACAACCTACACGGTCAGTTGGTGGTCCCGAAGGCCCACCGTTCCCAAATAATTCATATGGGGCATACCATCTCATTTAGTGGGCATATGGGTATTGCCGCCACGATGCAGCGAATTTCCTGCCATTACTATTGGCCGGGAATGACAGGTGATGTGCGTCAGTATGTGAAGTCATGCCCTGAGTGCCAGAGGGTGACACCGAAACACTGGACGGCACCGGTGGTTTTGGGTGAAATGCCCATCATGAACTCTCCTTTCGAGAGGGTAGCCATTGATATTGTGGGTCCACTTCCTAGGACTAGGAAGAGGAACATGTACATACTCACAATGGTGGATTGCTGTACAATGTGGGGTGAAGCCATACCATTGACCACAATTAACTCGAAACGAGTGGTGGACGCACTGATGGAGGCCTTTACTAGATTAGGCTTCCCTGATCAAATTCTGAAGGACAATGGGTCCCAGTTTTGCGGGAAACTAATGGAGGAGGTATTTAGGGTGCTCCACTCTAACCATATACATACTAGCCCCTACCACCCTCAAGCCAATGGACAAGTAGAGCGTTTCAACGGCACGTTGATGACAATGCTCCGGAAATTGGCACAAGAAAAACCTGATAGGTGGGATGAATATATCCCAGCAGCACTTGTTGCCTATCGGGAAGTACCTCATGGCTCAACAGGACTACCACCCGCTACTTTGCTGTTTGGTCGTCCAATCAAGGGACCGTTGGAAGCCATGTTGAGGAGTTGGACTGAAGAAGTGATCTCCTCTTATAAATACGTGGAGGAACTGAAAGAAAAACTTCACAAGGGATGGACTCTGACAACTCAAAACTTGAAAAAAGCCAGAAAAAAGACATGCGGCTTATTACAACCGTAGGTCTAAAGACAGATCTTTAGAAGGAGACAAAGTATTGTTGCTACTCAGAACGGGAACCAACAAACTGGAGATAGGTTGGCAAGGACCATTTCCCGTGGAAAGGGTGATATCCAGAACCAACTATCAGATCTGGATCCGGGGAAAGTCGAAGATTTTCCATATCAATCTCCTGAGGAAGTACAAGTAGAGACCCGGAGGCAAAGCAGCCCACCTCATGGCAATGGTAGTTGCAGTGGAGACTGAAGTGGGAACCAACGAGGGCAGGGAATATCCCTTGGTATACCAGGAAACCTACAAGGATGTGCAGGTGAACCCTGATCTGACTTCCCAGGAGAGGGAAAAGATAACCCAGGTTCTCGAGTCTCATAAGGAGATACTGACTCATAAACCAGGACGAACGAGGTTGGTTGAGTTCGAGATTACCTTGACCACACAAGAGCCTGTTCGCCAAAAGGTTTACCCAGTGCCATTCTCTAAAGAAAGGGCCCTGGAGGAGGAAATACAGAAACTGCTGAAGGATGACGTGATTGCGCCATCCACATGCCCATACAATGCGGGGGTGGTTTCGTTACGCAAACCAAGTGGAGGACACCGGTTGTGTATAGACTATCGACTCATGAACAGTCATACGCAATTTCAGGTGGAACCTTTGCCGAATCCAACTCAGTTATTCGCTATGCTCCATAAGGCTAGGTACTTCTCAAAGGTGGATCTGAGTCGGGGGTATTAACAGATTCCGGTCAAACCAGAGGTTCGACCCATGCTGGCCTTCAGTACTCCCAGTGGACATTACGAATTCAAGGTCATGCCCTTTGGACTTAGCAATGCACCTAGTGTGTTTACTTGCATGATGAGGACCTTACTAGATCCCTTACAGGATCCGTCGATTATCTCATTCATGGATGATATACTGATTTCCAGTGACATTTGCAATCCTTGGAGAGAGAGTTTTCAATAGGCTCAGAGAAGCAGGGCTTACAGCTCGCCCAACCAAGTGCATGATTGGTTACCAGACTCTGGAATTTCTGGGTCACACCATCACTCCAGGACAAATTGTTCCAGAGGAGAAGAACCTAGGAAAAATCAGATGTGCTCCAAGGCCAAAAACGAAGAAGGATGTGAGATCCTTTCTCTCGTTGTGTGGGTTTTACCAGAAATTTATCCCGCATTTCACTGAACTGGGAGCCCCATTAACGGAAACATTGAAAAAGGGATCCCGGACCAAATCGTTTGGACACCAGAGTGCGAGAGTGCCTACAGTCAGCTGAAGGAGGCCTTGGTCAGCAAACCTGTGTTACAGCTCCCTGACCTTTCCAAACCATTTGTGTTGAGAACGGATGCGAGTGGGATTGGAATTGGGGCAGCCTTGTTACAGGAAGGGAAAGACGATGCTTCGGTTTTGAAACCTGTGGCATACGCAAGCAAGAAACTTCTCCAGGCTGAGAGGAATTATTCGACCGTCGAGAGAGAGCGTTTGTCTCTCGTATGGGCCGTGCAGAAATTCCAGCCCTATTTGTATGGAGTTCAGTTTCGAGTCCAGTCGGATCATCAGCCCTTGATGTTCCTTGCTACTTCTCAGAAGTTCAATGCCCGTTTGGTGCGGTGGTCGTTGCTACTTCAACCCTATCATTTCACAGTAGAGTATATACCTGGGAAGGAAAATGTTGGAGCGGATTTTCTGTCCAGACACCCAGATCCTGAAGAAGAGGAATAATTCATCTGGATCGATCTGGAAAAGAGTGAGTTAGACTACTCTCTTAAGAAGGGGCCTATGTCACAGGACCACTGTAGTTAACGATAAGATGATAGACTAACAGGGACAGTCTGTATTCACAGCTGCAATTGTTTGTTACTGACGGGGAAACAAGTCGGATCAAACGAAACTACTAGGTCTTTGAGATTTCCCTAGGAAACGAAAAATTTGTCGGCATTGTTTGATGTGTCGCCGTTCGAGAGGAAAAGACTGTTGCATCAGTTGTAGAAGGGGGGACAACTATTCTTGTGAAGTTGGGAACAGATTGTCTGCCGCCGGGGCCACCTGTTGTTGACATCGAATGACGTCACTCGGACAATCCCCGACTGTATGAAAACATAACTTGTCGCCGCTAGTGTGAACAAGAGAGTTGGCCTAGGCTGAAGTGTTGGACTAGCTCTGGTCTAATATAGAAAAGAATCTATTGTGTTCTGTATCAATTAACGTTGAGGAACATGTGTCTTTCATGGCAAAGTGTAAATTCGATTCAAGATAGAGCTGCGTTTTCATAAGGTATTCACTTGATCGCATTTAGATGTAAATAATGTAGACCAGTCGAGTGATAGATAAAGTTTAGGACTTGAGCATAGTGTTGTTGCTTTGTGGTTAGGTATTCAAGGAGTGTCGGCGACAGTAGGCAGTCGCATTGTTAAAACTAACTAGTGTGAGAGGTCAATTAGCTCAGCTGGTTGGGAATAGTGAAATGGGATGATATGTGGAAAGATTGAGGATGGTTGGGGGATAGGGGAAATGTCCAATGGTGGGATCTTCCAGTGGGGTGTCTACTGGGGTTCTGCACTTTACATTTGGTGTTTCCTTGTCTTACCCTAAATCAGACCGATGTGACGAGCTCCTCTGCCCCATGACAGAGTTTGGTTCACTGTTATATATATCTGAGTGAGGCCGTCGGCCTACACTCATCTAATAGGGGTCAGTAGCGTGTTGCTCTCACCAGGTGTGTTCTCTCTTTCACAGGTTACCCTCAGGTTATGAAGAAAACAAGCTGAAAACATTAGAGGTTAAGATCAGGGATAAATTAGTGCAGGAAGACCTATTCAGCGGCTTTTGCACTGGGCCCATGATTAAAAGGATCTGAAGGAACATGGCTTGGTTGAGCCGAAACATATAAGTATCCGGCAGAAGACTTCTTAGTGATAGGGATCACGGAAGAACAATAGTGAGATTATTTTCCATGCCACATGGAACAAGAACAATAGTGAGATTATTTTCCATGCCACTTCTTCTTCTTTCGTTCGCCTGAAATATGTTTATAACTGCAATGTTGTCTCTTGTATGAATCTAACAGTCTTTTTTAGTTCATTCAGCGGTCCATAGAGTTTATCTTCCACTGTTGTCTCTCTAGGCCAGAAGGTTCGCCTGGGTATGTTGTAGATTGGGCAATCCTGGAGTATGTGCTCTGCTGTCTGCGACGCCAAACCACATGTGCACATGGAACAAGAACAATAGTGAGATTATTTTCCATGCCACATGAAACAAGAACAATAGTGAGATTATTTTCCATACCACATGGAACAAGAACAATAGTGGCGCTTTTACTAAATTATTAGATTCCTGTGGGACTGCAAACAATAACTGTGTAATGGTGTGAACTGTAGGACATTTACCAATGAACCATGTTATTTCAAGGGACAGTGTTCCGTGTTTTCACGATGCAAGGATTGTTAAGTCTCAGAACCTTAAGGACATTTGGTAACACTGTGTAAGATCGATTCAGGATAAGTATCGGACTATATTCGTGATTGGTGACCAGATATCGGGGTTATCAAAAGGCTACTGGAGGAAGTCCACATCTAGCAGGAGGGACACATCGTTTTGGTGAGGTCATTTTGTGCTGAACTATGATGATGTTGTGTAGTCCTTACAGGGATGATCAGACTTTGCTCCTGAGCTGTTCGGTCTGATTCTCCAGACACACTAGAGTATACAACATACATTCTACGCATACACTTCTCACATACATATACTTTTCTTCATTAAATTAATGTGCTATTAATTTTTAGAAGCTAGAGTTGTTTAGCATGTTGTTTTGGGGAAGTGTGAGAGGGGGCATGACACAGGGGTGAGAGAGGGGGAGAGAAAGAGGTATCCTGAGACTGACGGAGTGTTGTGGACGGAATCTGGTGGATTCTCCAGAATAATGATATGCGGTTAAAAATAACGACACTATAAAGAAAAACACGACATTCAGGAAATTGGGGTCTAGGAGATTTTTGAATAAAAATATTGACAAACTTTCAAAATAACATCCTCACTAGTGGGTACATTCTTAGTGACTTATTAAAATCCATCTTTATAGCTCTGCCAAAGAAACCAGGCACTTTAGAATGTGAAGAGCATTGCACAATAAGTCTTAGTGACTTATTAAAATCCATCTTTATAGCTCTGCCAAAGAAACTAGGCACTTTAGAATGCGAAGAGCATTGCACAATGAGTCACATGACAAAGTTGTTACTCAGAATAATTAATAAAAGAATCAGAAACAAAATTAAACCAGAAATTAGTGATGAACAGTGTGGATTTGTGGAGGGAAAGGGCACAAACAACGCTATATATATATTTTAGGACACTATTAGAAAGAGCTGCCGGGCTCCCTGGCCGAGGCGTTAGCAGCTTTCTCCGTAACCCCGAATACTCTCGTGGTTGACGTGAGCGCACGAGAATTGGAAGTGGTTCGAGTCGCGCCAGTGACTTATGAGAGTATGGAGCCGGTTGCTCAGAAAGCCTGCTGATGAGCGTAATCTAGCCTAGGAATCAACATACAGCTGAAAGATGCTGATTTTGACCGCAATATCCTGAAACAGGAAGGAAACGCGCGCGCGCAAAAAAAAAAAAAAAATAGAAAGAGCTATAGAAGTAAAAACAGATCTGTACTTATGCTTCATAGAATACACAAAAGCATTTGACATTGTGAAACATGACAAATTAATAAATATCTAAAGCAACTGAACATTGACGGCAAAGATCTGCGAATAATAAAGAACATATATTGGCAGCAAACAGCAGCCATAAAAATCAACAACTTTGTAGGAACATTTCAGTGTATAAAGAAGGACGTCAGACAAGGTTGTGTATTGTCTCCTAATGTGTTCACATTGTAATGAGATCTACAGAAAATATGTCAGGGATCCTGGTTAATTGATTGATTGATTGATTTAGGAACCGACATCACAGCATTCGGGGCTTCCCATAAGCTCCTGGTTAATTGGCATAATATAAATACCTTACGTTATGTTGATGACACAGTCTTGATAGCAACAAGTCAGGAGGATCTACATGAAATTATATATATATATATATATATATATATATATATATATATATATATATATATATATATATATATATATATATGCACATACATACATACATACATACATGCACACACACTTGTTACAGAAAGTGAAAAAAAGGGCTTTAGTTTGAATAATAGAAAGAAAGAAGTCATGGTGATATCAAAGAAACAGATTGTGCCTAAATGTGCAATTTAAGTACATTACGTTATATGGGGGAAATTCAGAAATTCAGATATTTAGGCACATGGATAACATCAGATGGAAGATGCTTCACTGAGATAAAGAGCAGAATAGGACAAGCAAAAACTGCATTCTATTATATGAACATTTTGTGCAATAAGCCACTGGCCTTGAAAGTTAGAAAAAGAGTTCTTGCATGTTACACAGAACCAGATTTAACATACGGCTGTAAATCCTGGATAATTAGTAAACCGGCGAAACAAAATCTCTGGCAGCCTTGGAGATGTGGTTTTATAGAAGAATGCTGAAAATTAATTGGACAGCCAAATAGAGCAATCAGGACATTTTAAGGGAAGCTGAGTCACAAAGACAACTTATCACAAACATCAGAAAGAGGCAGTCATCGTTTGTTGGCCACGTTATTAGAAGACAAAAACTAGAATATGTTGTGACAACCGGAAAGATTTGCGGAAAGAGAGATAGAGGAAGACAGCATGAAAAGATTCTTGACAGCCTTTTGTCATGGCACACGAATTGATCCATGACATCGAAGATCATAATTTGTAGAGAGGTATGATTGTCCATGCCAGCCGGCAAGGCACTGGATGATGATATGTGTATGACCTGGTATCAGTTGGAGAGTTGTCATCAAGTCATAGGAGGATGCAAGCATGTTACTGGCTTAAGTATGTTGTCCATGTTTTGTACACTGCTAGTTGGGATTGAATGTTCAAGAGCTTGAAGGACAGAAATAGAGTCAGTCAAGAGAACATGGTTGGCGTACTGTTGTTTTGTATTTTAATCATGAGTGACATATTTTATGATATAGCCTACATCGCCGCGTCATCTCGGGGCAGTATTACCTACATGGTGCAGAAAGATAACTTGTTTCATCTGGAAATACTTAAGAGAGCCAGATCCTATGTTTATTGTTGTTTAAAAGGTTGATCCATCTGTATACATGCATTCTGCTCTTTAGGGTGGAAGTCTTATGTTTTCCATTGCACAAAATATAAGATGGTGGATGTGCTGAGTGATTGATGTGTATGGTGCATGGTGTTTATCTGAGGTAGTATCAATGTTCTATGGTCGTGGCTTACGGCTGGTGAATGCAGTTTCACAATCCTGGATTCAACTGGCAAACAATTCAACATACAGGCCATGTGGGATGTCACAATTGTACGAGTGTCGGCTGTTTAGACAGCCGGCAAACTACTCAACATACAGGTCATGTGGAATGTCACAATTCTACGAATGTCGGCTGTTTAGACAGCCGGCAAACTACTCAACATACAGGTGTCATAGATGACTTCTATTTATATTCTTGACGTGCCTCTAATAGTTGACTAATTAGATTCCAGACGTGCCATCCAATATTTCAGAAGTCACTGTTACTCAGACTGGTGTTTAGTTCTGGGTGCAGGTTCAGTTCCCTTACACTCCAGATCCCAGAGAGAAAACTCGGGACAATTTTCTCGTATAGGCTGCTCAAAGACTAAGTCCCTGGATATTCAAGCTTACAGCTGGAAATGGCTTGTTAAAAAGGTATAAGTAGCTGGTCTTGGTATCCCAAAAGAGTGGGAAGGAGAAGGTTAAATGCTTAGATTTAATTCTATTACTTTGCTATTGGGCAGGACAGCTGTTTCTCCCTGACAGTTTCCCTACTAAGGTTAAAATAAATTCCCCCACCAAGGTACACAAATATGTACACTTGGGAATAAAAATTAAGATTGAACTATGAGTGAAGCACTACACTGGTTTTATTTTATATTAAGGAGCAGTTCTTGTGATATTGGTGAAGTAAAGTGGTGTATTTATCATTATTCAGCAAATTTCGTTGGATTATCATCAACAATTAAGAAGTAGTGTAAGTAGACATTTTCAATAAATGTCACATCTGTCTTCAATTTAAAAAAAAAGAAAAGAAAGAAAATCTAACATTATTGTAAGATACTCTGATCTCTAGCAACAGTAGCTATACTGACGTGTTCCTTGTGCAATCTCCTTTATTTTGATATATAATACAATATTTTCTTTTCCCGCATATCCTTTACATATTGCCGTCAACATCAGCATCTTTCAGCTGATTGTTGATTTCTTGGCAAGATTACGCTCAGTAGTTTGCCATTGCTTTCTGAGTGACCGGCTCACATACTCTTAAGTTACCGACGCGGCGAGAACCGCTACCAATTCTCGTGCACATCACGTTACTCACGAGAGTATACGGGATTACGGAGAAAGACGTAAACTTCTAGGCCAGGGAGACCGGCTAATACAATATAGCTGCAACAATTTCAAGCATTTTTAGATCATTGCTGTGACACACCCTTACTTCCCATTTTCTGTACGAAATATCTATTTGCAACCAAAGCTAGTCACGTGACATACGTGACGTGATCGGGACATGTGTTTGACTATATTATACATTTGTGTTAAGCTTTCATCGTGGTCCTAGTAGCATAGCGGTGAACCGTGGTTACCGTGGTTCGATTTCCCGCCGGCGAAATTTTATTTTATTTTTTTTTTCATTTTTCAGAAATTAATTAAGTGAAAGCGACAAGATAACTATGTAAAAGACAGTTATTCAGCATTTTGACAAAATTATCTAACTTACTGGTAACTGATAGTAATTATTTATCTGGTAAATTGGTAGGAAACTGGAGGAAAGGTGCTAGTCACAGGCGCTGAAGCTTCAATTAACCTTCTCCACGACGCCTAACGGCATAAGTGGATGGCAACAACAACAACTTCTGGAATAAATGCCGTGGTTGATTTTGATGTCCTGTAAAAGACATCCAACTAACTGTGTCGGTACCTTCTGAAATAAACATGAATAGTCGCCGGGTCTGTAGTGAAGTGGTTATGAATGCATTTCATAATCCTGCATATCGCGTTCGAAACCTAGCTGTGGCGATTTGGAAGCAGACCGCATTGCGTTGGTTTTCATACAAAGGTTTGAGTGCCGGTAGTTCAGAAAGAAATGGCAAACTACTGAACGTAAACATGCCAGGAAATTTAAAAAAAAAAAACACACACACACACACACATTCTGTTGATTTGCCAAACCAAGCCATACATCACAGTGTCTGGATTAATTCACGGAAATATCAAATATATCATGATAGGTGTATAGGATATCTGAATTTGTTGTTCGTTCGTTCGCTTTGAACGCAAGCGTAGCCAATATACGTGCTACTACTAATAACTGCCACTACTGGAGAGTGCACTATTCCGATATTTGCATGTGGATTATTTTTCCAGTTACCATTGTCCCTCACCATCAGGTAAACCAACTCAGACTTCAGGCAGGTGCAGACTTGGGCATTCCCCACTCATGGCTGCTTAATTGAATAAGGTTCTACATTGGTTTGTTAGATGTGTACTCACTCCATATTGTTTAAGGATTTCCAACAGCTTGTTTGTATCTACTCTTGGTTGCGAATAGAGACTTTGTTTATTCACAACTTGGTTGCGAATAGAGACTTCGTTTATTCCCAACTTGTTTGCGAATAAACTCTCAATTTTCTGTTTGGTCCAAACCCACTTTTTGATTGGCAGTGAATCAGTTAATATACATCTATACTTCAAACATTGAGATGATGGTAAGGTGATATCAATTATACAAGTAAATACAATACTTAGAAGAAAAGAGATCCTCAGAAATCAATAACTTAGCCTTTTACCGTCGTTACGTGGACGATATACTAATTATCACCACAGACGAGCTACAAGCAACGTCGTTCCAGGCCACAATGAACGAAACACATATAAACATCTCTTTATCTATGGAACACGAACACAACGAAGCGTTGCCGTTTCTAGATATCCTAATAAGACGTAGAGCAGACGGCACAATTCAAAGATCGGTGTACCGCAAAGAAACATGGACTGGCCAATACTTAAATTTTCAGAGCTTCGCACCTGTCCAGTACAAACGGGGCTTAGTACGGACTCTGTTTGACCGTGCTAGGAAGATATGCACCCAGGACACACTGACAGAGGAATTTGAAACTCTGAAGAATGCCTTAAACCTGAATGGGTACTCCACAGGACTTATAAAGCGCCACTGCCAACAGCCTAAACCGAAATCAGAAGTAACTACAGTTCCTAAACTAAAGGTATTCATCCAGCTAACCTTCCGAGGAGATGACGTAATGCAACGTCTGCGGGACCGGCTCACCACAGCAGTCGAGGGAACATTCTGTGCTGCAACTCTAGTCATCAGGTACAGAAACACACCGATCCCCGTCCCAGCAGTAAAAGAACCTGTAGCTTTGTACGCCAAATCAAATTGTATTGACCAATTTACATGTAGATGCGAGGCCATCTACATAGGCAGAACTGAGCGACAGTTACATTGCAGGATTTCGGAACACATTCCGAATTGGGTGGACATGATACTACACACAGAAGATGGTAGCCTAGGCAGACCGACACACCGGAACAGTCCGGGAGACATGTGCTCGAGAGCGGTCACGTGGTTGAAAGAGACAGTGCCTTCCGTGTGTTGTTAAACACACAAAGTAGTCGATTGTTAAAGTTTGCTGAAGCTATAATAATCAACCTTCGTAAGCTGTCCTTGTGCAAGCAGAAAGACATGTTAGTCAGTTTAAAATTACCGTGGTAGACAATCGACATTACTGTGCGAACATGTGTATATTACAGTTTGAAGGAGTTATCCAATTAATTCACGTAAGTTGTGTGATTTCTGCAGTATGTACCTGACGAGATGCAGCGAAATATGCGAGGCAATAAATCGTGCAATCTATTGTTTGTGTCTTCGTTATTCAAATTCATCACGGGAAAACATTGTTTTGAATTTCTGAAACGTCGCCTCCCATTACCAACTGTGAAGCGATTGGATGGATTACTCAAGCTGAAGTGTAAAATATCGGTACAGGAGTGTCGATTGAGATTTCTCGAGGAATGCCTAAAGACGGGAATATTCCCTCACCGGTATTTCAGATCTCTCAGGGCGGACAGAATATGTCCAACAAGAAAAAAACCTGAGACGACTGACAAAAAACCAGATAGAAGAAACCCAGTCTAAGCTGGCCAACCTCAAGCGCACACACAGTTCTGCCTACTACGTCACCAAAGAATTGAGCTTGTATGGCTACTTGAAGTTCACCAAATTCTGTACAGAAACAGTGTACAAGGTGAAAATCGCAGAGAATGCTCGCCTCAACAAATCACTGAGCACTGAAAAGATAACAACGTCAGTACTAGACAACCCAGAGAAGTATGTCAGGAACTTATCGTCGTACGTACTCAACAACATTGAAACGGAGGCCCTTGCATATGGATTAAAATTCTGCATAAAGCCCAAACACATTAACCGTGTTGAGTCGCAAGCACAATTTGAAATGTTGTTTGATCAAGTCTCCAAGTTATCACCTACTTCTGCTGAGTCAGTTGGGTGGCTGAAGGCCAAACTGGTAGATTTAGAACACCAGTATCGCACAACCCCCTCCAAACAGACATATCCGCTGACCAACGAACACCTTACTGCCTTAAAAGCGTTAAAGGCCAACAAAACGCTCGTAATATTGAAATCTGACAAAGGGAGTGGTGCAGTACTAATGGAAATATCAGACTACCAGAGAAAAATGGATGCATCTAAATTTAGAGTAGAGCAAATAGTCAACAAGTCGGAGGACCTGGATGCAAAAATGAGGAAAGAAATCCAGTCACTTGTGAATGTGGGACTCATCAGTGAGGCCACTGCAAAAACGCTCACACCACGTGGCTCCCAAACACCTCAGATGTACGGTCTACCCAAGCTTCACAAGCCCGGCATCCCACTAAGACCGATCCTTTCCATGGTTAACTCTGCACAACACCGAATGGCGAGATGGCTAGCTAAAATTTTAAAGCGAGTACGACAGTCCTTCGATCCAAGAACACTCAGAGATACATTTAAACTGGTGGAATTATTGGATACTATGGACATAAACAACAAACACATGGCATGCATGGATATTGCCTCTTTATTCACCAACGTTCCATTAGATGAGACCGTGAGTATAATAATCGAACGCATTAGAGACAAACAACTAAAACTAGGCATACCATCAGCTATTCTAGATAGGCTATTAAAATTATGTACTGCCAACATACAATTCAACTTTCTAAACAAGTCATATCGCCAAATTGACGGAGTGGCCATGGGGAGCCCACTTGGACTTATTCTAGCGGACATCTTCATGGCACACTTAGAAGAAAAGAGATCCTCAGAAATCAATAACTTGGCCTTTTACCGTCGTTACGTGGACGATATACTAATTATCACCACAGACGAGCTACAAGCAACGTCGTTCCAAGCCACAATGAACGAGACACATATAAACATCTCTTTATCTATGGAACACAAACACAACGAAGCGTTGCCGTTTCTAGATATCCCAATGAGACGTAGAGCAGACGGCACAATTCAAAGATCGGTGTACCGCAAAGAAACATGGACTGGCCAATACTGTGACATAATGAACCACCATCATTATACAGTACGTCAAAATTTGCACACCAAAACAGAGGGAGTGATACAATTTACAACACTAACGCGAAAGAACACCAACATGACACCTGAGATGGACGGGTGTCGTCTAAAATTAGAAATTACAGCGTCTACGATTAGGGAGATTATTGGACGGGGCCGGGCACGTGATGAAGACGCCGACCTGCCGCTAGCATTCAATATTCAAATCGGGCACTTCTCCTTCAATTGGCCTGACGAACGGTCAGATCGCTGTGTGACCTGTGTTTTCATGAAAAAGACAGCAGTTTGATCCGAACTCCGAGTGATGTTCTTGGTGGCAGACCAGAAGAGGGAGGCAAAGAAGATGATCCCCACACTTGAGATGGCATGATACCTCAGGCCTTGTCCAGAGCAAGGGCAGCCTTCAGAGTAGCTTTACTGGCAAGTTCTGAAACGGATCCATCAAGTCTATGGACCCAGGCTCAACCCAATCAACCACTCAGAGGTGACATTTCTATTGCCAACACACCCAATCCCTCAGATGGAAACATAGGACAGGACAGCCCAAACCATGATAGGGTCACTTAAGATTTAATGTTTCTTATTACAGGAAAAAAGAATCGTAAAAACACACTAACATCATTACTATGATTATTGTTGCTATTATTTATTGATTGGGAAAATTGATGGTACTGATATGCATTTACACATTGATTATTGTCATGAAAAACAAACCATGTATCAATTTCAAAAATGTGTAATGTCTTTTCAAAAGGCCAAAAGATACAGGCCCAATCAATAAAACTACACAAACAGTAACAGGATCTCATGATTTAATTCCAGTTCAGTTTATCTGTTGAAACACTGTTGACACTCTGGTGAAACACTGTTAACACACTGTTAAAACACTGTTAAAACATTGTGGTATTTGTGAAAACAAGATGTTCTTTGTGTATAAGTAATTTAGGAAATCATTTACCAAATTACTAAACTCAATAAACTCAATGAAATAACAGATGGGCGAGAGAAGACTCTATATCTCAGGACTTCTCAAAACCATGCTATTCTTCACCTAATTCATGCTGAAGAAATCTTTTCAGATTTTTCTCAGAATATCTACAAGGGGGATCAAGAGCTAAAAGGATCCTTGGTGAAGGGGCAGACTCTCATTTGGTATTAATCATTCCCAAAAGAACCAAAACCCCCTAGACAGAAAATAAAACCGAGCTTGCAATAACTCAAGGGTCATATTCTTTAATTATTAAAGATTAGAAGAGAATGGGGCCCAACTTCTTTGGTTAGAATATGGGCTATGCACCACAGTGATCCCCAATCCCTTCGCAATATATGACATATTGGGTAGTTGAGTACTGGATGTAAACCCAGGGAATAAATTGATTTACACGGGATACATTGTACTTGTTTAAACAATTGCATAAATTGTAATCCCAAATATCTTCAGATCAAATATTATCATTTATTGATAAACTTGATTAACAGACAACATGTTGGTTATAGATGATTAACCACATATATAGAACTGCATTTACCTGATCAATTGTGATGTGTTTTCAGGTTAATGAGATGAGATTTTGGTGACTGGACATTTCTTCTGAATAAGGGGGACTCTTTCAAATAGTATCTCTTTTCAGAGAAAGTGTTCCAGAGGAAATAGAGTGTAAATCTACTGTCTTAACATTGCTTCTCTTCTAGAGAAGGTGTCTTTTCCTGAGGAATTTGAACTTACAGTATTTCATCACCTACCGGAAAATCTTCTCCGGAGGGAATTCTCTGTCTAATTTCGGATTCTCTTGATAAGAGGGAACAATTCTGGTTACTTCTATGCCTTCTGTCTTTAGCTTATGGAGCATTGGCAGACAGACATGAAATAAAGTTGCTTAATATTTCTTCGGTCAGATACCTCAGTGGTGTTATCAAAACTGTTTACCTGGGGTTAAAAGAATTTAGTTAGTGATTGCTTGTTTAATATAGTGCATGCTGTGCTATATATTTGCAGATCCAAGGAGTGACAGGCTTACGCGGATCAGATCAAACTGCACTTATTTTTTTTTTTTTGCTAAGCAATAAAAACATTAAACAATAATCATGGCCGAAGCTGCTAAATTTCGGGCCCAGATAATTGATTTAGGTAAACAATGCAGTTTAGACGACCCCGAGCTGGCTAATTATGTCTCAGACGAATTCGACAGAAGAGAAAGACTTCAAGCCGATCTGGCCCTCAAAGAGAAACAACTTCAGGCTGAATTAGCTGAGAAGGAAAAGAAACTTCAAGCTGAAATAGCTGAGAAGGAAAATAGACTTCAATCTGAAATAGCTGAAAAAAGAGAAGGAACGCCTACAGGCATATGAGTTGGAACAAAAGAAACTTCAGGCAGAAGTAGAGGAGAAAGAGAAACGACTTCAGGCTGAAATGGCTGATAAGGAGAGAGAACGTCAACACCAGTTGGAGTTGAAGAGAATGGAAATTGACTTGGAGATCCGAAGACTAGAGGGAGGAATCGTCCCCACACCCTCAAACTCATTAGGTTTTCCAGTGGCAGAACAACATTCTAATGTCTCCCACCTTAATTCCGGAGCTATGTCGTTTTCTCTTGAACCATTCAATGACCAGACTGACAGTATAGAGGCTTTTTTGTCTCGCTTCGAATTGATGCGCATCAGCTGTGGACTTGAGGAAGAAAGATGGGCAGCGAAGTTGTCACAAGCATTAAGGTCAACCTCGTATGACGTGTTCTCGACTCACACGTGAGGAGCAGCAGGACTATACGACACTCAAGAAGGCACTCTTAAGCCGATTTGAAGTGGACAGTGACTCTCATAAAGTTCGGTTCAAATCCGCAAGGAAAGAGCCGGGCGAAAGCTATACACAACTTGTTGACAGATTGAAATCTTACATCCAACGATGGGCTTGCCTAGGAGGGTTCGATGAAAGCTTTGAGGGACTACGTGAGATGATCATTATAAATCAACTCAAAGGAAAAATGTCGAATGAGATGAAAGCATTTTTAACACAAAACGGGGCAGAACGATTAGAAAACATCATCATCCTGGCTGAGAGATTTGAAAAATCTCAGAAGGAGATTGGAGGCAAGGGACGTTCGGCCAACACTCCCCCTCAAGATAAAACTCCAAAGCCAAAGGAAGGTGATAGCAACTTAGCCACCAAGAAAACTGGGAAATCCAAAAGCACCACTCAAAACTTAGCCCAAACAGCGCCGAAGGAGGAAAAACCATTCTGCACGTTTTGTAAAATCAGAGGTCACACATTTAAGAATTGTCGGAAGAAGCCACCTCCACACACAGCGACATGTTTGGCCAACCAAAGAGAGAAAGGAGTGAACACTGATGAAACGTCCAATCAGACACCTCATAAAGACACATTATTTCATCTTCCGGTTGTAGAATCCATATTGCTGAATGGATTCAAAACGACCTATCTCTACGATACCGGGTTATCGTATGACTGCGTTGTTTCATCATCCTTAGTTCACCCGGAACAGGTGACAGAGGAGATCATCGAATTACAGAGACCCCTGAAGAGTTCTACAATTATGTCTCTTCCGGTGGTAAAGGTGAGCATAGCATCTCGTTATGTCACTGGGACAATCAAGGCAGCAGTCTTAGAAGATCCTATATATCCCGTAATTCTTGGCTGTAGATTTGTCTTTCTGGGAGACCCTGTTCAACCTGTGGCAATGTCGACAATGACGACTAGTTCCCAGACGAAAAAGACCCCAGAAACAACTACGCCAATCCCTCAAACGGAGGAACTGAAGAGGGCACAAGAAGCCGACAGCACCTTGGATCCCTGCTTCAGAAAACTGCCGAAATCACATTTACCTCCACGTAAAGGTGATCTGTTCATGAAGTCAGCACTTCTTTACAGACGAGCAGGTAGAGCTGGACAAGATTTCAACCAACTTGTTGTACCAACTCAATACAGGACCCAGATCCTAGAAATGGGTCATAGTTTACCTTTCAGCGGGCATATGGGCATCAACGCTACTACACAGCGGATTGCCACTCACTACCTTTGGCCAGGGATGAACCCAGACATACAACGGTTTGTAAAATCATGCACACAGTGTCAGAAAGTATCACCAAAACACCGGACACCACCGGCAATGTTGGGTGATTTGCCCACTACTGGAATACCCTTCGAGAAAGTGGCAGTAGACATTACCGGACCTCTCTCAGCAACGAAGAGGCGAAACCGATTCATATTAACGCTTGTGGACACAACAACCATGTGGGCCGAGGCGGTTCCTATGCCCAGCTGTGACTCCAAACACGTCGCTGATGCATTATTAGGAATATTCACACGTCTAGGATTCCCACAAAGAATCTTGACGGACAACGGTTCACAGTTTCGTAGTAAACTTATGGAAGAGACATTCAGACTTTTTCATTCACGCCATATCTTCAGTTCACAATATTACCCTCAGTCAAATGGACTTGTGGAACGGTGGAACGGGACATTGAACAGTATCCTGCGCAAAATTGCCCAGGAGAAGACAGAGGATTGGGACTTGTATTTACCCGCAGCTCTATTCGCTTACAGGGAAGTATCCCATCACTCAACAGGTTTTGCTCCAGCCACACTGTTGTTTGGACGGCCGATCAAATGACCACTCGAGGCGTTACTCCGAACCTGGACCGATGATAATACAGATGATACAGTCGTGACTGCATCTACGTATGTTGCCGAGTTGAAAAATCGTTTACAACACAGTTGGAAACAAGCGAATGTCAATCTACGTCACGCCAGACGAAGAATTGCTCGCTACTTCAACCGCAAGGCAAAAGATAGAGAGCTTGAGGTAGGAGAGAAGGTGATGTTGCTGCTTCCAACCAGTCAGAATAAGCTGCAAATAGGATGGAGAGGACCTTATGTAGTGACGGAGAAGATCTCTCGTACCAACTACAAGATTTCTATCAAGGGCAAGATGAAAGTTTTTTACATAAACCTTTTGAAGAAATATTATGAAAGACCCTCAACCACCGAACCTGCACATCTGATGGCCATGAGTACTTTCTACTGAAGTCGAAGAAGGATCAACAATGGGAGTCGAGTACCCACTGCAAGCCAAAGAGACCTTTAAGGATGTGGAAATTAATCCCAACTTAACAGAGGATCAGCAAAAGCAGATTAGGGAACGTATGGCAATGTATGCAAAAGTACTTACAGATAAGCCAGGAAAAACCGATTTGGAGGAATTTGACATGAAGTTAAATGACACCGTGCCTGTGCGAGTCAAGACTTACCAAGTTCCTTATGCAAAGCAAAAGACTTTAGAGGTAGAAATACAACAACTACTCACCGCAGGAATAATCTCACCGTCTGAATCACCTTACAGTGCCAGCGTCGTTTTATTGAGAAAGCCAAGTGGAGAACATAGATTGTGCATCGATTATCGACAGCTCAATGCTATTACTGAATTCCAAGCAGAACCTCTGCCTGATAAGAATAAACTCTTCACAGCACTCAACCGAGCTAAGTACTTTACTAGGATTGATCTCAGCGAGGGATATTATCAGATTCCTTTTAAACCGGAAGTTAGACCATGGTTAGCTTTCAGCACGCCTGGAGGACACTATGAGTTCAACGTTCTTCCATTTGGATTAAGTAATGCTCCCAGCGTTTTTACACCTATGATGAGGAAATTACTTGACCCACTACAGCATCCAGACATCAGTCACTTCATGGATGACATACTGATCGCAACTGAAACATTTGAAAAGCATGTAGAAACACTGCATCTTTTGTTCACGCGCCTCAGAGAAACTTGTTTGACGGCTAGACCAAAGAAGTGTCAAATAGGATTCCAAGAATTGGACTTTCTATGTCATAGGATATCTCATGGACTAATAACTCCACAAGAGGGAAATGTGGAGAGCACCTCGTCCAAAAACAAAGAAGGATGTGAGATCATTTGTATCCTTATGTGGATTCTATCAAAGATACATCAAAGACTTCAACACTCTGTCACCACCCTTAACGGATCTTACCAAAAAGGGGAAACCAGAGAAAGTCAATTGGTCAGCTGAATGTGAGAGAGCTTTCACAGCACTCAAGCAAGCATTAATAGTTCACCCAGTTTTACATCTACCAGACCTCGACCAACCATTCGTGCTGCGCACCGATGCCAGTAACGTAGGAATTGGGGCAACGTTGTTGCAGAGAAAGGAAGATGTATCATCAGAGCTATTCCCTGTAGCTTATGCCAACAGGAAATTGAATGCAGCTGAGAAAAACTATAGTGTTATCGAGAGAGAGAGAGTGTCTTGCGCTCGTATGGAGTGTACAGAAGTTTCAAGCATACCTATATGGCAAACACTTCACCGTGCAGTGTGATCATCAACCACTCATGTTTCGCGCAGCATCCAAGAATTTGAATGCATGACTTATGAGGTGGTCGTTGCTTCTTCAACCATACTCGTTCCAGATACGTTCCTGGGAAGATGAATGTGGGAGCGGACTTCCTGAGTCGACATCCAGTGTCTGATGAACTATGTCAGACAGCTGCTGAAGAGAATACATTGGAGTAAATCATATAGGAGAAGCTTGATAACTGTAAATGCTGGAAACTTAGTTCCATACCGTAGAACAATCTGGGGTGGGGCTATGTGACATAATGAACCACCATCATTATACAATACTTCAAAATTTGCACACCAAAACAGAGGGAGTGATACAATTTACAACACTAACGCGAACGAACACCAACATGACACCTGAGATGGACGGGTGTCGTCTAAAATTAGAAATTACAGCGTCTACGATTAGGGAGATTATTGGACGGGGCCGGTCACGTGATGACGACGCTGACCTGCCGCTAACATTCAATATTCAAATCGGGCACTTCTCCTTCAATCGGCCTGACGAAAGGTCAGATCGCTGTGTGACCTGTGTTTTCATGAAAAAGACAGCAGTTTGATCCGAACTCCGAGTGATGTTCTTGGTGGCAGACCAGAAGAAGGAGGCAAAGAAGATGATCCCCACACTTGAGATGACATGATACCTCAGGCCTTGTCCAGAGCAAGGGCAGCCTTCAGAGTAGCTTTACTGGCAAGTTCTGAAACGGATCCATCAAGTCTATGGACCCAGGCTCAACCCAATCAACCACTCAGAGGTGACATTTCTATTGCCAACACACCCAATCCCTCAGATGGAAACATAGGACAGGTCAGCCCAAACCATGATAGGGTCACTTAAGATTTAATGTTTCTTATTACAGGAAAAAAGAATCGTAAAAACACACTAACATCATTACTATGATTATTGTTGCTATTATTTATTGATTGGGAAAATTGATGGTACTGATATGCATTTACACATTGATTATTGTCATGAAAAACAAACCATGTATCAATTTCAAAAATGTGTAATGTCTTTTCAAAAGGCCAAAAGATACAGGCCCAATCAATAAAACTACACAAACAGTAACAGGATCTCATGATTTAATTCCAGTTCAGTTTGCCTGTTGAAACACTGTTGACACTCTGTTGAAACACTGTTGACACTCTGGTGAAACACTGTTAAAACACTGTTAAAACATTGTGGTATTTGTGAAAACAAGATGTTCTTTGTGTATAAGTAATTTAGGAAATCATTTACCAAATTACTAAACTCAATAAACTCAATGAAATAACAGATGGGCGAGAGAAGACTCTATATCTCAGGCCTTCTCAAAACCATGCTTTTCTTCGCCTAATTCATGCTGAAGAAATATTTTCAGATTTTTCTCAGAATATCTACAAGGGGGCTCAAGAGCTAATAGAATCCTTGGTGAAGAGGCAGGCTCTCATTTGGTATTAATCATTCCGAAAAGGACCAAAACCCCCTAGACAGAAAATAAAACCGAGCTTGCAATAACTCAAGAGTCATATTCTTGAATTATTAAAGATTAGAAGAGGATGGGGCCCAACTTCTTTGGTTAGAATATGGGTTATGCACCACAGTTATCCCCAATCCCTTCGCAATATATGACAAATACTTAAATTTTCAGAGCTTCGCACCTGTCCAGTACAAACGGGGCTTAGTACGGACCCTGTTTGACCGTGCTAGGAAGATATGCACCAAGGACACACTGACAGAGGAATTTGAAACTCTGAAGAATGCCTTAAACCTGAATGGGTACTCCACAGGATTTATAAAGCGCCACTGCCAACAGCCCAAACCGAAATCAGAAGTAACTACAGTCCCTAAACTCAAGGTATTCATCCAGCTAACCTTCCGAGGAGATGACGTAATGCAACGTCTGCGGGCCCGACTCACCACAGCAGTCGAGCGAACATTCTGTGCTGCAACTCTAGTCATCAGGTACAGAAACACACCGATCCCCGTCCCAGCAGTAAAAGAACCTGTAGCTTTGTACGCCAAATCAAATTGTATTTACCAATTTACATGTAGATGCGAGGCCATCTAAATAGGCAGAACTGAGCAGGGTTTCGGAACACATTCCGAATTGGGTGGACAAGATACTACACACAGAAGATGGTAGCCTAGGCAGGCCGACACATCGGAACAGTCCGGCTTCATCGGTCTGGAGACATGTGCTCGAGAGCGGTCACGTGGTTAAAAGAGACAGTGCCTTCCGTGTGTTGTTCAACACACAAAGTAGTCGATTGTTAAAGTTTGCTGAAGCTATAATAATCAACCTTCGTAAGCCGTCCTTGTGCAAGCAGAAAGACATGTTAGTCAGTTTAAAATCACCGTGGTAGACAATCGACATTACTGTGCGAACATGTGTATATTTCAGTTTGAAGGATTTATCTAATTAATTCACGTAAGTTGTGTGATTTCTGCAGTATTTACCTGACGAGATGCAGCGAAATATGCGAGGCAATAAATCGTGCAATCTATTGTTTGTGTCTTCGTTATTCAAATTCATCACGGGATAACATTATTTTGAAATACAATACTGATGTTGATGGTGGTTACATGACATCAGGGATACAGGTGAGATGTTGCCTGAAATCCAATCAGCTGGGTCAGTGTTCTGTGCAATTGCCAGTCCTGGCTCTTCCCGGTCTCTCCTTGTCACTGAACAGGATCTATAGAGAACCTGGCAATCTGCTCGAGAGCTTGAAAATAGATGATCAGTTCTTGGGACGAATTTGCGAATTCCATGGATTGCCAGAGTAACTAACAACGATTGCCTGAAAGAGGGTAATGAAACTAGAATATTGTTGATAACAATAAGAAAGAGACAAACAGCTCATGTGATGAGAAGATAGACATTGGAGAACATCGTAACAACTGGAAAGATCGAGGGGAAGAGTCCAGAGGTAGACCAAGGAAAATGATGCTGGACAGAATGAGACTGTGGCATGAAGGAATATCATCAACAGAGTTGATCAATATTCTTCCCAAAGAACTCGGGAGTTACCGGCCTGGGAAAGACACCTGGGCCAATTCTGCAACTTTTGCATTTGATGTCGACGAGGGCTTCCAGGATAAACAAGAGACAGTGGCGGTAGCTCTTGAACTGGAGGATGCGTATAACAGGGTCAGGTATGATCGGTTGATATACACACTGTTTGACACAGAGGTCTGTCCTTGCCTTGTCAGATGGGTTGCGGCGGTCCTCTATGAGCGTAAGGTTGCACTGCGCATGGGTTCCTCGATTTCTGACCCATATACTATTACACCTGGGTTGCCACAGGGATCTGACATGTCCCCAGTGCTCTTTAATGTATACACCAGCAAAATCGCAGAATTGAGATACCAGATGTGGGTAGAATCTTGGCACTTGCAGATGGTGTGCTGGTGTTCAGACAGAACAGATACAGGCCTAGTTTGGCGGAAGGCTTACAGTTGGCAGTAGACAGGGTGGCAGAGTGATGCAGGGACGCATGGGTTGTTATAAACCTAGACAAGGCATCAGTTGTGTGGTACTCCCTGGATAACCGGATCGTCAAGGCAGACGTTCTGAATATTCTGTTGAATGGATGTCCTCTTAGTAGAGAGAGTAAATTGAAGTACTTGGGTATCACCTTTGAGAGGTGTTTGTCTTTTAAGGATCACGTGGAGGCTTTGGTGGTGAAGGCTGGTATGGGGACTTAATGCATTGAGGGTGATGGCAGCAACCGGGGTAGATCAGAGGACGCTGTAAGGCTCTTTCAGTAGTTAATAATTTTTGTAATTGAGTATGGTTTGGGGCTGCTGACAGATACTTTACTGAAAGAGCCAGCTTGAAAGGTTGGAGCGCATACAGAATGCTGCCATGCGAGTAATCCTGGGGTGCACAAATGACACACCAATTATATGCGTGAGGCATATCCTGGCGCTACCAACAATGATGGATAAGCATACGGTCCTTCAGGCCAAATGGTACCTGAGAGGCTGCAGATAGGGATAACCCCTGCATGAAGCCATGGATATGGTCAAGGTTCATAGACTAAGACGAGGCAGGTCCTAGATGGCACAGATAGAATTATCTATACGTCAGGTGTGTGATCTGGAGACCATCGATCGCGGAAAAGAGTGGGTTGAAGTTCGGGAAGACATGACAGACTGGCACAATGTAATACTGCGTCGTGAGTGCAGAGAATGGGCGGCGGGCCGCACTGAGTTTGACGTGCAACAACTGATCCAAGAATGAGGGGAACTGTTGTAAAGCTTAAAAAGACAATGAAGGAATCACCAAAAAAAAAAAAAAAAAAAAACGAGAAGTAGATTGTGAGCTTTACTGAAACACGACTACAAGAGACAAATTGGACGTTGCGGCCAAAACCTTCGTCAGCATAGGACAAGCAAACACAAACCGACACAAATCTATATGAAACACATGACAATGTTAAACTAATTAAAGATACTTATCTGAATCTGTATCCTTTCTATGAGAGACTGACACGTGCTGGACTCCACTGACAGTCCAATGCGTGTCAGTCTCTCATAGAAAGGATACAAATTCAGATAAGTACCTTTAATTAGTTTAATATTGTCATATGTTTCATATAGTTTTGTGTCGGTTTGTGTTTGTCCTGTGCTGACGAAGGCTTTGGCCGCAACGTCCAATTTGTCTCTTGTAGTCGTGTTTCAGTGAAGCTCACAATCTTTATGGTGATTCATTCAACAACTGATCCAGAGTAACACACATCAAGGTGACATAGTCATCTACCCCGATGGGTCAGGGTGAGAGTGGTTGGGGTTTTATTGCAAAGGCTAATGGACGAGTCTTGAAAAAGGAGAGTCTGGCATATGAGACTACGATCCCCAGCATGAGAATGGAGGTGGAAGCTGTAGCAGCGGCATTCCGTTGGTTAGAGAAGACTACTGCAACACACATTGTATTCATTAATGATTCAAAGAGTATGCTTAGTAAGGTCGAGAAAGGAATGTTTCGTGTGGAATGGCAGTCGTCGCTTCAGAGGTCACAGATTGTTAGAATTGTATGGATATTTTGCCCTGGCCATGCGGGGGTGCGGGTGAATAAACAGGCTGGCAGGGAATGCACTTCTTGGTGGTAGATTGCCTATGGACAAGGAGGATATGGTCGTGCACTTGTGGGACCAAGTGGAGAAGGTGGGGGAACAGGTTGAGAACCCGTGTGTGGAAAGAATGAGATTGCAGGAGATCGGTAGGGGTTCTGGAAGAATCTAAAAACTGAGAGATCATAGGAAAAAATGGAGAAATTATAATTAATAACACTGACATAATAAAAAGATGGACAGAGTACACAGAAGATTAATTCTGGGACAACAGGGTCAATAGACCAACATTGTATAATACTTATGATGGACTAAAAATACTAACGGCTGAAGTAGAAAAGGCTATTAAAATGATGAAAGAAGGAAAGGCTGCAGGTCCTGACAAGATAACAACAGAGATGATGAAATCCTTATCCAGCTTTGGCATTGAAACTATCACAGTTCCAATTCCAATTCCATTTTCAAAACAAAAATTCCAAATTCAGTCTCGTCTAACCTGCTTCCTCGGTGGTGGTTATTGTTGAGAGCCGTAGTTTTTGTGGGTTTATTCACCCTGATTCTTGTCTTTCGAATAAGTCCTATCTCGGACTGGTTATGTAAGCGTTTGTGTCTGTGACGTCAGCTGGAAGATTGGTCAGCAGCTATCCTTTGTGCTCGTCTCCACTTTTGGTTTTCTTTGTTGGTGCAGGCTTCTGGCTCGTCTGGCTTGACTGGGTGCAGTCCGTATAAGGACTTTTTATTTGGTCTTTTTGACTTATTTTCTGTAGGAGCTTTTCGACGTTTTCTTTTTCCTCTTTGCGTCTGTTTTCACTGTCGCGTTTGAGTATCTGCTGCCTTAAGATTTCTTCCTCCGTGGTCAGCCATGGGACGATTTTACCATCATCTAGATAGTATTCGAAGTCGGTCTCACAGTCATAGTGTAAAACTGGGTATTCCATCGGTTTCCCCCTGAGTTTCTTGGGCTTCTTCTTTTCTTTTTCTTCCCAGCGCCTTCTGAATTCCTCGCGCTGGAGTTCCTCCCTGCTAAGTGGGTATTCTGTGCCTCCTTCAGAGATCCTACGGGATAGTGGTTCCCTCTTGGGCGTTGTGGTAGGGCTGCCGGCTTTAGCTTGCGGTTGAGGCTCGATCTCTTGGTTTTCATCTTGTGATTTCTTGTATGGCTTCTGTTGGTTTGTTTTGGAAACGTTCCAATTCAGCTTTCTGTAGTTCTCGCTCTTGTTTAATGGTTTGTAGGAGTTCTTCGTTGTCCTTCTTTATCAGTGCCATATGTTTCACTTCTTGCTTGATGTTTTGATGGATCTCCTTTATTTCAGCCAGCAGTTTCTCATTGTCGCTGGTCGGAGTCGGCGTCAAAAGTGCCTTGACTTGCACATTCAACTCGACTTTCTGGTTGTGCAGTTGATCTCTTTCAGCTTGTGATATACCCGCGGCTGTATCGCACCTCCGCATTGCGTCCTTATATGGTGTCTTTGTGTTGATGGCGAACTTTAAGACGTCTCTGTGTCTTTGAAGGCACGGTCAGCCTAAGTATCTTGCTCCATACTTTCCTAGGCAGTCGGCACACTTTCTTTTGTTGTTGGGTGCTCGGAAGTCCGTGTCCAGCTTGGCCAGCTGACACTCCTTAAAGGCGATCGGCGCAGTATCGGCAGATGTCGGTCTTACTGCGACATGCTGCTCTGCTGTGGCCGGCCCTCTGGCATCTAAAACATTGATTGACGCTTGGGATGAATCTCTCTGGCTGTTGTATTTTCTTGTTGATTGATATTGTGGTCGGCATTTCGCTGCCCTCTGTCGTCACCGCCGCCAGCGTGGTAGGGATCTTTGAGTACGTCAGGATCCGCTCCGCCTTCAAGATTCGGATGTTGGGATTTTCTTCTTGTAGCTGCTTCGTGATTTGTTCGTTTGACAGTTCCACTTGAATACGCTTGACAACCTATCTGACTGTTTTTGAGTCGGTGTTTCCGACTCTGGTGTCTTTCTCCTCCTTCTCAGCTTTGTTGGATCTTGTCTAAGGTGAGTTGTCGTCGATCTTCCTCGTGGTGGCTTCAGTAGTGACTGGTTTCAGGTTCTTTGAAGCTCGCCGGCAGGCTCTCCACGTTCGTCTTCTTGACGGTCTTGTCGGCTCCCACGCTGCACATCTTGGATGCCACGTATCTTTTGGTGTTCTTGCCACGTGCCAGTTTCCCCCGTATCAGGCTTCTTGACTTGTTCAGGCGACGTGTCTTGATATAGCGCTCGCAAATGCGAATGACGGCATTCTTCGCCATCACATAATTATGTAATGACATATATGATACTGGGTGCAACCCCAAGGATTTGAAAACATCCATTTTCATCACACTACCGAAGAAGCCAAGAGCTATTGAGTGTGAGGATTACAGAACTATTAGATTAATGAGTCACATAACTAAGATACTTCTCAAGGTCATACAAGAAAGAATTCAACATAAAATATATGAGGAAGTAACTGCAGAACAATTTGGGTTCCGCAAAACCAGCGGCACCAGAGTCGGAATTCACAGAGACGAATTCTTTGTCGGCCAGTCAGTCAGTCCTAGCTACTGTGTACACTATGTGTCATTACGATTGTTACATTAACATTAACTCACACTGTCCCAGTTGCCATATTAGTTTCATATGGCGTTTTAAGAGCTAGAACCTCGGATAGACAGAAGTAACATGAAACCTATCATATTAATCTTATCCTCCCGGATCATGACATACACATATTTAAAAAAAAAACAAAAAAAAAACTGATTAAACTCACGACCAAGGAGACGTCAACCATGATTTGTGAATATGCCAAACTATATCTGAAGGAAATAATATCATGGACTGGAGCAACATTGTCACACAGAGACATGCATCCGTGACTCATGACATATTTAATACAATATAAGCTGTGTCTGTCACGAGCGTTCAGAGCATTAGGATCACTGTTACGTGAATTTAATGCGGATTACCCCCACCCCCCCCCTCTCTCTCTCTCTCTCTCTCTCTCTCTCTCTCTCTCTCTCTCTCTCTCTCTCTCTCTCTCTCTCTCTCTCTCTCTCTCGCTAATCTCTCTAACAAAGTTATAAATTTCGCTGTTTTGGTGTTGTCATGACAACGGCAACGACGTGCCTTTTACTGTTTTAGCGCCAGACTGCGGGATTTGTGTCCACGTATATTTGTGAGGCCGACTCCCTGGTCTAGAGGTTACACGACTTTCTCCGTAATCTCGTATACTCTCGTAAGTAACATGATGTTGCGCGAGAATCGGTAGCGGTTCTCTCCGCGTCGGTAACTTACGGGGTATGTAAGCCGGTCGCTCAGACAGCAATGGCAAACTACTGAGCGTAATCTTGCCAAGAAATCAACAATCAGCTGAAAGATGCTGATGTTGACAGCGATGTCCTGTAAAGGATATGCGAACAAAAAATCAAAAAATATTTGCGAGCCTGACAGTTTCGTCAGGGTTGTGTGCTGTCGCTCTATTTGTTTAAACTGTACGCCGAAAATATAATGAGAAATGTCAGGGATCATATAAACAGGGAGCTAAATGATGCCTTAAATATCGGTGGTCATGACATACCAGAGATTCGGTATGCTAATGATACAGTATTGCTAGCCACAACACAGAATGGTATAGAAAAACTAACAACATCAACCCAATTAAATAGTGAAAATCACAACTTATATCTTAACATAGCAAAAACAAAGATAATGCATACAGATAAAACTACTATGGAGAAAGAAATATATGTTAATGAGAAAAATTGGAGGTGGTGGCAAGTTTTGAATATTTTGGGTCACCAACAACGGTGACACAATGAAAGAAGTTAAAAGACGAATAGCTATTGCTCTTCAAAGACTAAAACAACTGAATAAATTATGGAGAGGGACAGATAGAACTACAAAACTTAGATTTTTAAGAGCATGCATCTTTCCCATTGCCACATTAGCCTGTGAGACCTGGACACTTACTAAACAAGCCGAACAGCGCATAAATGCCTTAAAATATAAATGTTATAGACGAGTTCTAAGAATATTTTGGATAAAGAAAATAACAAATGCATCCATACTTCAAGAGCTGAATATTGAAGAATGTTGGCTATTAAAGACGATAAAACAAAGAAAATTGAAATATTTTGGTCACTTGAAACGTCACAAAATTTGGAGAGAACAATAATGGAGGGGTATATGCCTGGGAAGAGAGGAAGAGGAAGGTCAAAGAGAAGATGGGTGCATGATGTGGCGGATGATCTCCAGATGGGTGTATCGGACGCGAGACTCTTGCTTATGATCGAGAGTTATCCGGAAGGCTGGTATGGGAGCGAGGTTCTGCAAAGACATGCTACTGAATGAATGAATGCCAGTTTCGGACAGGCACAGAGTCTTTCAAGCCAAATGGTACCAAGAGTCGCTGCTGACAGGGATCACACCCTGCACAAAGCCATGGGTTATAGACTAAGACAAAGCAGGTCTTGGATGGCACAGACATACACATTTATCAGACAGGTGTGTGCAATAGAGAACATCAATCATGAAAAAGAGTAGGCAAAAGTACCTGCAAACTTGTCGGACTGGCACAAAGTAATAGTAAAAATGAGTCGGAGTGCAGAGATGGGACAGCAGGCCGCACAGTTTGAGGTGCAACACTTGATTCAGGGCAACACACATTAAGGTAACAGTGATCTACACCGAAGGGTCAGTGGTGAGAAATATATATAGTGGCTTGGATTTCATTGCGAAAGTCAAATGGACGATGCTTGAAAAAGGAGAGTCTGGCATATGAGACAAAAACCTCCAGCATGAGAATGGAGGTGGAAACAGTAACAGCAAACCTTCCGATTGTTGGAGGAGACAGCTGCAACACACACTGCATTCATTACGGAGTATGCTCAAGGAGAATGCTTAGTTAGGTGGAGAATAGAATGTTTCGTTTAGAATGGCTTGCTTCGCTTCAGAGGTTACCTCTTGGTGGTAGATTGCCTATGGACAAGGGAGAGGTGGTCGGGTGCCTGTGGAAAAAACGGTGGAACAGACTAAGAACCCTTATGTGGAGAGAAGGATATGGCGGGGTATCGGAAAGATGTTCTAGAGGAATCTCAAAATTGAAAGGGAAGACCGAGAGAACTTTCATCAGATGGTGGTTGGACTGATTAGTAGTATGACTCTTCACTGGTTGTTGAAAGAGGGGATGAAGCACACATGGAAATCCATGGCAATGATGCATTCGTCTTAGCTCAACTCAACTCAACAGTTGGATTACATGTTTTTTTCCCCAAAGCATGGCTATTATTTTTATGTTTATTTTGTTGTGACTGAACAGCCCAGAATTATTGCATAATATGAAATGTAGATGAGGAAATTCAGGTGTTATCTCAAAGTCCAAAATTTACAAGAAATATAATCTACAAAAGAAAGAAATACTACGATGTAATATCCAAGTAAATGGAAACATTCTTAATCAGGTAAATCTATACAATATCGTGAAACAATCTAACATCTGTCGAAGATGCCGTGTAGAGACCCAGAATAGCCATGGTAAAATTAGTCTTTTATAAGATAGAATATATGCTCACAAATTTAAAGCTGTCAATTGGAGAGTCCTAATGTGCTTTGTAGAACGTGTAAGTTGTATGCATGTGAAACATGGGCAATGAGCAGACAAACTGAGAAATATACACAGTGGAAATGTGGTTTCTGAGAAAATTGCAAAGAAATCCACGAAAAGACAAAAACTGAGAAAGTCCTTCAAGAAAAATGAAAGAAATGGATTAGAGAATTTATTAGTCGCAGAAACTCAAGAATCAATCTTTTTCACACATTAAGAGAAAAAATAAACTTGAAAACTCAATGACACCTGTTAAACTTGGAAAAGACAAAAACTGAGACAGTCCTTCAAGAAACAAATAAGAAATTGATTAGAGAATTTATTAGTCGCAGATACCCAAGAATCAATCTTTTTTTTACACATTAAGGGAAAAAATAAACTTGAAAACTCAATGATACCTGTTAAACTTGGTAGATAAAAGAGCGAGTGATAAGATACATTCCTGAATGGTTTAGCCACATGATATAATCATGGCAAGAACACAGAGCTGACCCACGATTGGTGTCGAGTACAAACCACCGCATACGCCTGTTGGCAGGACACAATGTACATGATGATAATATCATGAAACACATTCCACAAACCACCGCATACGCCTGTTGGCAGGACACAATGTACATGATGATAATATCATGAAACACATTCCACAAACCACCGCATACGCCTGTTGGCAGGACACAATGTACATGATGATAATATCATGAAACACATTCCACAAACCACCGCATACGCCTGTTGGCAGGACACAATGTACATGATGATAATATCATGAAACACATTCCACAAACCACCGCATACGCCTGTTGGCAGGACACAATGTCCATCCATCTATCATGTGCCATGCCGGTAAGCGTGGACGGTCATGTTCTGCCATCTCACTCGATCACCAGAGTCGTGGATCAGCTCCGTGTTTCTGTCTTGACCATGCCACAAGGCCAAGCCATCCAGGTACTTGCTTCTAGGTCTTCCCCTTGGTCTGTTCCCCTCGATCTTACCAGTTGTCACCAAGTTCTCCAGATCATTTCTTCTCATAACATGCCCAAAAAATTGTGACTGTCTACGTCTAATGTCTCTAATCAGTTTACGATCTTCATTTGTTTCTTGAAGAACTTGTTCATTGGTCTTTCTGGCTGTCCTTTGCATTTTCCTCAGAAACCACATTTCTACAGCCATCAGGTGTTTTTCAGCCTGACTGCTCATTGTCCAAGCTTCACATCTATATAAGAGTACAGGTTCTATGTAGCATCTCAACACTCTTTTTCTCGTTTCAATTGACATCTTTTTATTGGTCAGTATGCTTTTCATCTTGCTAAAGGCTACTTTTGCCATCGCGATTCTTGTTCTAATCTCTTCAAGGCATCTCCCATCAGATGTTATTACTGTTCCAAGATAATTGTACCTATTCACTTGTTGAAGAATATTCCCATTTACTTGTATATTACATTGTGGTATTTCGTTCTTCCTAGTGACGACCATAATCTGTGTCTTTTTACAATTTAATTCTAACCCTAGTTGTTCACTGTGTATAACAACTGCATCTACTAAATTTTACAGGTCCTATTCATTGTCTGCAATCAAGACTGTATCATCTGCATATCTAATGTTATTGATGCATCGTCCTCCAATGTTGATTCCTTCCATATCTTCAATATTTCTGAAAATACTTTCACTGTACAGGGAAAACAGATCTGGAGACATTACACATCCCTGTCTCACACCTCTCTTAATAGGCTGATATTGGCTTACTTCATTATCAACTCTTATGCAACTTGTTTCCAATATATAGTTAGTTAGTTAGTCGACAGATCATCCTCGTTGCACATCGGACCATTCAGTCCATAAGTGCTCGGATCCCCTCCTCAGCAAATCCCGCAGCGTGTAGCGGCTAACGACGCCAGTTCTGTGTTGGTTTATCAATCTTCTTTGGCTTCCTGCGTAGTGTTCTTGTTTGGCCACCCCTCTTTTAATTTGCTGCTCTCGCAGTCTGGCCATTGTTGTAGATTCACAGTCATCACTTGGTTCTTGCAAAAGTCTCACTTCTCGTAGAGCATTCAGAATGTCAGCCTGGTCCATGGCGCGTCCGCCCTCAACAGTAGCCTCACCAATATATATTTTTTACAAGTCTAAGGTCTTTTCCATCAATCTGTTGATCAAGCATCCTTATCATGTTGACATGTCTCACTTTATCGAAAGCCTTTGTGTAGTCAATAAAGCAAAGGTGTAGATCTTTGTTTACTTCTATAGAACGTTCGATTACGGTTCTCAGTATATACACAGCATTTACTGTACCCTTGCCTTTTACAAAACCACATTGTTCTTCTCCTATTTCAGATTGTATTTTCCTCCTAACTCTTTGCATGATAATTCTTAGCAAAATCTTCGTGATGTGACTCATTATACTAATTGTTCGATGTTGATCACATTCCAAGGCTCCGGATTTCTTTGGGATTGCAATAAATACAGAATTACATAACTCCTGAGGTACATTTCCAGTATCATACATTGTATTAAGCAGACTGGTAACTTTATCTATTCCATATTCTTCTAAAGCATTAATCATTTCTGTTGTGATGTTGTCTGAACCGGGGCACAATGTACATGATGATAATATCATGAAACACATTCCACAAACCACCGCATGCACCTGTTGGCATGACACAATGTACATGATGATAATATCATGAAACACATTCCACAAATGTTGAAACAAACAATGTTTGCCACACAAAATGGTATCAATACATCAAACATAAATGTCATCTGCATGGACATTGCATTCATTACGTATGTTGTCTGTAATGATGCACACACATGCAATGATTCAGTGAATGTTCTTTATTGGAACTTGTTTTAACAAACACCCTCCAGTTATTTGATTCATGCATTAGTACTGATTTGACATTATAATTGATTATTCTAAATTTCTAATTAGTTTTAAGTTGTTTAATATATTCTTCTTATAGTCCATGCGGAGTGGCATTGGTGATCATGTCTGCCCACCGCCTTCTGTTTTGTGTACTGCCAATTATTTATGATTCTGATATTATCAACACCGTGCCATGATGTAAAACTGTGTACATGCATGATATGCGAAGCATCTGTAAATAATATTTCTTTGTTGGCATTGACCATACTGGTAGGTGACCGTAGCCATTATCTCCATAAAAAGATCCTCTGTCTTCGGTGGCGAAGTTTGAGACCATATAGAACAACTACCCCGCAGAAGTCGGATGTGTCGGCCTAGCGGCGCAAGAACGCAGCTCTGCTGTAAACAGGCACAACGCAGTCACGTCCGAAAAAATCTCTCCGGATGAACGCAGAAGAAGAAGAAGAAGAAGAAGAAGAAGAAGAAGAAGAACAACAACAACAACAACAACAACTACCTGTCGTTTGTTCCCCAGCCCTATCATCCTTCTGTTCGTTACCTTGATCGGTGGGTTAATATGTTTAAACAATGTTGCATGTTCAGCACTTTACCATTACTTTCTAAACAAGTTAACGTTCCAGTCCAGTTGACCGGTATGTGGAATGAACCCACTAACCCGCCGTCAGCTCACATTAAGTTTAAGCGCGGGCACGTTACATTTGTCGATTACGCTGACCACTTTTAATATATTAATATAGTATAATCAGGCATTGGTTGACAGGTGATTAACGTTGCCATCGATCTGCAGCAGTGCAAAGCTCCCAGGATGTAAACATACCATATCCGATGACGGCTGGGTTTGCGTGTTAGATAACAATTGTTTAGGATGATTGTCCTGAAATTAGAATATAACAATATTTGTTAAATTAGCCACAGCGGTAGGCAATACTGAAACAATCCTACTGTGATTGTACACCAATGTGGCAGCAATAAAATGGGAAATGAAATGTTCAATTATAAACATATAAAACTAAGGGATGCTTTTTTTTCACCGGATCTCTTCTCTGTTAGTTTTGATATCTCCGAAGTAATAATGTGAGAAATCAAAGAGAAGACAGGAATATTAATCGGAGGTCTGAAAAAAGTCTTAATATAAACAATTTACGCTGTGCAGATGACACAGTTATTGGTTGCGGGTAATGAAAAAGATCTACAATAGTTGGACTTTGTAGCAATAGAGAGTGCAAAGAAAGGACTCTCCTTGCATATCAATAAAACAGTAACAATGGTGATACCTAAGAAAAAGGAAGACACCAAAATGTCAAATGGAAACAGAAGGGACAATTCTTAACCAAGTGGTTAATTTTAAATACTAGGGGTAATTTACCAATCCTACAAGAAACAAATGAAAACCACAAACTAATTAGGGACATTAGAGACGTAGACAGTCACAATTTTTTTGGACACTTTATGAGTAGAAATAAATTGAAAAACTTATTGACAACTGGCAAGATTGAGGAGTAAAGAACAGCAGGAAGCCAGAGAAGTAAATACCTGGATGGCTTGGCCACATGGCAGGGTCGAGACAAGAACACTGAGCTGATCCACGATACTGGTGACCGTGTGAGATGGCGAAACATGACCCCTCCCCCACACGCTTATGGGCATGGCACATGATGATGATGAGGGGCAATTATAATATCAGATGGAAGATGCACAACATAGATTAAGAACCGAATAGGACAACCAAAGGCTGCATTTCAGAAAACGAAAGTGTCTTATGCAATAAGTCACTATCATTGAATGTAAGAAGGAGATTGCTTGAAAGAGGCTAATGAAACTAGAACATTATTTGCAACAATAGAAAAAAAAAGAGACAAACATCTTTCTTTGGTCATGTGATAAAAAGGGGGACATTGGAGAACATCGTGACAACTGGGAAGATCAAGGAGAATACAGACAGAAGCAGACTAAGAGAAATAATGATATATTAACCGAGACGGTGGCATGGAGGAATATCATCAACAGAGCTGACCCAGAACACCAACGACTGAGATCTGTGGAGCGACATGAGCGCTTACGCTAGCTGGCAGGGCACTTGATGATGATGATATATAAGATAAAGACACACGGCTGCAGACCTTTTCTTTATCTTTTCTACAACCTTTGTATCAGAAGACAAGAATTTGGAACCTGACCTCATATTTTAAAAAAAATGTTTGCATATCCTTTACAGGACATCGCTGTCAACATCAGCATCTTTCAGCTGATTGTTGATTTCTTGGCAAGATTACGCTCAGTAGTTTGCCATTGCTTTCTGAGCGGCCGGCTCACATACCCCATAAGTTACCGATGTGATTCGAGCCACTGCTGATTCTCACCGTCGTCACGTTACTTACGAGAGTATACGAGATTACGGAGAAAAGTCGCTAACCTCTAGGCCAGGAAGCCGGCGACCTCATATTACCTTTCTAAATAACGTGAATCTGACCAAGAGCATCTCACATCGTGCAGAATAGAAGGATATCTGTCGATTCAGAAGGCAGGATGGACGAACAGAGTAACGCAGGTTACAGCAAAACAACAGAGGATTCTGAAAAGGGCCGAGCAAGGACAAGGAAAACTGTACCATGTAACTATCTGATATCCAGAATTGCAATTGGATCTTTTCTCAATTCCATGTAGATGGTGAAGTTAATACAGCCCATTGGGCATATTGGTGACGTAGTACTGGGTTCAATTGTTTTGTTGGCCGCTTTTACTTTCTCTGGTATCCATTCTATGTTACTTGGTTAATCCCAGAGTTGTGTGACCTGAAAAAAAAAAACTCAAGTCAGCCTCTATTGGGGATCGAACCCTTGGTCACTTTGTCAGCAGGCGAGTGCACTAACATCTACTCAACCACAGATAATATAAGCAGGTAGTTACGTTAGCCCCATCATATTTTGGCTGTTAGTGATTTCTTGACAAGTTTACGTTGAGCAGTTTGCCATTGCTTTCTGAACGACCGAAACTCATCTCATTGATTGAAAATCCACGTCAAGCCGTCTGTTTCACAATCGCCTGCAGCTGTGTTTCAAACGCGGTATGTGGGATTACGTATTGCGTCTGTAACACCTTCGCCACAGATGCGCCACAAGCAGATACATGCAATAAATAAGACTAAGTATCTACTACAGCAGCATTCTCATATAGCCGTAGTTTGATTTTAAGGCCTACAAATTCCGCCACTCTCATTATATAGTGATATACATTTGACTGACGCTAGTCTCAGTCTCATTAACTGTCAGTCTCAGAAGCCCTATTTGTCTTCAGTCGGGGGATAACGTAACTACGGATGTCTAGGATTCATGAGGCCTAACAAAACATCTTCAAGAATGAGAACACTTTGATGGTATGTTGGTTAGGCAATGGGCTTATTTGTAATATTTCCATGCTGGTTTTAAATAAAGTAATGAATAAGCTACCAAAGGCGTAGCCGGAGGTGGGTGCAAACTACCAACACATTGTTCAGTAATGCCATTACGAGGGGAAGTCAATAAGTAAATGACAAATCGCTGTAGAAAATTAACTATAATATGATAACAACTTGCAACCAGTTTATTTTTATACATACATTGTCCTTTTATTTCTCAACATAATTTCCACCAACATTTATACACTTATCCCATCGTTTTATCAGTCCTCCCAAACCGGCTGCATAGAACTGCGTGCTCTGTTTTCTAAACCACGTTTTCACGTCACATTCAACTTCGGCGTCATTCGCGAAATGTCTCCTGCCAAGGTGGACCAAAAAGGGGGAAATCGCTGGGGGATAAGTTGGAGGTGTAAGGTGGATGTTCCAGAACTTCCCACCTTCGTTGGTTAATTTTCTCCTGAGTTAATCGAGCCGTATGTGGTCTGGCATTGTCATGAAGAAGCAACACTCCTCTAGTCAGCAGTCCTGGACGTTGTCTTCGAATTGCATCATGATAGCATCGATAGAACTTCACAGTACGATTCAGAATTCGCATTGTCACCTTTCTTCTTGAAATTGGTTAAAAGCACGCCTTGACAATCCCAGAACACTTTCAGCATAACCTTCCCTACTAATGGCGTAACCTTGAATTTTTCGACAAAAGGCGAAGAAGGATGTTTCCATTGCATTGAAGCACGCTTTGATTCGGGCTGGTAGTGACGCACCCATGATTCGTCCCCAGAACAATCCTGTTCAGCATGTCTTCTCCTTCATCTTCGTATCGACAAAGATGATGCAAGGACAGGCCAAATCGGTTCATTTTGTGTTCCTCCTTCAATTGTCTGGGTACCCACCTTGAGTACACTTTCTTAAATTTCAATCGATCATGCATTATGCTGTATGCTGAACCATGTGAGCACCCTGTTGTAGATGCTACAGAGTCTATCGTTACTCGCCTGTCACCTCTAATCATCTCCTCCACCCGCTGCACGGATGCTTCTGTTGCATTCTCAACAGGACGACCAGATCGGATTTCATCAACAATTTTAGAGCGTCCTTGAGAAACGTTTTCTACCCAGCTATGCACCGCTTTACGGGACAAACATTTGTCAGCATAACCACGAAGCATTTCCTACCTTTACAGGTAGTCTGTTTGCAAAAAAAAAAAACAAAAAAAAAAAAAAAAAAAAAACAACAACAACTACAAACGTACAACACGTTGCTCTTTGGTTGTACACTCCGTAAGTACAGTCGCTATTTTGCTTATGCGCTGCGCAAGCGCATGAGAGACTTAGCGCCATCTGACAAACGGGAATATAAAGTTCGATGTTGCTGTCACCTAATGACACCTGTAGAAAACACCAACTACATTTACCTGCCATCCCAGAGAACTGTGTGACATACTTATTGACTCCCCTAGTATGCATGCTAAGCGAAATCAAAATAGTGCGTTAAGTCTTCAATCTTTCCTGGGTGAAGCAAGATGTGGCCCCATCAAGGTATAGATGTCCTCCAAAATGTCAGCACAGATGTGTTGTGTATAGTTTAATGTTGCATAGGATCATGTTGCATGGGCAACACATGATCTCTATATTTTAGCCCAGGCATTGTGCTATGGAGAGGCAATAACTCCATCCCTGGTCTTAACCGGTCTCGGAATCAAAGCGAGAGGCAACTGTTAAAGATTATAAGTCCCTGTCAATTGGCGTAGACATGGGCGCCACGCGTTGCCTCTGACGGTGGGAGACACCTACAGGTGTCATTGATCAGCTACCGCCCGCCTCATGCTGGGCAGCCCCCGGCCAATTCGGTGCCTGCTTCAATGGGTGCTTGGGGCTAGGACAAAATCTGAATAGCAGGCTGTAAAACCAATGCACCAGGTACTAATAAAACGAAAAATAGAAACCTTAAGCTACGGCTTACAACCTGGAACGTGAGAACCATGTGTCCAGGACTTTCCACTGACTTGACCAACATTGACGATGTGAGACAACAACTACAAACGCACAACAGCACGTTGCTCTTTGGTTGTACACTCCGTAAGTACAGTCGCTATTTTGCTTATGCGCTGCGCAAGCGCATGAGAGACTTAGCGCCATCTGACAAACGGGAATATAAAGTTCGATGTTGCTGTCACCTAATGACACCTGTAGAAAACACCAACTACATATACCTGCCATCCCAGAGAACTGTGTGACATACTTATTGACTCCCCTAGTATGCCTGCTAAGCGAAATCAAAATAGTGCGTTAAGTCTTCAATCTTTCCTGGGTGAAGCAAGATGTGGCCCCATCAAGGTATAGATGTCCTCCAAAATGTCAGCACAGGTGTGTTGTGTATAGTTTAAAGTAATATTTGTTAACTTAAATATCTACTACCTAGAAATATTTGGAACATTTGAATAGTAGAACATGTAGAAATGAAATAAAAAAAAAAAAAACTGAAACCATGCGAGATCTTATGGCATAGCGACACACCGGGTCATGTACAGAATGAAATGTTTTGTAGCAGTTGACCCCCGAGAAGACTGAATATAATAGTGGGTGAAATAAAATCATGTGTATAATTGTAACAGAGTAGCTCCTGGGAAAGAGGATACTGGCGGGAGAAGAATATTAGCAAGAACTGAAAAATAGGAAATGCGCGTACTTGCTTCTTTGGGCACGAAAGTGCACAAAAGAGCAATTACGTAGAGAAATTGGGGGGATAACGAAAGATTGTCAACAACAACAACTTGGTTGGTGACAAGAAGTTTTAGGAATCGGCCTTCTACCAGATTAGACGTGTGTTTCAGGAGTAGATCCGTACTGGTTAACATCGAGAAGTTCCTCTCAGTAATTGATTATGGATTGGGTCTGCTCACTGTCTCAGAGAGTCAGCTGGTGAAGTTAGAGCGCATACAGAACGAAGCTATGCGGGTCATTCTGGGATGCACCAGAGACACCCCAGTAGTGTGTATGCGTTACATCCTTGGTTTGCCGACTGCTGCTGGTAGGCTCAAAGTGATGCAGGCGAAGGCATACCTCAGAGTAGCTGCAGACACAGAACACCCGTTGCGTGAGGCGCTGGACGCAGTTAAGGGTCAGCGACTGATAAGAGGGAAATCATGGATGGCTCAGGCGGAGAATACGATCAGACAGGTGTGCCCCTTGGAGAACATTAGGCGTGGAGAGGAGTGGGTCAGAGTGCCAGCGGAGCAGTCAGACTTGTGCAGAGTTATAATCACATTAAGCCGGGAGTGCAGGGAATGGCCAGCAGGGGCCACGGAAGAGGAAATCCAGCAACTAATTCAGGACAATGCTCACTCGGGTGATGTGATTATCTACACAGATGGTTCCGTGTCAAGAGGTGAGAGAATTGGCTGGGGGTTTATAGCCAAAGCTAATGGTCGATGTTTGGGACAGGAGAGCCTGGCATATGATACCACAACATCCAGCTTAAGAATGGAGGTGGAGGCAGTCACTGCGGATCTCCGCTGGATGGAGAATACGACACACACACACATCGTGATTGTAACTGACTCAGAAAGCATGCTGACGAGGGTGAGGACGGGCAGGCTTCGTGTGGAGTGGCTTGCTTCGCTTCGAAGGTCACGGGTGGCAAGCATCGCCTGGATCTTTTCTCAGGGACATGCCGGTGTGCTGGGAAATGAACAGGCGGACAGATTGGCTGGCTCTGCAGAACTTGGTGGAGTATTGATACATGACAAGGCAGATGTGGTTGCGGCCTTGTGGGAGCACGTGCACACCTCGGAGGAGCAAATGGATTACCATGCTCTTGCAAGAATGAGACAGCGAGGAGTGGTGAGGGGATCTGGCCGACGCTCAACGCTCAGAGGAAAGGCGAGACGGACTTATAATCAGATTGCTACTGGTACTATTAGTGTTGGAACTCTTCGCTGGCTACTGAGGATGGGGACGGAGCACTTATGGGAATGCCCCGAATGCTGTGATGTCGATTCCTAAATCAATCAATCAATCAATCAATCGAGAAGAAGTAGTCTAAATTCGTATAATATTATGTCAATTGAAAGAGGTTTTAATGACGTGAGGATGCTGTTTTCGAATATAATGCCCATTGTTCGTCATGATCATACTGCTTGTTTTTGAGCATTAAATAAATGATGTAAATGTCCATGGTGGAAGTTGTTAAGTTCTTCCAATGTTGAGTCCGCAGTAAGTTTGCAGAGTTATGGATCACCTGAAAGTCAAACATCACACACACAACGCTGAAGAAATCCTTATCGTGAACGAAGCACGGTGTTATCACTATTACGAGCAATCCGGTCATAACATCAAGAAGATGGAGTTGAAACGTGAAACGTCGAGGTCACCCTGGAATGATCCACCATGGGCCAACTGGGGGAATGCATGCCGTGCGCGTGTCAGCACTGTTACATAATTTATATTCATATTTATGCAAAAGGGAGGCACTTTAACCATATATCTTTGACGATAATATATTAGTGACAAAATAGCCATGAGGTTAAGCCAGGTCGGTTATAATAGGAAAACAAATTGAACATTTATATGGTGCTAGAAATAGGTGCCAGATAACCAGAACAGTCTAGAATCAATATGATCATCATCTTCCACTTCTGCCATCAAGCGTCGTGGGGAGAAATAATTTGTGCTCCAGCGCCCGGTGGGCGGCACTTGATAGTGTCATTCCGCGTGATTGTACAATGTCTTTAATGTCGTCAATCCATTTTCTTCATGGACGTCCTCTTGGTCTCGTCGCTGATGATCTTTGATGTAAGGCCAGTGATGGTAGTTGATGGTGTTGCATTCTAACGACAGGGCCAAACCACTTATCTTCTGTCTTTCGTAAATGTGACACAAGGTGTTGATCCCAGTGTCTGTCTGATAACAGCATTTCTTACTCGGTCTCGGATTATTAAGTTGGTAGCTCTCCTCAGGCATCTGATCTCGCGAGAGTGTGATTTGGATAAAGTCCAAGTTTAAGATTGGTAGCATAGAGTTGGTGTGAATATGCTGTTTATTATCTGTCGTCTTGCTGACATGGGTATATTTTGATGTTTCAGTTAGGGTGATAGTTGATATGTTTAGTGTACTAGCTTTTTGACATCTGATTTCGATTTCTCTGTCCAATCTGCCATCTTCTTTGAACATACTTCCAAGAAATTTAAAATCCTTAACTTGTTTCAGAGTTGTGCTATTTATCTGTATACTTAGTGGGCCTGGCGATCTGCTAACTTGCATTACTTCGGTTTTGGCTGTATTTATACTCATATTGTATCTGCTGCAGGTGCTTTGGTATCTGCTTTTGGTGTCAGGTCTTAGTCAGATATGACTGAGCTACCGTATAACAGTAGACGGTACTACCTGCTTTCTGTTAGCGCCGAACGTTGGGCGGCGCTTACCAAACCCGACACCCCACATTGTGCAAACGGCGTCGGGGGGAAGAACGCAATTGGGAGATTACAAGCCTTACCCTGGTGCGAGGAAATGCAACCTAAAGACAAAATGTCAGGGCAGGGCAGACCAGGCCTAAGCCTTGGTTGGCGGCTGGTCTAGGATCGAAGCTCCGACAGGCGGACAATTAGAGCATTGCTTTGCTGATCCGGCAGCTTCTGCAGCTTGTCTTGTTCCAGATGTAGGGGTGTTGCCTTTCCTTCGGAGTGAACTAGGCAGGCCGAGAGAGGGATCATGTTGCATGGGCAACACATGATCTCTATATTTTAGCCCAGGCATTGTGCTATGGAGAGGCAATAACTCCATCCCTGGTCTTAACCGGTCTCGGAATCAAAGCGAGAGGCAACTGTTAAAGATTATAAGTCCCTGTCAATTGGCGTAGACATGGGCGCCACGCGTTGCCTCTGACGGTGGGAGACACCTACAGGTGTCATTGATCAGCTACCGCCCGCCTCATGCTGGGCAGCCCCCGGCCAATTCGGTGCCTGCTTCAATGGGTGCTTGGGGCTAGGACAAAATCTGAATAGCAGGCTGTAAAACCAATGCACCAGGTACTAATAAAACGAAAAATAGAAACCTCAAGCTACGGCTTACAACCTGGAACGTGAGAACCATGTGTCCAGGACTTTCCACTGACTTGACCAATATTGACGATGTGAGAAAAACGGCTGTGATTGATGCCGAACACAATCGTCTTAACATTGATATTGTTGGCCTGCAGGAGACTCGCCTCGCTGAGGAAGAGTCACTCAGGGAAAACAATTACACCTTTTTTTGGAAGGGTAGAAGGCAGGCAGAAAAAAAGGCAACACGGTGTGGGCTTTGCAGTGAAGAATTCGCTACTGGGAATGATTGAAATTCCAGCAGGAGGAAATGAAAGATTATTATCCCTGCGCTTGGCAACGTCTTGTGGTTTTGCCACCATTATTACTGCATATGCACCGACACTCACTTCCTCTGATGATGTGAAGGAGTTAGACTCCATGATCAAGGCAGTTCCAAAATCTGACTACATCTATATACTCGGTGATTTCAATGCTCGTGTGGGCAAGGACTCGAGTTCATGGCCAGTGAGCCTTGGAAAATACAACATCGGTCGCATGAATGAAAATGGACAAAGGCTGCTGTAGCATTGCACCAGAAATTACCTATGTATTACAAGCTCCTTTTATAAAACAAAATAGCTACATAAGGTCACATGGAAACATCCAAGATCCGGCCATTTGCACCAGCTGGACTTCATCATCACACGGAGACAACATCTAAACCATATATCATTGACTCAAAGTTACCACAGTGCTGACTGTGATACGGATCATTCTTTGGTTGTTGCAAGGGTTAGACTGAGACCATAGAGAATCTACACAGCTAAACACAAATCTAGCCCTAGGATTAATATTATTAACACTCACGATCCTGAAAAATGATTTCAGTTTCAACAGCAACTTGAAGACGCTTTCACTGATCTTCTTCTTCTTCAGCTTTCCGAGCCATTGAGGTTCTTTGCTGCAAATACAATCCGTCTCCATTCGTCTCTCTGGTGGACCTTCTCTTGCCAGTCGTTGATTCCAAGTGCTTGTAGGTCTGTACATGTATTATCTCTCCACCGTCTTCTTGGTCTACCTCGGGGTCTACGGTCATTTATTTCCTGAGTGTAAGCGAGTTTTGTTTCCCTACTATCTTCCATTCTTTCTATATGCCCCAGCCATTGTAGTCTATTAGCCTTCATGATACCAGTGATTAGCGGAGACTTAAACAGATCATAAATGTCTTTGTTACTTCTTCTTTTCCACTCTCCACTTTGTGTATCCCTAATGGGTCCAAAGATGCGACTTAAAATTTTGTTCTCAAAAGTTTGTAACAAGGCTTCGTCTCCTTTCGTTGTACTCCAGGTTTCAGAGCCATACAGCACAACTGGTCTGATCAGTGTTTTGTATATTGTGATTTTGGTGTTACGAGATAGCGCCTTTGATTTTAGTAGATGTTGTAGCTTTCACTGATGCAGACAAAAATTGTACAGTAAGTGAAAAGTGGTGTCAACTTAAGGAACCTCTTTATAAAAGTGCCCTAGGGGTTTACGGCACTATGGATCACAAGAAGCAGGACTGGTTTGCGGCAAACAGCCAGACTCTGCAGCCCTCGATTGATAAGAAGAAGATAGCTCTCATAACAAACAAGGAAAGACCAACGCGTAACACTCTGAGTGAGCTAAAGCAAGCTAGGAAGGATGTGCCAGGCAGTGTGCAAATGATTATTGGATCAAGTATGTGAGTCCATTCAAATCGCAAGTGATAAGGGAAACATCAGAAGCATGTATGAAGAAATAAAGAAAGCCTGTGGTCTAATGATCAAAAGAAGTGCACCATTGAATACCTTGACCTCCCCCGATGTGTCTCCACCTTGCCGTGGTGGGGGGACTTGTGTGTCCCATCGACCCCATGTGCTTGCCGATGGATGAAAACTATATATCGGACAGCTCTTGGGATAGGGACCAGACTAAGAGAGACACAACCCCCTGCTCTGCAGGTAGACTGAGGATAACAGTCAAAAGATTAAATCAGGTACACGAATGCAGAAGACCTTGGTCCGGGCAAAACTATAAGGCTCTCTGTCAAGGGCTGTGGCTGAAGCCACAAACCCGCGGATCTGAGAGCCGAGCCGATACACACCTACCGATAAATAGAGGTACTGAGCACGCTACATGCCCAGTTCTGATACTTGTTTGAAAGCTCTCAGCTGGGGGATATGACGGATTCCCGGATGAGAGGGCCTGGCCGTTTCTCGCTCACTGCTGCACGGAGGTAAGGTGCTGAGCCGGCAGCACATGTAGCCTACCTCGTGAGCGAGAATAAAAATGCAGAAAGTGTCCCAGTCGAATGAAATGGCTACGAAAACTGTCTGTATCTAACACATAGAGTGTAGACAAAAGTGAAAAAACGTCTCAATAACACAAAATGGAACGCACGGCTAGCGAATCAATTGCGTGGTCCGAAGTCAAAAGCAAAAGCTTACCGAGCGGATGTCGCCCGCAGACTGACCATTCCTGGTGTGTGCTTGAGCGACCAGTAAGTAACAAGCGAGATGCCAAACACATGGAAGTGAGGAACTAAAGCAGCCATGAGCAGGACGTCGCAACTCCTTGGGTGAGCCCAGTCTCAGAGCAATATGTGCCGGCTCTGCAATTATGGAAGCCTCCTTGGATAGCCTTGGTCTGCCCATGGTCTGCCCCTGCCTTCCCTTGAGGGTTAACCGTGATGTCGATGATAGTTCTGTCTTGACCAGCTGAGATATGGGCGAAAACCCGAGAAACCCGAGGAAGCTAACCTCATTAAAAAATGCCTGCTGAAGCCGGAAGTGCCGTCCTACGGGTGGCAAACTAAAAATTGGCACTACGCATTTACGTCCGAGTGAAATGTCTCGTCCGATTGTCTGTCGTGCCTGGAACAGCTCTGACGGGCGCAACGACAAGCACATGTCCGAAAACTCGCTGAGTGGATACCGTTTGCAGACCTATCTTGTTTTGTGCGGGAACGGCCCAGGGCGAACGAAATGCCCAATATATTGAAGTGAGGAATTAAAGCAGCCATGAGCAGGACGTGACGAATCCCTTGGTGAGCCCAGTACCAGGGCGCTATGTGTCGGCCCTGCAACTATGGAAGCAACCTTGGATGGCGGAAAATGCTATGGATTGTCTCTTCCTTCTCTTGAGGGATGACCGAAGTCCTCGACTGTTCCAACTTGACCAGCTGAGATGTGGACGGTACCACAAAAGTGAGAGTCTCCCAGGAATGCTAACCTGGTCAAAAATGCACGCATAAGCCGGATGTGTTGACCTAAGGGTTTTCAACCCAAGGGTGCCTAACGCACATCGCAATGACATCTGAAAAAAAAACAAAAAACAAAAAACAAAAAAACACTCCGGATGAACGAAAAGAAGAAGAAGAAGAAAACCTTGACTGGAGAAATCATAACTGATAAGAAACAGCAGATGGACAGATGGGTAGAGCACTATTTGGAGCTTTACTTAAGTGAGACCAACTAGCGGATGATGCCCTCAACGCCATAGAGGCTCTACCAACACTTGACCACCTGGACACACTTCCCACCATAACAGAAGTTAAGTGTGCTATAAATGAACTTGCATCTGGCAAAACTCCAGGTAAGGATGGGATTCCAATAGAGGTTATCAGGAGTGGGCAAGACACACTCACGCTACAGATCCACCAGCTAATAGAGCTATGCTGGCGAGAAGGACAAGTCCCACAGGATTTCAAAGATTCAAGCATCATAACACTGTACAAGAACAAGGGCGACCGGTCTGTGTATTGTTGGAAAAGTGTTTGCCAGAATTGTTCTGCACAGACTTCAAGTCCTAGGAGATCAAGTCTACCCCGAATCACAGTGTGGCTTTCGACAGAACAAGTCTACCATTGGTGTGATATTCTCATTGCGACAAGTGCAAGAAAAATGCAATGAACAGAATCAACCACTGTTTATTGCCTTTATCGACCTCACACAGGCATTTGATTTGGTCAGTCGTGAGGGTCTGTTCAAGGCACTAAAGAAGTTTGGCTGAGTAGTATGTCAGGAGGTAACTAATTAGCATTTATGGTGCAGCACCGTAATTTTTTACTGTATAAAACGTCTACCACCGCAAGCGAAACGTCATATTTTACGACCTCATATTCAAGGGATGCAACCCATGAATAAATAATCGAACGTATTTTTGCACTGTTACTTCCCTTGTTGTGTGATACATTTTATATGTGTAAAAATTTTATATTTGCTGGTATTATTGATTATCACGGGTCGGGGCTTAAAAAACTATCATCACACTAGTGATGCTGTTAAGGTACAGTGCCCTTCCTCCTCGGTTTCTTTCTCTTTTTTTTCTCGTCTTCTTTCTTTATCTGTATTGGGCATAAAAACTATCTTCATTCCATTGGGACTGTGTAAGGCGTAGGGTTACAGTGTACCTCCTCGTGGTGGTCTAGGGGGCGGTGGGCGTGGGTGTGGGAGCTCAGGGGTCGAGTGTGGGGTGTCGGTGTGTGGGGTAGGGCTTAGGTGGTTCGAACCTCGGGTCGTGACAGGTGTCATATGAAAATCGTAATAGGTAAACATGTATATATGACCGGTATATGATCTGTAGAGGTCGTTGTAGTGTAAACACTATCATCATACGGGTTACAAATGAAAACCTTAAAAAGTGAGATGGACGGTGTTATTGATTGTAATTGGTATAACTTAGTGAAATTCGTTGGTAAGGGTGGGTAGCGGCTATTAGTGATCTGTAGATTGTCGTAGTGGCCTATACACTATCATCAGACAGGTTACAAATGAAAACATTTATAAATAAAAATGGCCAATAATATTAATAGCAGCGTGTATAACTTAGTGACATTCTTTGGTAAGGGGTGGGTAGCGGGTATTACTGATCTGTAGAGGGTCGTAGTGGCTTGTTCACTATCATCATACGGGTTACAAATGAAAACCTTAAAAAGTACAAATGGTCGATATTATTGATTTTAGTGGGTATATCTTAGTGAAACTCGATGGTAAGGGACGGGTAGCGGTTATTAGTAGTCTGTAGAGGGTCGTAGTAGTGTAAACACTATCATCATACAGGTTACTAATGAAAACCTTAAAAAGTAAAAAAAATCAACGATAATATTGATTGCAGCGGGTATAGCTTAGTGAAATTCGTTGGTGAGGGGTGGGTAGAGGCAATTAGTGATCTGTAGCGTGTCGTAGTGGCCAATATACTGTCATCATATGGGTTACAAATAAAAACCTTAAAAAGTAAATATGACCGATATTATTGATTGCAGCGGGTATAGCTTAGTGAAATTCGTTGGTAGCGGTTATTAGTGGTCCGTGGAGTGTCATAGTGGTGTAAACACTATCACCACAAGGTTACAACTGAAAACCTTAAAAAGTAAAAATGACCGATTATATCGATTGCAGCGGGTATAGCTTAGTGACATTCATTGGTAAGGGGTGGGTAGAAGTTATTAGTGATATGTAGAGTGTCATAGTGGCCTATACACTATCATCACACAGACTTCAAATGAAAACATTAAAAAGATAAAGATGGCCGGTATTATCGGATGTAGCGAGTATGGCTTAGTGAAATTTATTGGTAAGGGGTTTGTGAGTGGAGGAAAGGCTAGATAGGTGCTTCTGATCATTGTTACGGGTTGTCGAGTGGGGCGGTGGTAGATAAATACGTCCGGTCCTTGATAATAGCCAGAGGGTGAGATTCATATTAAAGTCTAAGATTTGAACTCATAGTTGGCTTATCTGAGGGTGACCGCCTGGGTGACTCATCACGGGGATATGTCGGCGGGGGTCAACGTATGTGAACGTGTTCAGACATGTCTTTCGAGAAAACCGGTGGATGACTCAGAGCGGACTGACCGCGGTAAATCTGCTTGAACATGTGTAGACATGTTTTCTATGGTGCATCAGCCGCACACGCTGTATAAAAGGACCACAAAGGTGGGCTAAAGACTAGACTAATGACTCAACCGCTCAAAGATGGCGCTGTAGCCGGTCACGTGTCTAATGCGAAACAACCGAAAAATACGTGACTGAAGCCAATCAAAGATGGCGCTGCATCCGATCACACGTGGCTAATGGAATACAACCGAAACATGGGGATAAAGCCGCTCAAAGATGGCGCTGCATCCGATCACACGTGGGTAATGGCCATATCCTATAAAACATAGCGCTGCTTCCGTTCCCCTGTGTAATGGCTACAACCAGACCACGTGCTAACTGACTAAGGCCGAGCAAAGATGGCGTCGCATCCGATCACACGTAGTAATGGTCACATCCGATCAAATATGGCGATGCTTCCGGTCATTTAGCTAAGGGATACAATCGAAAATCGTGACTAAAACCGGTTAAAGATGGCGTCGCAGTCGACCACATGTGTAAGGGTACAGCTGAGTCGCGAAGGTAATGACTACGTCCGGAGGTATTCATGGAACCCAAACTCACAGAGGATGAGATTACACCCCAGTCGACCTTACAAAGCATTTTAACTTTGTCATCCATGTTGTCAACACCTAGAAAATGAGCAAGAAAGGACACCCATCTTCCAAAAAGCAAAAGAAACGTCAAAAAGAAACACAAAACTTGGAGTACAACCCTTGACAACGAAAAACATTCCTGACTCCACTCACACTAGATGTGACACAGAGCAAAAGCTTCATTCTCAAAGCCTAGTATTGGTGCACGCTCAGAGAAATAAATACACTGGTTTCCAAAATAATGTCTGCCAAAGTTCACCAGAGCATGCCAGTTTTGACAAAAGTAGCACAACTTCTACGTTACCTGTTTTGAAGACTGGTGATACTTGTTTCTTCATCCCAGCTCTGTCATAGACATGTTGTTCTGCAAGAAACCTACTTCATGTAGTCAGACAGCCGTAGACCCGCATGAGACAACATGTGATCTGCTTCATGATTCTTCTTCAGATGAAAATATTGACCTTCTGTCTACCAGTCATGGACCAGACTCTGAGATTCTCAAGAAAATCAATGCTTTGTGGAATGAAAACTATCCTACTGCTGGTTTCCGAAGTTCTCCTCTGTCGCAGCAGATGAAATACAACACCAAACGAGTAAGGTATGTATAAATAACAACGTTCATATTCATAGATTCCAAGAACAGGTGTGCTAGTTCCGGTGTCTAATGGTACATTCTATTATCTGGTCCTCTTTATTTCACTATAAGTAGGTTTCAATGTGATTTTTTTTTTCTCCTCCACAGGTTAATTTTGCAACAGAACCTCACTTCTTAACAGTTGATATCATTGGCACCGAAGATCGCAATGGTAACTGGCACCATGTAATCAGAGAACGTGAGCATTTTGAACGACGTAAACTAGAGTTGCAGCAAATTCTGACCCCAGTCCTGGGGGACAGTCACAGAGTCAAAGTCCTGGAGCAAAGAAAAAGTCAAGAACAACAGTGAAAGAGGCCGAGATAGTCTAATCCCCGTATGGTAACTGTTAATTAAAATCCAACGGTCAATCCACACTAGCGGACGAGTCTTAAAACACCTGCTTAAAAAAACAAGATGGTTGTAATATACTTACAGTTGTGTCTTCAATAGCTGACCAGCCCTCAATACAAAGAAAACTGCGGTGGGTGTGAGGAGACTGTATATGCATATCGTCGGTATTCTGGCTTCACAGACTGTAGCTTACAGTGACTGCAACGCAAGTAAGACTGTGCCCTCTATGCTATCTATTTCATCATGTTGAGAGGTCATGGGGCTAGCATGACCCGCATTCCCCAACCCAGCTTAAACATACAACGGGTCAACGAGCGGGTAGTAGAACGCTTAGTCGCGCCATACGGACAGCCGCGTCAGCATAATCTGAACCACTTGACCTAAGAAACTGGCTGAAACCGGTTTTACGCGTGGCTCAAAAACTAGTATACAAACACGAGGCTGGTAACAGTCAAGCATTGTGATCCTAAGATGACTACAGACCTCAAGACTGTGCCTGCTAACTGGGTCTACATGACTAGTAGTGGTGAGACTATTAGACTAGTGGGCGGTGGTGATAAGGCCGTGTTTGTATCATCCTACAGAGGGACGAGCACGTTACACATCCGAAGATTTTACGGTGAATCCCTCAAGAATTTCCCGACTAAGTCGGGTATGACACTTACTCGGCAAGAATATGAACAGATGAGCGCTATGCATCGCGAGATCCTAGCTGACTTTGACAGACTCAACCAAGTTAGCCAAGCCAGTAACAAAGTCAAACAAGGCACTAACAGAGACAAGCAAGGCTGTAACCAAAACATTCAAGTCAGTGCTCATGTCAAACAAGGCACTACCAGAAGCAATCAAGTCCATAACACTCAAGTCAGTGCTCAAGTTAAACAAGGAACTAACCGAAACCACCAAGTAGACGCATACTATACCGCCAGTTTTCAACCCAGCTACAGTCAGATGTATGATGACTCCAGCAACCAGATGTGTGATGAGCCCAATAGCCAGCTGTTTGATGTGCAACAAGACACCAACCGAAGCAATCAAGTCCAACACACTCAAGACAGTACTCAAGTCAAACAGGGTACTAAACAAAACCACCAAGTAGACGCATACTATACCGCCATTTTCAACCCAGCAACAGTTAGATGTATGATGACCCAGGCAACCAGATGTGTGAGGAGCCCAATAGCCAGATGTTTGATGTGCCCAACACTCAGATGATTGATGCCCCAGTTGTCTACAATACTCATATGTCAGCCCACCAAGCAGGAGACCAGTGTTATGACTACATGCCAAGTGACATATACATACCAGGCTACCAGCCGGAAAAACCAACCTACTCAGACAATGGTGTGAAGAAACCCAGAAATAACATACAATGTGTATAGCTCTGTATGTGAAAATAGAATGTTGTGATGATACTGTGTATACCAGCTCATATCACATCATCCACTTCGTATAATGACATTATCCATTTTTTTATTCTTGTAAAATGTACTGAAATACTGTAAAATGTACTGAAACACTGTAAATTAACAGGCATATATTATAATTATGTCTTGGTTGTTGAATTTTTAAGTGTTTACGGTGTATATAGTTGCCATGTGATGAGAGAATGATACATATTGATGACAAATTCAAGAAATATTTCAACAAAACTAAGGAAACGGGTTAACCAAAGTAGGAAAAACTGTTGACCATAGTCTGAAACATCTCAACCAAACTTATGAAAAGTAGGACAATTTGATAACCAACTGTGAAAAGTTTGGCCAAATTTCAACCAAACTTATAAAAAGTAGGACACTTTGTTAACCAAATATGAAAATTTTTGCCAAATTTCAAACAAACTTATAAAAAATTGGAAATTTTGTTAACCAAATGTGAAATGTTTGGCCAAATTTCAACCAAACTTATAAAAAGTTGAACACTTTGGTAACCAAAGGTGAAATGTTTGGCCAAATTTCAACCAAACTTATAAAAAGTAGGAAAATTTGCGGCCAAATTTCAAACAAACTTATAAAAAATTGGAAATTTTGTTAACCAACTGTGAAAAGTTTGGCCAAATTTCAACCAAACTTATAAAAAGTAGGACACTTTGTTAACCAAATATGAAAAGATTGGCCAAATGTCAAACAAACTTATAAAAAATTGGAAATTTTGTTAACCAACTGTGAAAAGTTTGGCCAAATTTCAACCAAACTTATAAAAAGTAGGACACTTTGTTAACCAAATATGAAAAGATTGGCCAAATGTCAAACAAACTTATACAAAATTGGAAATTTTGTTAACCAAATGTGAAATGTTTGGCCAAATTTCAACCAAACTTTTAAAATATTGAACACTTTGGTAACCAAAGGTGAAATGTTTGGCCAAATTTCAACCAAACTTATAAAAAGTAGGAAAATTTTCGGCCAAATTTCAAACAAACTTATAAAATATTGGAAATTTTGTTAACCAAATGTGAAAAGTTTGGCCAAATTTAATCCAAACTTATAAAAAATAAGAAAATTTGTTAACCAAATGTGAAAAGTTTGGCCAAATTTCAACCAAACTTATGAAAAGTAGGAAAATATGTTACCCAAAGTGAAAATTTTGGCTCCATTTCAACCAGACTTATAAAAATCTCACCCAAAAATATGAAAAGTAGGAAAATTTGTTAACCAAAGTGAATAATCTTGGCAACATTTCAACCAGACTTATAAAAATCTCACCCAAACTTATGAAAAGTAAGAAAATTTGTTAACCAAAGTGAAACATTTTGGAAAAATGTCAACCAAACTTATGAAAAGTAAGGAAACTTTGTTAACTAAAGGTGAAAAGTTTGGCCAAATGTCACCCAAACTTTTGAAAAATAGGAAACTTTGGTAACCAAAGGTGAAAAGTTTGACCGAATTTCAACCAAAATTATGAAAAGTAAGGAAACTTTGTTAACCAAAGGTGAAATGTTTGACCAAATTTCAACCAAACTTATAAAAAAGTAGAACACATTGTTAACCAAAGCAAAATATTTTGGCCACATTTCAACAAAACTTATAAAAATCCCAGTCAAACTTATGAAAAGTAAGAAAATTTGTTAACCAAATGTCAAAAGTTTGGCCAAATTTCATCCAAATCTTATGAAAAGTAGGAAATTTTGTTAACAAAATATGAAAAATTTAAGCCAAATTTCAACCAAACTTATGAAAAGTAGGACAATCCATTAACCAAATGGGGAAAATATCTCACGTTGTCGTTTTAAATCCCCAACCTGCTAGAGATATTCGTCTGTCCCCTATGCAAACAACAGCTGTATTTAAGAATATTAAATGTATCTTATGTAATAAGTCACTATCATCATCATCAAGTGCCGTGCCGGCTGGCGTAGGCGTTCATGGCTCTCCCCAGATATCGGTCTTTGGTGTTCTGGATCAACTCTGCTGATGATATTCCTCCATGCCACCGTCTCAGTCCGTCCAGCATCATTTCTCTTGGTCTGCCTCTGCCTCTCTTCCCCTCGTCACTATGGTTGAATGAAAAAATAAAATTTCAACAATAAGATTGTACAAAAATTAACAATTAAATTTCTCTTTCTGTTTCCTAATTGAATGTTGCATGTAGAAATTTGGCGTAAATTTTCATATTTTGTTAACAAAATTTCCTACTTTTCATAAGATTTAGATGAAATTTGGCCAAATTTTTCACATTTGGTTAAAATTTTTTCTTACTTTTCATAAGTTTGACTGAGATTTTTATAAGTATGGTTGAAATGTGGCCAAAATATTTTGCTTTGGTTAACAATGTGTTCTATTGTTTTATAAGTTTGGTTGAAATTTGGTCAAACTTTTCACCTTTGGTTAACAAAGTTTCCTTAATTTTCATAATTTTGGTTAAAATTCGGTCAAACTTTTCATTTTTGGTTACCAAAGTTTCCTATTTTTCATAAGTTTGGGTGAAATTTGGTCAAACTTTTCACCTTTGGTTAACAAAGTTTCCTTACTTTTCATAAGTTTGGTTGAAATGTGGCCAAAATGTTTCACTTTGGTTAACAAATTTTCTTACTTTTCATAAGTTTGGGTGAGATTTTTATAAGTCTGGTTGAAATGTAGCCAAGATTTTTCACTTTGGTTAACACATTTTCCAACTTTTCATATGTTTGGGTGAGATTTTTATAAGTCTGGTTGAAATGGAGCCAAAATTTTTCACTTTGGATAAACAATTTTCCTACTTTTCATACGTTTGGATGAAATTTGGCCAAACTTTTCACATGTGGTTAACAAAATTTCAAATTTTTTTATAAGTTTGGATGAAATTTGGCCAAACTTTTCATATTTGGTTAACAAAGTTTCCTACTTTTTATAAGTTTGGTTGAAATTTGGCCAAACTTTTCACAGTTGGTTACCAAATTGTCCTACTTTTTATAAGCTTGGTTGAGATATTTCAGACTATGGTCAACAGTTTTTATTACTTTGGTTAACCCGTTTCCTTAGTTTCGTTGAAATATTTCTTGAATTTGTCATCAATATGTATCATTCTCTCATCACATGACAACTATATACACCGTAAATACTTAAAAATTCAACAACCAAGACGTAATTATAATATATGCCTGTTTATTTTACACTGTTTCAGTACATTTTACAGTATTTCAGTACATTTTACAAGAATAAAAAATGCATAATGTCATTATACGAAGTGGATGATGTGATATGAGCTGGTATACATAGTATCATCACAACATTCTATTTTCACATACAGAGCTATACATATTATATGTTGTTTCTGGGTTTCTTCACACCATTGTCTGAGTAGGTTGGTTTTTCCGGCTGGTAGCCTGGTATGTATATGTCACTTGGCATGCAGTCATAACACTGGTCTCCTGCTTGGTGGGCTGACATATGAGTATTGTAGACAACTGGGGCATCAATCATCTGAGTGTTGGGCACATCAAACATCTGGCTATTGGGCTCCTCACACATCTGGTTGCCTGGGTCATCACACATCTGACTGTAGCTGGGTTGAAAAATGGCGGTATAGTATGCGTCTACTTGGTGGTTTCGTTTAGTACCCTGTTTGACTTGAGTACTGTCTTGAGTGTGTTGGACTTGATTGCTCCGGTTGGTGTCTTGTGGCACATCAAACAGCTGGCTATTGGGCTCATCACACATCTGGTTGCTGGAGTCATCATACATCTGACTGTAGCTGGGTTGAAAACTGGCGGTATAGTATGCGTCTACTTGGTGGTTTCGGTTAGTTCCTTGTTTAACTTGAGCACTGACTTGAGTGTTTTGGACTTGATTGCTTCTGGTAGTGCCTTGTTTGACATGAGCACTGACTTGAATGTTTTGGTTACAGCCTTGCTTGTCTCTGTTAGTGCCTTGTTTGACTTCGTTACTGGCTTGGTTAACTTGGTTGAGTCTGTCAAAGTCAGCTAGGATCTCGCGATGCATAGCGCTCATCTGTTCATATTCTTGCTGAGTAAGTGTCATACCCGTCTTAGTCGGGAATTTCTTGAGGGATTCACCGTAAAATCTTAAGAAGTGTAACGTGCTCGTCCCTCTGTAGGATGAGACAAACACGGCCTTATCACCACCGCCCACTGGTCTAATAGTCTCACCACTACTAGTCATGTAGACCCAGTTAGCAGGCACAGTCTTGAGGTCTGTAGTCATCTTAGGATCACAATGCTTGACTGTTACCAGCCTCGTGTTTGTATACTAGTTTTTGAGCCACGCGTAAAACCGGTTTCAGCCAGTTTCTTAGGTCAAGTGGTTCAGATTATGCTGACGCGGCTGTCCGTATGGCGCGACTAAGCGTTCTACTACCCGCTCGTTGACCCGTTGTATGTTTACGCTGGGTTGGGGAATGCGGGTCATGCTCGCCCCATGACCTCTCAACATGATGAAATAGATAGCATAGAGGGCACAGTCTTACTTGCGTTGCAGTCACTGTGAGCTACAGTCTGTGAAGCCAGAATACCGACGATATACATATACAGTCTCCTCACACCCACCGCAGTTTTCTTTGTATTGAGGGCTGGTCAACTATTGAAGGCACGACTGTAAGTATATTACAACCATCTTTTTTTTAAGCAGGTGTTTTAAGACTCGTCCGCTAGTGTGGATTGACCTTTGTATTTTAATTAACAGTTACCATACGGGGATTAGACTAACTCGGCCTCTTTCACTGTTGTTCTTGACTTTTTCTTTGCTCCAGGACTTTGACTCTGTGACTGTCCCCCAGGACTGGGGTCAGAATTTGCTGCAACTCTAGTTTACGTCGTTCAAAATGCTCACGTTCTCTGATTACATGGTGTCAGTTACCATTGCGATCTTCGGTGCCAATGATATGAACTGTTAAGAAGTGAGGTTCTGTTGCAAAATTAACCTGTGGAGGAGAAAAAAAAATCACATTGAAACCTACTTATAGTGAAATAAAGAGGACCAGATAATAGAATGTACCATTAGACACCGGAACTAGCACACCTGTTCTTGGAATCTATGATTATGAACGTTGTTATTTATACATACCTTACTCGTTTGGTGTTGTATTTCATCTGCTGCGAAGAGGAGCAACTTCGGAAATCAGCAGTAGGATAGTTTTCATTTAACAAAGCATTGATTTTCTTGAGAAACTCAGAGTCTGGTCCATGACTGGTAGACAGAAGGTCAATATTTTCATCTGAAGAAGAATCATGAAGCAGATCAAATGTTGTCTCATGCGGGTCTACGGCTGTCTGACTACAAGAAGTAGGTTTCTTGCAGAACAACATGTCTAATGACAGAGCTGGGATGAAGAAACAAGAATCACCAGTCTTCAAAACAGGTAACGTAGAAGTTGTGCTACTTTTGTCAAAACTGGCATGCTCTGGTGAACTTTGGCAGACATTATTTTGGAAACCAGTGTATTTATTTCTCTGAGCGTGCACCAATACTAGGCTTTGAGAATGAAGCTTTTGCTCTGTGTCACATCCAGTGTGAGTGGAGTCAGGAATGTTTTTAGTTTGAAAGGGTTGTACTCCATGTTTTGTGTTTCTCTTTGACGTTTCTTTTGCTTTTTGAAAGAAGGGTGTCCTTTCTTGCTCATTTTCTAGGTGTTGACAACACGGATGTCAAATTTAAAATGCTTTGTAAGGTTGACTGGGGTGTAATCTCATCCTCTGTGATTTTGGGTTCAATGAATACCTCGGGACGCAGTCATTACCTTCGCGTCTCAGCTGTACCCTTACACATGTGGTCGACTGCGACGCCATCTTTAACCGGTTTTAGTCACGAGTTTCGATTGTATCCCTTAGCCAAATGACCGGAAGCATCGCCATATTTGATCGGATGTGACCATTACTACGTGTGATTGGATGCGACGCCATCTTTTCTCGGCCTTAGTCAGTTAGTTGTAGCCATTACACAGGCGACCGGAAGCAGCGGTATATGTTATCGGATATGATTATTACCCACGTGTGATCGGATGCAGCGCCATCTTTGAGCGGCTTTAGCCCCGTGTTTCGGTTGTATTCCATTAGCCACTTGACCGGATGCAGTGTCATAATTGTTTCGTTTTAGCCACGTGTTTCGGTTGTATCCAATTACCCACGTGTGATCGGCTGCAGCGCCATCTTTGATTGGCTTCAGCCACGTGTTTTTCGGTTGTATCGCATTAGACACGTGACCGGCTGCAGCGCCAGCATTTATCGGTTGAGTCATTAGTCAAGTCTTTAGCCCACTTTTGTGGTTCTTTTTATACAGCGTGTGCGGCTGATGCACCATAGAAAACACGTCTACACATGTTCAAGCAGATTTACCGCGGTTAGTCCGCTCTGAGTTATCCTCCGGTTTTCTCGAAAGACATGTCTAAACACGTTCACATACGTTGACCCCCGCCGACATATCTCCGTGATGAGTCACGCAGGCGGTCACCCTCAGATCAGCCAACTATGAGTTCAAATCTTAGACTTTAATATGAGTCTTTCCCTCTGGCTATTATCAAGGACCGGACGTATTTATCTACCACCGACCCACTCGACAACCCTTAACAATGATCAGAAGCACCTATCTAGCCTTTTCTCCACTCACAAACCCCTTACCAATAAAATTCACTAAGCCATACTTGCTGCATCCGATAATACCGGCCATCTTTATATTTTTAATGTTCTCATTTGAAGTCTGTGTGATGATAGTGTATAGGCCACTACAACACTCTATATATCACTAATAACTGCTACCCACCCCTTACCAATGAATGTCACTAAGCTATACCCACTGCAATCGATATTATCGGTCATTTTTACTTTTTAAGGTTTTCAGTTGTAACCTTGTGGTGATAGTGTTTACACCACTATGACACTCCACGGACCACTAATAACCGCTACCCAACCCTTATCAACGAATTTCACTAAGCTATACCCGCTACAATCAATAATATCGGCCATATTTACTTTTTAAGATTTTCATTCGTCACCTGTATGATGTTAGTGTATTGGTCTTTACGACACACTACAGAGCACTAGTAACCGCTACCCACACCTTACCAACGACTTTCACTAAGCCATACCAGAGACAATCAATAATATCGACCATCTTTACTTTTCAAGGTTTTCATTTGTAACTCGTATGATGACAGTATATTGGCCATTACGCCACGCTACAGCTCACTAATAGTCGCTACCCACCCTCACCAACGAATTTCACTAAGCTATACCCGCTGCAATCAATATTATCGTTCGTTTTTTACTTTTTAAGGTTTTCATTTGTCACCTGTATGATGATAGTGTTTACACTACTATGACCCTCTACAGACCACTTATAACCGCTACCCATTACTTACCATCGAGTTTCACTAAGATATACCCATTAAAATCAATAATATCGACCATTTTTACTTTTTAAGGTTTCAATTTGTAACCCGTATGATGATAGTGAACAAGCCACTACGACCCTCTACAGATCAGTAATACCCGCTACCCACCCCTTACCAATGATTGTCACTAAGTTATACCCGCTGCTATCAATATTATCGTCCATTTTTACTTTTAAAGGTTTTCTTTGTAACCTGTATGATGATAGTGTATAGGCCACTACGACACTCCAGAGATCACTAATATCCGCTATCCACCCCTTACCAACGAATTTCACTAAGTTATACCAGCTACAATCAATAACACCGACCATCTTCACTTTTTAAGGTTTTCATTTGTAACCCGCATGATGATAGTGTTTACACTACTACGACCCTCTACAGATCATATACCGGTCATTTATACATGTTCACCTATTACGATTTTCATATGACACCTGTCACGATCCGAGGTTCGAACCACCTAGCCCTACCCCATACGCCGACACCCCACGCTCGACCCCTGAGCTCTTACACCCACGCCCGCCGCCCCTAGATCACCTCGAGGACGTACACTGTAACCCTAAGCCTTACACAGCCCCAATGGAATGAAGATAGTTTTTATGCCCAATACAGATAAAGAAAGAAGACGAGAAAAAAAGAGAGAAAGAAAACGAGGAGGAAGAGCACTGTACCTTAACAGCATCACTAGTATGATGATAGTTTTTTAAGCCCCGACCCGTGACAATCAATAATACCAGCAAATATAAAATGTTTACACATATAAAATTGGCTCGGAACGCTGAAGAAGAAGAAGAAGACATATAAAATTTATCACACAACAAGGGAAGTAACAGTGCAAAAATACGTTCGATTATTTATTCATGGGTTGCATCCCTTGAATATGGGGTCGTAAAATATGACGTTTCGCTTGCGGTGGTAGACTTTTTATACAGTAAACAATTATGGTGCTGCACCATAAATGCTAATTAGTTACCTCCTAACATACTACTTGGCTACCCACCAACTCTTCTGTCCATTGTGGAATCGTTCCACACAGGCATGAAGGGTATAATCAAGTTTGATGGTGCAACTTCCAAAGAGTTTGAAATCAAGAGTGGAGTCAAGCATGGTTGTGTATTAGCTCCCACCCTCTTTGGAATATACTTTTCACTTCTACTGAAATATGCCTGTCCTGATCAGGATGGTGGTATATACATTCACTCACGCTCAGATGGCGGCCTCTACAATGCTCAGAGATTGAAGGCCAAGACCAAAATTAGGCGGGTACTGATCAGAGAGTTGCTTTTTGCAGATGATGCTGCAGTTACGACCCACTCTGAGGAAGAATTACAATGTCTACTATCTGCATTCTCCAATGCTTGTTTTGAATTTGGTTTAACAATTAGCAAAAAGAAGACACAGATTATGTCACAAGGTGCACATGGGGTACCATAAATCTTTATTGACGAGGCCGAACTAGAGATGGTAGTTACATATCTAGGATCAGTGGTAAATAGCAAATCATCCCTAGATCAGGAAATCAACATCCGGATTGGTAAGGCAGCAACAACAATGAACAGGTTAAGAAAAAGAGTCTGGTAGAACAGGAAGCTTACTGCCAAAAACAAAAGTCCTTGTGTATCAAGCCTGTGTCCTTAGTATTCTTCTTAATGGCAGTAAAACCTGGACAACTTACTCACACCAAGAGAAACGTTTAAACAGATTTCATATGCGGTGTCTGCGAAGAATTTTTGGTATTAAGTGGCAAGACAAAATCACAAATACTGAAGTATTGGAAAGAACACAGATGTGTGACGGTTTATTCCATGCTCAGTCTTCGTGGACTTAGATGGTTAAGACATCTTAGGAGGATGGCTGATGGTAGAATACCAAAGGACATCTTTTTTGGTGAATTACAGATGGGTAAGAGATCTCAGGGTCGGCCTCTACTACGATACAAGGATGTGTGTAAGCGGGACATGATTGATACAGGCATTGATAATACACATTGGGAGCTAGTCGCCGCTGAACGTGTTGCATAGATCGCAAACATCAGAAATGGAATAAAGACAAAGGAGAAAATTATTGCAGATAAGTCACACACCTAGCGTGTGAGACGTAAGATGTTGCATGATGGTGGAAATGAACCGTGTTCACATGCACCCACTGTGAACGGACATTTAGAGCGCGAATTGGCCTTATCAGTCACATTCACTACCGCAATGGGTATAAGTTATTATGCCCTTTTGAAGCACACACTATCGTCTGTCAAGACGGCAAGGTGCCAATGAATGAATGAATGAATGAATGAATCTGCTACATGTTGAACTCAGATTATTAATATGATTTTGTAGTCTGGCCTCATCGCTGTGACCGGCTTCCTGGCCTAGAGGCCATCTCGTATACTCTCGTAAGTAACGTGACGACGGTGAGAATCAGCAGTGGTTCGAATCGCATTGGTAACTTACGGGGTATGTGAGCCGGCCGCTCAGAAAGCAATGGCAAACTACTGAAAGATGCTGATGTTGACAGCAATGTCCTGTAAAAAGGATATGCAAACAATTCTTCCTCATCGCTGTAAAACAGGTACTGATCATCTGCAAACAGAAGTTCATTTAATTCCCGTGGATCAGTTGTTTCATCTGGAGTAAAGAGTTCTAAATTTTCTGAATCTGTTCTGTCAAGATTTGCTTCTTAGGATAATCTGTCCATGTAGATATTAAATAGCAGAGGAGAGAGAGCACACATCCCTGTCTCACTCCTGTATTGACTGAGAACATATCTGACATACCTTCTTGTGTTCTTACTGCGCTTCGGCTCGAGTGGTACATGGCTATGATGTTTTCTAGTAATTGCCCTTGTATCCCATAGTCTTCAAGGATGGTCCATAATTTTTGTATCTGTCTACTCTATCGAAAGCCTTTTCCTGATCTATAAACACAATATTCTGCTGGTCACTATATTCTATAGTTTTTCACATATTTGTCTAAGTGTAAATAGTGCATCAGTGCAACTTTCCGAAAACCGAATTGTACTTTGCTTAACTGTTGTTCAACTATGGGTCTAGTCCTTTGTTCCAATAGTATTGCGTACATTTTCCCTATATGGCTCTGGAGTGATATACCTCTGTATGTTTCTCACTCTCTCATATTGCCTTTCTTGTTCCATATTGGTACTATTATTGCCTGTTGCCAATCATCTGGGACTTTTTTTTCCTTCCCTTGCTATATTAAAAAGTCTTGTTAGCCATTTAACTCCTGTTTTCCCACAGGCCTGAATAGCTTCTGTGGTTATTCCATCTGGACCCGGTGATTTGTTTTTATGACTTTTCTGTATAACTGCTTTGACTTCTGCAAATATGAAATTTGGTTCTTGTTGTCCATGGCTTTTCGGCACAAAAGTTAGGTTTTCTATATTATGTGTGGGGTTAAGTAGTTCTTGAAAGTATTCTGCCAACTTTGCTAGTCTTTGTTATGGATTAAATATTGGTATACCTCTTTTGCTGTTTATGATGGTGGTTGGGTTGTAGCATGCATCTCTGTTTCTCATTGTATTGACACGTTTATAAAACTTTCTTTGGTAGTCTTTGCTAAGGGTCGCTATCAGTTCACCATATATTCTCCAGGATTCATCTTTAGATGCTCTAATTGTTCGTCTAGAATAAATCCCTATAATGCAACACTAATTAACATCAGTCTGTAATAATAATAATAATTCATATGTGGCAGGCTGTAATGTGTATTATATTAAGAGTGTTGGTGTGTAGTGGCTTTATTGGACCACATAGACATTTCAGAAATAAATATTTTGTCCCAGGCCACATGGAAATTCACATAAGTTGAGGTCTCTTAGAGTTTAATAGTTGCATGTTCGTTGCAGTCAACCCCAGCATTTTGGCTGTTTGTGATTTACAAGGCAATTTTAAACGTTCAGTAGTTTGCCATTGCTAATCATCTACATTGCTAATCAAGAGTGATGGGGCAATAAATACAAGTGTTTATTATTAATAACTGAAGAATGAGTAGTCATGATGAATGAAAATGGTGAAGTATACGCATTTATAACTTATGTATGCACTATGATGTCTGTGTTTTTATTTTGCAGCGTGGGTATCGACTGCAAGGTCAGAACTCTCCTCAAGTTTTAGTTGGGTGTCAAATAAAGAAATTATATACTTTCTTTGCGATTACTTTTCGAATCACTAGAATATGGACTCTATTATTATAAGGGGGGGGGGGCAGGATATCAGATTATGGTTGAGCTTATTGTATGCTTAGTACTACCAGTTGACTAGATTCCTTACAGCAGAGTACTCATGACTCATTTGTTAGTCTAGGTTGTATAAGTTTAGTTTATGCACTCACTGTTGTCACTGAGGCCCAACCGCTTTACAATTCATTGTTTGTGTTGGGAGATGTCAATTCTCAACCTCTATCTCAGAGTTCTGGACCCTAGCCTTTCTTCATACCTTTCATATTCTTGTTAGTTTCCGGGGAAAGAAACGGCGCGAGATCTCTACTCCTTATCATTTTGACCTGTTCTGGTCTATTTTCCCATTCTTTCACTCCTACTACCCCTCCTTTCAATTTCTTCTCTACCTCTACTAGCCTCGCTCCTCTACTATTCAGCAGCAACTAACCCATCTATCTGTCTGCTCAATTCCCCGCATATATGTATGCTCTAAGTCGAGACTCCATCATATGCACACAATCTCAGTCCTGTCCAGCCATGCTAGCAACTCCACCAGGGACACAACAGTTTCTACTTTCTGAAGCACACGCTGAGTACAAGGGTAAGTTAATAAGTAAGTCACAAATGTCTGTAGAAAAATAACTAAATATGATAACAACTTGAAACCAGTTTATTTTTATACTATGACAAATGTTTATCCCGTGTTTATCCCTGCCGGCTTGCTAGACCAGTTGCAGGTTTAGGACACAAATCTGACCATAGGGAGTCCATCGTGTACTCTCTAGATATGACATTACTTTCATGTACTCTCCAGATATGCCATTACTTTCGTGTACTCTCCAGATATGCCATTACTTTCGTGTACTCTACAGATATAGTAGAAAAGGGACAATGCATGCATTGTCCCTTTATTTCTCAACATAATTTCCACCAACATTGATACACTTATCCCATCGTTTTATCAGTCCTCCCAAACCGGCTGCATAGAACTGCGTGCTTTATTTTCATTTACTCGCCATCCCACAGAACTGTGTGACTTACTTATTGACCCGCTTTCGTAATTTTTCCTACTCAGCTATGCACCGCTTTACGGGATAAACATTTGTCAGCATAAACACTGCCTCCCTGGCGGGAGACAATTCGCGAATGACGCCGAAGTTGAATGTGAAGTGAAAACGTGGTTTAGAAAACAGAGCACGCAGTTCTATGCAGCCGGTTTGGCAGGAATGATAAAACGATGGGATAAGTGCATACATGTTGGTGGAAATTATGTTGAGAAATAAAGGGACAATGTATGTATAAAAATAAACTGGTTTCAAGTAGTTATCATATTTAGTTATTTTTCTACAGCCATTTGTGACTGACTTATTAACTGACCCTCGTAAGTTATTCTCAAACTATAAGCAAGCTGCCGTCACAGTCTCAAATGACATGATCATAATAGACGCTGTAGTAGCATATGCCATGTCATACTAGACATATTTTTGGATTGTCCTTCTTGTGAAAGCCAGAAAACATATTATATCAGATGCTGTTAATCAACATGCGATGTTCAACATAAGTATGGCACCACCTTACCTGGACATTTGAACTAGACAGATAATCATCTGAATTGCACTGAACACCCACAGATTTGGTGTACGCTGCCAAGCTACCATTGTGACCTGAAGAAGCCGCGGCCAAGGTTGGTTTGATTCTGCCTGTGATTGTCATCACATGGTTCGAATATGCCACACTGTCGCCACTCACACCCTTGTATAAGGTCCACAGCTTTCAGGTTTCGTGAAGATAGAAAATCAAAAGCAAAATATAGTTTGTAGTCAATTACATTATGTCTTATGTCCCTAATGATGTCAAATATGTATTCCGTGTGGACGTTTTACATGTTAGCAAAACATAGTTTTCGCTATCTAGATCTTAGGTAAGACCCTTTTCCACGATGGGGCATAATGGGTAAACGGTTTTATACCAACCCTCGTAAGGTGTGGTCAATATAACACCAGCCATCTTACTTCCCAGAGCATTTCCTGGTACACAGTTTAGACCAGGTTAATTAAAAAAAACATAAATTCACAAGCAAACGTGCTAGCCAATGCGATACCGCTCCTCAATATCTTCATTCATTCATTCAGTAGCATGTCCTTTGCAGAACCTCGCTGCCATAACAACCCTCCGGAAAACTGCTCGATCACAAGCAAGATGTCCCGCGTCTGATACACCCATCTGGAGATCATCCGCCACATCCTGCACCCATCTTCTCTTTGGCCTTCTTCTTCCTCTGTTTCCAGGCATATACTCCTCCATTATTGTTCTCTCCAAACTTTCATGACGTTTCAAGTGACCAAAATATATCAATTTTCTTTGTTTTATCGTCTTTAATAGCCAACCCTCTTCAATATTCAGCACTTGAAGTATGGATGCATTTGCTCTTTTCTTTACCCAAGATATTCTTAGAACCTGTCTATAACATTTATATTCAAAAGCATTTATGCGCTGTTCAGTTTATTTAGTAAGTGTCCAGGTCTCACAGGCGTATGTTGAAATGGGAAAGATGCATGCTCTTAAAAATCTAATTTGTGTAGTTCTATCTGTCCCACTCCATACTTTATTAAGTTGTTTTAGTCTTTGAAGAGCAATTGATAGTCATCGTTTATTTTCTTTAATTGTGTCACCATTGTTGGTAATCAATGACCCAAGATACTCAAAAGTTTCCACCACCTCCAAACTTTCCTCATTAATATATATTTCTTTCTCCATAGTTTAGTTTAGTTTAGTCGACGGATCAACATCACGGCACACGGGTGTAATCCATAAGTGCTCCGTTCTACTCCTAACTCAAGCCTGAGTCCGGAGAAACTCAGCTCAGTGCACGAACTCCGTAGCACCGGCGAGGATCCTGAAATACTTTGGGTAGATTTTTAACTCGAAATTTTGCCCGGGCAGCGTCGTTAGGCTACTCTTTTTCGATTTCCAACTGCCAAGGGATTTTTCACGTGCGCAACAATACACACGGGCGTCCAATCTCACCGGGGTTTGAATCCAGGACCTCCAGCACTCGGGGCGGACACCATACCTCGAGACCACTCAGCTCCCCCCTTTTTCTCCATAACAGTTTTATCTATATGCATTATCTTTGTTTTTGCTATGTTAAGATATAAGTTGTGATTGTCACTATTTCTCTGGGCTGAGGTTATTAAGTTTTCTACCAGTCTGTGTTGTGGATAGTAATACTGTATCATCAGCATATCGAATCTCTGGTATTTCATGACCACCGATATTTAGGGAATTATATTGCTCCCTGGTTATATAATCTCTGACATTTCTCATTATATTTTCGGCGTACAGGTTAAACAAATAGGGTGACAGCACACAGCCCTGAAGGACTTCTTTCTTGATGTTAAACCAATCTGATGTCTCGCCATCTATTCTAACCGCTGCTTGTTGGTCTAGATAGAGCATTTTTATGAGCTGTACTACATGTGATGGAAAGCCCATATTCCTCATGATTTCCCAAAGTTTCTGATGTTGTACACAGTCAAATGCCTTTGAATAATCCATAAAACAGGGAATATGTTTACATTAAATTCTCTGCACTTCTCTATTATTAAACGCATGTTGAGTATGTGATCTCTTGTTCCTCTTCCTTGTCTAAATCCAGCTTGAACCACGTTAATTTCTTCTTCCATTTTCTTACGAAGTCTTCCCATTATGATTTTTAGTAGAAGTTTACTTGCATGACTCATCAGGGCAACAGTTCTATAGTTGGTGCATAATTTCATGTTGCCCTTTTTTTGGTATTGGAATGAAGATAGTTCTCTTCCAATCTTTTGGCCATATACCATATTCCATTGTCTTTTTACATAATGCGTGATAGATTTGAATGCTTTCTTCTCCTCCCGCTTTAATTAGTTAAGCTGGTATCTCATCACATCCAGGTGATTTACCATTCTTCAGGTTCTTTATTGCCCATGCAACTTCATCTAATGAGGGTTCAGGTTCTGTCTCTGCTGTCATTGGCTCATGTATCTCATTCATATCCTCACTGTCACTCATATCATACATTCCGCTGCAGTATTCCTGCCATCTTTCTAGAATTTGTCTAGATTCTGTTAAGGTATTTCCCAACTTGTCACAGATAACATTTAATTGAGGTTGAACATTTCTTGTCAGTAACTTCATTTCTTTGAACATTTCGTACTCTCTTTCATTCTTATGATATTGCTCTATATTTATACAACAATCTTATATATATTGGTTTTTGTCCTTTCTTGTGTTCTTCCTTATTTCTCGTGTTAAAGATTTATACTCCATCCTACTTTTATCGGTTCCTTCTTTCTTTTTCAGTTACCTTCGTTGTTTTATTAATTCTAACGTGTATGGTGTAATCCATGGCTTATGTTGTTTAGTCCTGGTCGGAATTAAATCTTTGGCTGCTGTTATCAAGATATCTCTAGCTTGTACTGCCGGTTCATCAGATGTTGTTTCCTATTGTACAGACATCAAGACCCCAAAACGATTCCTCACTTCTATGTTGTATGCATCTGGTGTTTTTGTGAGATCAAAACAAAGTGGTCTTGGTCCTCGGATAAGCTTTTTAAGTTTTAATTTCAGACCTGCTTCTAATAACTGATGATCTGTATCACAATCTGCAGTTCGTAGGATTTTTACAGATGTTATACATGATCTCCTTCTTCGTTGTATTAAAATATAGTCTGTCTGATTTTTGGCAATACTGCCCGGGGACTTCCATGTGAAGAGTCTTCTTGGGTGTTGTTTAAAAAGTGTGTTGGCTATTGCTAACTCATTTTCTGTGCAAAAATCATTTAATTTGTCACCTGCATTATTTATATTTCCAAATCCAAATTTTCCTAAAACGTGTCTCTCATTTTCAGCTCTTCCTGTACCTACTTTAGCATTAAAATCTCCCATTATTATTGTTATATCATTATTGCAAATCTTATTTAATGTGTCTTGCAATGTGCTGTAAAAATCTTCAATTTCGTCCTCCTCTGCTGTTGAAGTAGGTGCATATATCTGTACGAGAGTTGTGTTTTTTTCGACATCCTTTAAGTCTGACAGTAAGAATTCTGTCACTAACTGGGTAACATCCAGTTAAAGTTTTTGCAGTTGTTTTATCTAAACAAAAATGCCACTCCGCTCTGGCCTCCGACGCCTCTACCAGAATATATGAAAAGACTTCTATTTTCATTTGTTATATGTCCCTTGCCTCTCCAGCGATGTTCACTAATTCCTAAAATTTGAATATTTAACCTCTCAATCTCATCACGTACTATTTTAAGCTTTCCCTCATACAAACTTCTCACAATCCACGTTCCTATTCTCACTCTCCTTTTTAGTCTGACACAGGGGATGTCCTTGGTAAAACAGTCTGGATTAACTCCGTCATCATGATTACTAGTACTGACCACTGTGTCACACTCTTCCCCAGTGTTATCTGATCTGCCTGGCCTGGGGGTCTCGCCACCAGATCTCTTTCTTAATTTGTTTTCTTGCATGGTTGTTATGGTTTCTTGGCACGTTTTGCAGAAGGTAGTTTGCCATGGTTTCCTTCTGGGCAGTGACTGTACTAGTCGGTGGCCATAGCCATTGTCTCTACTGATGAGATCATCTGCCTATCGTCGCAGAGTGTAGACCATAACCAACAACAATCTGTCGGCTGCTCTGACACTCCATCCACCACCTGCTTCCATGGCTTCACGTAACCCTGATTGGGGGTCTAAACGGGTACTCCATCTTTCTCAAGGGTGTCCCGTAGACTAACGGAGGAAAGGAGGCGTCTTACATCTCGATAACCGGTCTCCTTATCCAGATGACATATATCTATATTCAAATACCAGTCACGCAATACCTACTGCCTTTACTTCCCTGAAAAGTTTAGGTTGTGTCGATCTGGAGGTCCAGGTCAATTAAAAAACAATCTCTGTCTCGAGGGGGATTCTAAAAAAAATGACCACCAGACAGGCAGACAGGAGTGCTAGCAACGTTGCTATAGTAGCTCCCTTTTCGAGATCTGTTGCCACAGTCAACGTTTCTTGCTTGCTGTGAGATCCCTCATGTATGTCATAGGCAAACATTCAGGCACCAAGCCTTGTTGCCTTCGACGGCCTGTAGCTGCCAGCAGTGTCTGGAAGCATTCGTGTATTATCCAGATATGGCATTACTTCCGTGTACTCTCCAGATAAGGCATACATTTCGTCTAATCTCATCTCATCATGTTCCTCTTGTACCTTGCGGTGTCGAGGTGAAGTATAAACAGCGGGAGAGTGCCCGCTTATGGGCTTCATGCATCGATTTGATGGGTTAGGGTGTGTTGGTGTTGGTAGGTAGTGAGATTTGTGGGTGTTGGTGGGATGTGTGGATGGATGTGTGGGGGTGAAAGTATGGGTGTGGGAATGGGTGTGGGGGATGTGTGTATGGGACGGGTGCGGGGTTTGTGTATATGTGTGGGGGATATGTGTGGGTAGGTGGAGATGTGTGTATGGTTTGAGGGAAGTATGTGTGGGTGGCGGGGTTGTGTGGGTAGGGGATGTGTGTGGGTGGATTGGGCATGTAAGGGCGGGTGGAGAGAAGTGTATAATGTGTGGGTTTGGGATATGTGTGTGGGGTGTTGGTGGGTGTGTGTGCATGGTGTGTAGGTGGGGGTATGTTTGTGGTGGGTGGGTGAGGATATGTGTGTGGGTGGGGGATAGTTTGTGGATGGGGAATGTGTGTGATGGGTGCGGGGAATGTGTGAATGGGTGGGGGATATGTGTGGGTGAGTAGGGGATGTGTGGTGGTTTGGGGAAGTATGTGTGGGTGTGGGGTGTGGGGATGGGTGTGTGTGCGTGGATGGGGAATGTGTGGTGGGGGTGTGTGAGTGGCTTAGGGATGTGTAGGTGGGGATGTGTATGTGTCGTGGCGGGGTGCGTGAGTGGGTGGAGGATGTGTGTGGGTGGGGATATGTGTGATCGAGAGGTTTGGTTGGGGGTGGGTAGTTGGGGGTGTGTGGGTGCGTAGTGAAGGATGTGTGGGTGAGTGAGTGTGTGTTGGTGGATTGGTGGGGAATGTGTGTGTGGGTGGAGAGATGTGTGTGGTGTGTTGGTTCGGGATATGTGTGTGGTGTGTGGGTGGAGAGATTTGTGTGTGGCTGGGGGATTTGTGTAGTGTGTGGGTGGGGTATATGCGGGGTGGGTGGGTGAGGGTATCAGTGTGGGTGGGGATATTGTGTGGTATGTGGGTGGGGGATAAGTGTGTAGTGTGTAGGTGGGAGATGTGTGGTGGTATGTGGGTGTGGGATGTGTGGGTGAGGGATATGTGTGTGTGGTGCGTGGGTTGGGAATATTGTGCTGTGGGATGTGGGCTAGGGCATGTGTGGGTGGGTGGAGGATGTATGTGTATGTGGTGGTGTGTGTGTGTGAGTGGATTGGGGATGTATAGATGGTTAGGGAGATGTGTGTGTGTGTGTGTGTGTGGTTAGGGAGATGTCAGTTGGTGGGGATGTGTGTGTGTATTGTTTGGGGATGTGAGTGGATGTGCGATGTGTGGGTGGGTGGGTGGGGGATGTGTGCGTGGGTGGGGGATGTGTGCGTTGGTGGGGAATATGTGGTCGATGGAGGTGTGGTTGGGGGATGGGTGGTTGGAGGTGTGGGTGGGGAGAGGATGTGTGGGTTGGGGATGGGTGTGTGGGTTAGGATGTGTATGTGGGTGGGCGCGGGATGTGTGGGTTAGTGGGGACTGGTTGTGTGGGTGGCGAGTGTGTTTGGGTTGGGAGAACAGATGAAGGCAGTGTGTGTGTGGGTGGGGGATGTGCTGGAGGGGGATGGGTCGGTTGGTGGGGTATGTATGTGTCCCTGGGTGTGTGTGTGTGTGGAGGGGGGGGGGGTGGTATGATGTGTGAGTGGGGTGATGTGTGAGTAGGTGGGAAATGGTCCTCATGACATGGTAATTTGCCTTGTTTATGTTTACAATATTCATTTCACAATGTTTTTTTTTTCTCTTCCTATGTGAATATATAATGCTCTTGATGGACGAAAGATGAGTGATTGGAAGGACCGAATGTAAGATGGGCTTGCATGCCCAATTTGTGACCCTTATAAAATAAAGTTGATTTGATTTGTTTTGAGTTGATTTGATTTGGTTTGATATTCCAAGAGTTGAATATTGAAGAAGGTTGGCTATTAAAGACGATAAAACAAAGAAAATTGAAATATTTTGGTCACTTGAAACGTCACGAAAGTTTGGAGAGAACAATAATGGAAGGGTATATGCCTGGGAAGAGAGTAAGAGGAAGGCCAAAGAGAAGATGGGTGCAGGATGTGGCGGATGATCTCCAGATGGGTGTATCAGACGCGGGACATCTTGCTTATGATCGAGAGGTTTTCCGGAAGGTTGTTATGGGAGCGAGGTTCTGCAAAGGACATGCTACTGAATGAATGAATTCCAATGGACTGTTATTCCCTGCGTCCATCGTTTACGTGGTCGACCTCTTCATCTGCTTCCCTCTGATCTGTACATCATTGCTTGTTGTGGTATACTGTTGTTGTTGGTAACCTAATTGCATGGCCAAACCATTTGACTTTTCGCCTTCTAATAAAATCTTGTGCAGCTATAACCCCCACTTTAGTCCTGAATTTTTAATTTCTGATCTTATCTCTTCTTGATACATTGAGTATTCTTCTCAGGAATCTCATTTCTGTTGTTGTGATTTTTCTTTTCTCTTTTTCTGTCATTGTCCAGGTTTGGCATTGGTAATATACAGTTGGTAGGAAGATTGTGTTGTAAAGTGCTTTCTGGGTAGTTATTGATACATGTGTGTTCTTTAGTATTGGTGCACTTCTTAGTTTTTCTACGAGCAGTTTGAAGATCCCTGCCGGCTTGCTAGACCAGTTGCAGGTTTAGGACACAAATCTGACCATAGGGAGTCCATCGTGTACTCTCTAGATATGACATTACTTTCATGTACTCTCCAGATATGCCATTACTTTCGTGTACTCTCCAGATATGCCATTACTTTCGTGTACTCTACAGATATGACATTACTTTCGTGTACTCTACAGATATGCCATTACTTTCGTGTACTCTACAGATATGCCATTACTTTCGTGTACTCTTCAGATATGACACTCTTTCGTGTACTCTCCGGACATGACATTACTTTCGTGTACTCTCCAGATATAACATTACTTTCGTGTACTCTCCAGATATAACATTACTTTCATGTACTCTCCAGATATAACATTACTTTCGTGTACTCTCCAGATATAACATTACTTTCGTGTACTCTCCAGATATAACATTACTTTCGTGTACTCTCCAGATATGATAATACTTTCGTGTATACTCCAGATATAACATTACTTTCGCGTACTCTCCAGATATAACATTACTTTCGTGTACTCTCCAGATATAACATTACTTTCGTGTACTCTCCAGATATAACATTACTTTCGTGTACTCTCCAGACATGACATTACTTTCGTGTACTCTCCAGATATAACATTACTTTCGTGTACTCTCCAGATATAACATTACTTTCGTGTACTCTCCAGATATAACATTACTTTCGTGTACTCTCCAGATATAACATTACTTTCGTGTACTTTCCAGACATGACATTACTTTCGTGTACTCTCCAGACATGACATTACTTTCGTGTACTCTCCAGATATAATAATACTTTCGTGTACTCTCCAGATATGATAATACTTTCGTGTACTCTCCAGATATAATAATACTTTCGTATACTCTCCAGATATAATAATACTTTCGTGTACTCTCCAGACATGACATTACTTTCGTGTACTCTCCAGATATAACATTACTTTCGTGTATTCTCCAGATATGACATTACTTTCGTGTACTCTACAGACATGACATTACTTTTGTGTACTCTCCAGACATGACATTACTTTCGTGTACTCTCCAGATATAATAACACTTTCATGTACTCTCCAGATATGACATTTCTTTGTAACTTCTCCTCTATTACCTTGGAAGTCTGTGTACTGACATCAAAAGCCTCAAAAAGTTCATTTCTGCATCACTTCTTCATACATGTTGTAATGTATAACATTCTGACTAAGTGAAGTGGAAATCCAGCTACTAATTCAGGATAATGCTCGCCCGGGTGATGTGATTATATACACAGATGGTTCGGTGCTGAGAGGCAGGAGAAGTGCCTGGGGGTTCTTAGCAAAAGCTAATGGTCGACGTTTGGTGCAGGAGAGCCTTGCATATGATACCACAACATTTAGCTTAAGAATGGAGGTGGAGTCGGTCAGTGCAGCTTTTCGCTGGATGGAGAATACGATACACACACACATCGTGATTGTAACTGACTCGGAAAGCATGCTGAGTAGGGTGAGGACAGGCAAGCTTCGTGCAGAGTAGCTTGCTTCGCTTCAGAAGTCACGGGTGACAAGCATCGTCTGGATCTTTTCTCCGGGACATTGTGGTGTGCTGGGAAATGAACAGGCGGACAGATTGGCTGGCTCTGCAAAACTTGGGTGAGTATTGATGCATGCCATGGCAGACGTGGTTGCGGCCTTTTGGGAGCATGTGTACACCTCGGAGGAGCAAATGGATCACCATGGTCTGGCAAGAATGCGACAGCGAGGGATTACGAGGGGATCTGGTCGACGATCGACGCTCAGAGGAAAGGCGAGACGGACATATAATCAGATGGTTACTGGTACTATTAGTGTTGGAACTCTTCGCTGGCTGCTGGGGATGGGGACGGAGCGCTTATGGGAATGCCCCGAATGCTGTGATGTCGGTTCCTAAATCAATCAATCAATCAATCAATCAATCAATCAATCAATCAATCACATTCTGACTAAGACTTTTAGGAATGTTTTGGTGGGCATTTCTGTCACCTTTATATATCTGAGTGATATATCGCCTCTGGAATTCTTGCCATTTCTTCATGAGTCTTTAGCATTGTGAGTAGTATATCTCGCACTGTTGGCACCCCTTAATTGAGGAAATTATCATCAATTATCTCCCTTCTTTTCGCTTATGTGACGTGGGCTCGTGGCATAAAATTCAGTATCCTCTATTTTTCGAGTCACAAAATGAGGATACTATCTTCCTTGTATCCTCAATGTTTACCCATATAGCACATGTGACGTCATCAGCGTATTGGTACAAGTAGCACACACAATAAAATATTCGTTAAAAAAAAAAAAACCCACAAAAAGGGGACAATTTTATATTCTTTTTATTGTCATATATGACCATCTATACACGTTGTTTCTTCTTACTTGGGTTCCTCAGTGGCATAAAATTGTCAGTTCCCCTCGATGGTATACAGTTGTCTGAGTAGTCATAGGCTGCTTGTCCCCCCACATATTGACTCTGATCAGACATCTGACTATAGGTTGGTTGACTATGGTAGTCAAGCATCTTACACAGCTGACTATTGTAGGCTCCATCACACATCTGGTAGTTTGGTTGATAATTGTAAGCATGATTTGTGTTGGTGACTTTGTTGTCTTGTTTGGGTTGAACACAGTTAGCGACTTGAGTGACTTGAACACTGTTTTGTCTTGCTTGACTTGAACACCGTTAATGCCTTGGTTGGCTGTGAGTCGATCAAAATCAGCTTGAGTCTCACATTGCATAGCTATCAATTGGTCATATTCATGACGAGTAAGTGTCAGGCCCGTCTTGGTGACAAATTTATTTTTTATCTGACTCACAAAAGAAGCGGCATATATGCAACGTAGTCATACCTCTGAATGCTGAAACAATTACTGCCTTGATACCATCCCTCACGGGTCTAACAGTTTCACCACCACGCTTCATATAGACGCAGTTTGCGGGTACAGTCTTTAGTTTTGCAGTCATCTTCGGTTTACAGTGAGCCACAGGTTTATGTACCAGTATTTGAGCCACGTGTAAACCAGTTTCAACGAGAATTACCCAGAACCAATCGACCTACACTAAGGTCTGTGGCAACATCTGTTTAGCCTTTATGCACGGCATGACTAATCGACCTACAACCCGATCATTGACCAGTTGCTTATTTGAAAATGACTGCAGAATACGTGGCATACTAGCCCACGACATTTCCGCCTGATGAAATACATAGCATATAGACCACGGGTGTTACTTAGCACATCTGGTAAGACTCGTGTGTTGTTTATTAGTGGCCTGACTGGATGATTCTGTATAAACTTGATTATGTCGGCGTGTAAAGGTGGCAGACCAAAAGAATCAAAGTATTCACATTTATCTAACCTGTCATAATACATCGGGATCCAGTGGGACCCAGGTTGACCACTTGGGTCAGTGTTTACCACAAAAGCTGCTGCTTTAGTGCTGTCTAGGTGTTTAGGCAATTGATCGCGCGTACATACTCTGACCTGGACCCGGCGAACATATATAGCAACTAGCTGTATGTTGGTAATCTGCTCTGTGTCAATTATGAGGAGTAATCGGTTACCACTAGTAGTTGGACATTTCGATTATCCCGTCGTGCTCAGCGTAGATGATAACTTGTAATGGTTCTGGGGTGAGTGTGTTGAACTTAAATTCCAGTGTTAGAGGGTCAGCCCTCAGCATCTCAATCTGGTCACCGTCCAGTAAATGGGGACTCAAGTAAAAGGCTGAGTATAGTCATGTTTATATTGTGCCTAGTCAATTGAATTTCCAGCGTCTTTGGCCACCAGACCTATCGCTTTATTAGTACCAAACGAAGGCTCGTATGTCTTGATGACGTTTAAAGTCCATCGTTAACGGTTTGCTGGTGGCAGATCGTTCATAGACAGTTACTTTCACAAGCGTTAGCCCAAACGTTTGAAAATTATAAGGATTAGCTTCGAAGGTGCCGTTAAAAACTAATTATGTAATTAGTCCAATCACGATGCGAGTGGGTATTTGACCCATGAACAATTTATCTTTTGTGTGTGAGATAACATCCCTTAGGGGATAGCTAGTGTTTCTAGTGTGACTCGTTTTACCGGTAGTTTCGCATTGTTTCTCATTAAGGTTTTCTCGTGGGTGAGAGAGATGGCCGGATTTAGTTTGGCTTTACGAACCATCAGCGTGGCGTGTGTTATAATTGATGAATAACAATGTGTCGCTGGGGGATATTACGTTAAAGGTAGATTTCGCTTGTGTCAATGAAATTTTTACATCCACACCGTTTACCACGTAGCGGTCTTGCACACAAATATCGACGTGTAGTCCTCCCGTCATATCTATTTGTGGACTTTCACTGGCTAGTTGCTGTCGGGTTAGTCGTCCTCTGTTGTTATCAACTTGAATCTCATCGAGGAATTTGGCTGTATCATAGTAATAGAGGGTGACTGAGAGATTACTTTTCTTGGCTTCCTCCTCATGATTCAGTGTGGTTTCCAGGTAGGCTCTATACTGGTATTTGTTCTCATTCGGAGTGATTAACGTGTCCTTTCGTGAGACATCCACTTGAGATAATAAACTGTTCATGTAAAAGATGACTAGGGTAACTTCGGCAGTGGATGGTAGTGTGTCGCCATTAGATAGTGTGACTTTAGCTCTGACGTGTAAGAAGGTATTAAATAAGTCTAGATACTCCTAACTGGTGCAAGATAATACAAATTCTATAGGTGCTCCTGGCGCTATAGACGCAAGCGGGCGTATCTCCATACACTGCCCTATCTTCCACCGCCGTTTGCGTAGGAGGCACGCTAAACAGATCCAAGCCAGGATGAACACACTCACAAGAGTTGGGGTCTCTTCTTATGAGACCGATTAGGTCCAGCAGATAGTTTTGTTCGTTTACTAAGCTCACGAGGTGGCGCTGGTCGTCTCTTTATTCTAATACCACTACCTAACTGGCTAACATGATCGACAGCTCCACCGGTAAACACTGACTGTCTTGTTTGGCGTGGTCTTTAAAGGCTTCTCCAACGTTTCTACCAACTAGAGCGTTTTGGGCCACTTTCAAATCCGTGCCGACACCTTCTCTATGTAAGGCCTTACCTCCTGTCTTTAACCAGGTAGAATTTTGCAATCGAGTCCATTAAAGAACCTACCAATACCACGTCCTCTCTGACTCCTGCCAACCACAAATACTGGCATTCCATGGCCAGCTTGGTTGCAGTAAAAATTCGCGTACATTTTGGGACTTCGACGTAACGCCACATATTCCACTATTATTCTAGGTCTGAATGTTTCTGAGTGCTAAAATGTAACGTCAGTACTTAAGTTCCGCTGGTGAGTACCCGTTTCAGAGGTTAAAATTATTTCCACCATGTCGAAGGAATACCGACTCAGTGGCACGTAGTGTAATTTGCCGTAAATGCAAAATACGGAGGCCGAGCACTGATCCAAGATCGGGAAGTCCTTAGTGAAGGGACCATGGCTTCTTCGACTGGTTTCGAGGCTATGAGTTCGCAATAGACGTAGACATTTTGTATGTCATTATCCAATTCTAACACTAACTCGACTTCCATTATGGGGTTGGACTTTGTCACCTTGCCTGAGAAGAACCCTAAAATAGTTTCAATCTCTCGTTAAATTTAACAGAGGCCCCCGGTTCGAATATTTTCACGAGGGCTTTCTTCAAGACCTTGTTGAAATTGAATCTAACTCGTACCTTGTCCTCGGTATCTTTCATTAACAGATCAGTGCGCAACCTGTCACGTTCTTTCACCCTTTCACTAGTTGATTGAGTTCAACTATAAACCCATCTGGTGTGCTGTGCATACCCGAGGGACACACATCTGTTATCGGGTTTTTTATGGGGTGGTATTATATTAACCACACTTCATTCTCTAGCACATTGCAGAAACGTTGGGAAAATGAATTTCGGCCAAACAAGCGTCGTATTGTTTGGTTACATGAATAGTCTGCGGCAACTTGACGAAAACGTTACCTGGGTTGATGTTGTTGTTGGAAACATATTCAATAAAGCATTGCTTAGAAATGTCACGTAGAAACTTATAATTTATGGTTAGGTAACATATAAACCAGACAACTACTCATTAGAGCAATCCACAGATTGCCTTCAGATGCTTCGGCGCTGCCTCGACTCAGATGGAATTGTGATAAACCGATAACGGTGTATAATAACCACCATCTGACAGAAGAACACAATCTCTAACTGAGGTACACGTAAAAAAAAACAAGAAACGATCAGAACGGAGGTTCTCTCCGGCTGGATTATTTTGTGGACGCAGTACAGTAGTTTCCGCTATATCTTCGTCCATTCCCTTAATCTCGGTATCTGGTTAGGTCTGAAATCCAACTGTTGAATGACGAATTATACCCGAACTATTTCACTAAATACTCTTTACCACTGCGTCGCCTTCGTGTTTTTTATTTTTTGGTAAGATAGATTCGATACGATACACTTGTTTTTCTCCAGCTAGTTGGATCTCTTCTCTATTGAATGATCCGTGTAGTTCCCCCCCCCCCCCCCGAATCTCCTTTCAACACATACGTCACCGTACTGGTCTGTTTCATAGACTGACGGTAAACAATTCTTCTGTCCACGACGGAATATAACTTTTTTAAAAAGGTTGTTTGGGTTGAGCGAGTCTGACTAGGTCTCCTTCTGAAATATGTACTTTTCTTGACACTGGTTTCTGGTACACGTTATTCCACACGTCTGTTTGATTACTGGAGTCTACTTGTCTGGGTGGCATGTCAATACTTCTGTGATACGAACTGTTGTAGTTTCGTATCAATCTATCTATCACATCGACGTAGCACAGTGTATTGGCCTTGGTGAAATAGCGCCACATATTTTTCTTGCAGGGTCCTGTTCAATCTTTCCACTATCGCAGCTTTAACATCTTTATTCTCAGTTGTAAAGAAATGAACACCTTGGTCTTTCAGAAATTTGAAGAAGGTCTGGTTGACAAATTCAGAACCTTTGTCGGTCTGAAAATTTAACGGTTGGATATCACCAAAAAGTTTACTCACAGCCTCCACTAGCGCTTTCACCGTTTTCTTCTTAATCGGGATCACCCAGGCATATTTACTAAACACATCGATGCATGTCGATAGACCCGACATTCCATCGTTGTATCTTTGTAATAGTCTCATATCTATTAATTCGGCTGGAACTGCTGATTTATTCCACCTGTTATGGTGATTCGTTTCTTAAAACGTCGACGGATCGGTTTATGCAAAACATCCGTGTCCTGATGTCGTAACCAGGCCTCGATTTTCTTAGCATTCAGTTGGCTGTGTCGTTTTACAGCCATGGCGCCGCCGTAGGCACACTGTTGTTGGGGGTCGTAGTAATTTGCGCGGCCATTTTTTCAATTGGGCGTGGATATCTTACTATTCTTCTTTCTAGTGAGCCTATACGGCGGAGTTGTCTGGACTACTTGACATTTGGGTGTTATTGGCGTATTGGAGGTTATTTGGCTAGGAGTCTCAGTTATTTGACTGGGTGTCTCGACTACTGACCGACTTTCAGGTTCTCGCGCCGAAGGTTCTTTGATATATTCACTAGGCCTAGGGGCTTGTGTCTGTACTGATCGAGTCGATTCGGATACCGCTGTAATGTTTGTTAGTATACGCGGGCTTTTTCAGAGGTGGCAGATCTTCACGTTCAGGACTTACTGCATTTGATGGTCCAAGTCACACAGGCTATCATTACGTGTGCCAAGTGGTGCATAGCATTTTTCTAGATCAAGATCATTTTCTTGGCCATTACAAACCCACAACGCCTTTCAACACATTTAAGATGGGGCCTAGTAAGGCACCTAAGAAACCATCTTGTTTGCAAGATCTGTCTTCTTTCCTTGATCGACAGTTTCTTATGCGTATGCGCTCTCGGGCTGTTTTTTTGTGCGACGCTTCTGACTCGTTGCCAAGGGAACTTTACCTTTTAAGACACTGTGACAGTATTCACAAATTGATGGACGAGGTCTGGGGAAGATGTTTTAATCACGGCCTTCACCTCAGCTGGCTTCGCCTTACCCAAGACGCGCAACTTGGCCCCGTTACGTTACGTTGGACTTGCTTTTTGGGGGAGGTAGACAACTTGGTGCTGATCAGGAAGCATATGGCTGTGTAAGCGGAGCTGATCCGGTGTTTTCTGACGAAGGTCAAATAGCAAATACCCATGTGGAGCCGCTGTCGCGTCTTTAAAACTCTCATGGAAATAGGTAATACGACCTGGGTCCATATGTTTGGCCAGATTGGTAATCCGTGACCCGTCTCGAGGATTTAAACATGTACTAGGTAATGCGAATTCAGACTAATGGTTCTTTGTTCTTTATTCTTACCAAAGAGGTTCTGTACTATACACTTGACACTGAGGTTACGACGATGAATACCCTTAGGAAATAGCTTGGTCGCTCTATCATCTGTCTCGGACATTAGGTCATCTATGACCACTAACCGTCGTCTATCCCCTGTCCATTTTTCTACGTTGGGCAGTCTCTCGTTAAACTGGACACCCTTCATAGTCTTGTACATTGGTTACCATTCCCCGTAGCGCAAAATAACTTCCTCTGGAATCAGGACAACCATGTATGGAAGATGGGCTAGGAATTGCTGTACAAAAACGGATTTACCACAACCTGTTGATCGAGCAATCAACACCGTAAAAGGATGTTTCTACCTAGGATCCATGGTTAATAATGAACACCTACCCAGTCACGCCAGTTGTTTTACCTAAGTAAGACAACTGTGAAGTCAGATTTGCCAGTGATGGTCACTACTCGGTGGACGGAATTTTGGTCACTGCTTGACGGATGAATAAGCGACGCGGAGGATTTTCTACCTCCGGCAGGCTATATAGGAATATAACAAGGAGGATACAAGGAGGATACTAGGAGGTCCTGACGTCACATGGGTTATATAGGACATTACAAGGAGGATACAAGGATAGTATCCTCGGAGGATACAATATGCTGATGACGTCACGTGGGCTATATAGGAATACACTGTGGATACAAGGAGGATAGTATCCTCATTTTTCGACTCGAAAAACTGTATGGACGTGTACCTAAAAAAAATATCTAGCGCTTATTTTTCCAATAAAAAAATGTGATTGCTAATTTATCAACGTAACGTAAATTATAATTTATAATTCCATATCATCATCCTCATTATGCGCCATACCGATCATGTTTCACCATCTCACGCGAACATCAGAGTCGTGGACCAGCTCAATGTTCTTGTCTCTACCATACCACGTGACCAAGCCATCCCATCCAGGTATTTATCTGTCTGCCTTCCCTTTGTTCTCTTCACCTGAATCTTGCCACTTTTCACCATGTTCTCCAATTTATTTTTTTCTCATAATGTGTCCAAAAGACTGTGACTGTCTACGTCTAATTTCTCTAATAAGTTTACGGTGGTTATTTGATTCTTGTAGGACTTGGTGATTGGTTTTTCTGTCTGTCCATGACATTCTTTGCATTTTCCTTGTAAACCACATTTCTACAGACATCAGATATTTTTCACCTTTTTTTTTTTTTTACTTCATTGAGTTGATACATGACTCGAGGTGATCGAGTGAAATGGCGTGTCATGACCTCCCACGCTTTCCGGCATGGCACATGATTGATTGATTGCTTCACATCCATACAGAAGTACCGGTTCTATGTAGCACCTTAACACGCTTTTTCTCGTTGCAATTACATCTTTTTATTGATCAGTATTTTTTCATCTAGCAATCGCCATGGCGATACTTGTTCTAATCTCTTCAAGATACCTCCCATCAGATTTTACGACTTTTCCGAGGTAATTGTACCGATTTTTTAAGAATATTCCCATTTACTTATATATTACATGGTGGTATTTTGTTCTTCCTAGTTGTTACCATAATCTGTGTTTTCTTACAATGTAATTCTAACCCTAGATTTTCACTGTGTGCAACAACCACATCTACTAAATGTTGCAGATCCTGCAATCAATACTGTATCATCAACGTATCTAGTGTTATTGATGTTACATCCCCCAATGAAGATTTCTTTCATATCTTCTACATTTCAGAAATTATTTTCACTGTACAGTGAAAAAAAAATCTGAAGTCGTTACACATTCCCGTCGCACACTTCTCTTAACAGGTCGCTATTTACCTATTTAATTATAAATCTTTATATCAGCTTGCTGTTTTCAGTATATGTTTTTCACAAGTCTAAGATCTTTCCCTTGCCTTTCTCCGTGGCTATTACGGACGCGATTCGTGAGCCCGCTTACCCGAGTTCGAAACACTGCTGAGACTGATTTGGCAGCAGAACGCGTCGCGCTGGATTTTAACGTGTTGTTATGGGAGCCGGTCGTTCATAAAGCAAACTACTGAACGTAGGCTAGCCAGGATATCAACAACAGCAGTGAAGTGCTGGTGCTGACAGCGCCAGGTTGTCATGTTAATTAGCGCCTGACTTTAAATGCGACAGACGTCTTATTGCTATCATTTATGGCTTACGTCCTGTAAATAGGAAATGAAAAAAAAGGTCTTTCCTATAAATTTGAAGATCTTCAAGCATCTTCATAATGTTAACATGTCTTACTTTATCGAAAACCTTTGTGTAGTAATACATATACTGATATTTTTAAGATAAAAAAATTATAGTTACCTTAGGTGTAAATATAAGTGCCATGGTTATTGTGACAAATACTTGCTGCTGGGCCATCATCAAAATGTACACTATATCTGGACCAGCTGACATACCCACAAGGCGACTACGTTACGAACAATAAGAATGATAAAGTAAGACACATGCATATGGTGTAAGTTAATGTAAGTGTAGAGAAAACGTATTAAACATAATAAAATAGATTTAACAATTGCAATATCTAAATTGTCAAACAATTTGAAGTTTCAGAGGCGCCTCATTATGTACGCAAGTGACGCTTTGTATGAAATTCCAGTACACCTCCAAATGGCCCAAGTTGACATGTCAATTAGCGCCTGACTTTAAATGGAACTAGACTTCTTATTGCTAACTTTTATTTTTTTTTTTTTGGTTTTGTTTCTTTTCATATTATTGTACCCCGATAACTACTGATTTATTACCATCAGAATGAACACATAGAAACGGAACACCACAATTATACAAGTCTATGCACTAACAACTGCAGCATATGAGGGTGAAATCCGGGAATTTTACAGCAGTCTACAAGAAATATTAGGGGAAAAAAGCAACATTGTGATAATCATGGGTGATTTCAACGCGGAAGACACCAAAAAAAAAAAAAAGGGTATGAGGTCCATTTGATATAGGAGATAGAAATGAGAGAGGAGATAAACTAATCGAATTTTGCCATGATAACAGCCTTGCAATTACTAACTCCCTATTTAAACAACATCCACGAAGGATCTACACTTGGACATAACCCAAAGGTAACTACAGGAACCAGATTGATTGCATATTATTATAACAAAGATGGAGAACATGCGTAACATCCACAAAGACACTGCCGGAAGCAGACTACAGCACAGACCATGAACTACTTGAGCAAATTTCAAGATAAAATCGAAGAAAGTGAAAACAGGAAGATGACCAATACGGTTTGATTTAATCGATTTCACATGAATATAACGTTGAAGTAAAAAGTAAATTTGAGATGTTAATAGCAGTACAAAAAGACATCCGATGAGCTGGCCACACAAGCAAAAGACATTTTTATCTCATCAGCAAAAAACATGATTCCTAAGAAGATATATAAGAAGCAGACATATATCACAGAGGAAATACTTAGGCTAATATAAGAAAAGAAAACAATATAGCAAACAGGCATAAGACCAAGGAAGCCATCTACAAAAACTACACTAGAAAAATCTGACATGTTATCAGAGAAGACAAGAAGCAGTTTGAATAGAGTACCTGTAATAAAACTAAGCATATCAAGCTGCAAGGAAAGTTGGAGACTTATTTAAGGAAATCAAAGCATTAATATGCGAATTAAGACAATTATTAATGTAATATATGACAGAAATGATAAAAGAAAGCAAATAACTAGAAATATGGATGGTGTACTGTGGTGAAATGTTCAAAGACACCACAAATAGCTTAGATATTATACATGAAAGAACCTTTATTACAGGAAGTACGATCAGCAATACAGTCTGAAGAATTGGATGCCACTAGAGTGTGATGACATACCAGCGAAACTAATGTTAAAAAAGTCTTAAAAGTCGAGATGATCGACTTCACTGCGCCAGGCTTAATCCCATATGGCTCGGTCTCTTTCCACAGGACAACCTGCAGAAAGCATCACACAAAGCATGAACTCCGTATTTCCGAGAAAAATGCATTCGTGAACCGAAAGACGTAGCCCTGAATCGAACCCACAACCTTCGGAGCGCGAGGTAGACGACTTGACCACTTCCCTCATGGAGACTCCCTTGGAACTAATCCAAGCAAGAGAAGCCAGCGTCTATAAGTACCATGCACCGTGTGTTAAGATCTGGACAAGCGCCATTTGGCCCAAAGCATGGGCAATCTACATATCAAAGAAAGGAAGCTTCAAACTCTGCACCAGTTAACGAACCATCGCATAGATAAATAATACCAGTAATATCCTTTTGTGAATCATTATGAAGGAGTTTGGAAGTAAAATAGAATACGAATTACAGGAAGTACAGTCAGTTTTCAAACACGAGAATCATCTTTGAAACATGCAGAGAGTATAATGTAGATCAGTGGTTCTCACCTTCTTTGGCCCATGTACCCCTTCACCATATGTTCAGAACGCCATTCCCCCTTTCGTATTTCCTCCCTATAAATCCCCCCGCCCAACATAGTATACGTAAAAATGGAAGCTAAATTTAATAACACATACAAGAACGAGTCTAGACGTTTACATAAAACGTGATTTGCGGGTTCACTTAAGTAGTGTATAATGTGGTAACTAAGTAGTAAATATGGATCCGGATCCGCCTGATGACGTAGTATTTTACTATATAAAAAGTCATGATCCATCGCGATGACGTCAAAAACGGATCCATTTCGGACCTCATTTTCAAAAAATTGGCGGGTATTTTCTTGGGTCTGGGTGACCACTTCCGGTTGTCCTGATGACTACTTCCGGTCCATGGGTACTCCCTACCGACCACCCCGCCCACAGGTACCTCCACCGGCCGCCTCCGCTTCCCCCGATCGCTTTCGAGCCCATTCAAAGACAGCGAGGCAATCCCCGGGCATGTGGAATACTTATATACATAAGTAGACCAAATAGTTGCCGGGCACCTGGGTTCGAGTCCAAGTGTGGATGTGTGTGTGTGTGTGTATGTGTGTGGTGCGGTGCGGTGCGCTCGAGCCCCAGTCATGTAGATATCGAACCACTTCGATGAGGAGATCGAAATCCAATATGCCAGAAAATTGATTTATTCCATCTCTAGAGTTACCCCGAGTAGGTCAAGTAATGACCGCATGAATAAACATTTTCACTGCTCAGCGTGATAGTTAATTCGGCAGAAGTCCCTACCCATGTATCAACATTAAACGCTTGGTGAAAATCTGGGTTAAAAATATACTAGACATGGATACAATATTATTAAAAAATTAACCCTAAAACACATAATAAGTGGCTAAATTTCTTGTATGTTTATCGGATCATAGTGATGTCAATATAAAACGCTAATTCTCATTTAAAATAAGGCATAACTTACTAAGCAGTCAAGCTGAAAAGCATCTGATGGCTGCAGAAATGTGGTTTCTGAGGAAAATGCAAAGAATACCATGGACAGACAGAAAAACCAATGACCAAGTACTACAGGAGACAAATGAACATCGTAGACTGATTAGAGAAATTAGACGTAGACAGTCAAAATTTTTTGGACATGTTATGAGAAGAAATGGGTTGGAGAACTTAGTGACAACTGGCAAGATCGAGGGGAACAGACCAAGAGGAAGACCGATAGGAAAATACCTGGATGGCTTGGCCACATGGCATGGACGAGACAGGAACACCGAGCTGATCCACGACTCTGGTGATCGAGTGAAATGGCGAGTCATGACCGCCCACGCTTTCAGGCATGGCACATGATTGATTGATTGAACTTACTAAGATAATCATTAAAACATGTAATGAAATTAAACAAATAACGTCCCCTTTTTACAACCATAAATACAACTAATCAAGGGAGATTAATCGGGTCCCTTGGCTCAACCAGAATGGTCTCCCCTGAGCGCACAGGTAAAGGTCACCCGCTGACCTTTACCACGGCCCGGGAGAAAGTTAATAGCCAAAGGCCAGCGCGTACTGATAAGCGGTAGATAAAACATGAAAATAATTACCTTTGACACGGTAGGCGAGATGTGGTCATTGGAACTAAGGTCGTGTAGTAAATGCTGGCATGTACAGTTTTAAATGAGTGGTAGAAATAACAGTGTCGTAGTTGTGTTTAACGAACAAAGAAGCAATTTGTAGAGCTGTTGACACTATCATAGATATTCTACGACCGCAAAGAGTATCAACACCCAGTATGTGTGTGTGTGTGTGTGTGTGTGTCTGTGTGTGTGTGTGTTCGCGTGTGCGTGCGTGTGTGTGTGTGCATGTAGGCGTGTGTGCGTGCACGTATGTACTGTCGAGTGTATGTGTATGTGTGTGTATGTGTGTATGTGTGTGTGCGCGCATGTAGGCGTGTGTGCGTGCGTGGGTGTACTGCCGAGTGTATGTGTGTGCGTACGCGCGCGCGTGTGTGCTATCAATTACAGGACATCGCAGCCAGCACCAGCATTCATGCTTCCTGGGCAAACTTGTCGTTGTCTTTCTGAACAACCGGTACCCATGTCATGTGCGTGATTGTGTGTGTGTGTGTGTGTGTGTGTGTGTGTGTGTGTGTGCGTGCGTGCGTGCGCGCGCTAGCAATTACAGGACATCGCAGTCAACCTCAGTATTCTATGGAGTGTCAGGCTTCCTGGGGCAAGTTTGCAATTGTCATTTTGAACAAACGACAGCCATGTCGTGTGCGCGCGCGCGTGTGTGTATGTACATGCGTGTGTGTGCTATCAATTACAGGACATCGCAGTCAGCCCCAGCATTCGTGCTTCCTGGGCAAGCTTGTCGTAGTCTTTCTGAACAACCGGCACCGGTATCATGTGCGTGATTGTGTGTGTCTGTGTATGTGTGTGTACATGCGTCCGCGCGTGTATGCTATCAATTACAGGACATCGCACTCAGCCCCTGCGTTCGTGCTTCCTGGGCAAGCTTGTCGTTGTCTTTCTGAACGGCCGGCACCCATGTCTTATGTGTGATTTTATGTGTGTGTGTGTGTGTGTGTGTGTGTGTGTGTGTGTGTACATGCGTGCGCGCGTGTGTGCTATCAATTACAGGACATCGCAGTCAGCCCCAGCTTTCGTGCTTTCTGAGCAAGCTTGTCGTTGTCTTTCTGAACAACCGGCACCCATGTCATGTGTGTGTGTTTGTGTGTATACGTGTGCGTGCGCGCGCGCGTGTGTGCTATCAATTACAGGACATCGCAGTCAACCTCAGCATTCTCTGAAGTGTCAGGCTTCCTGGGGCAACTTTGCAATTATCATTTTGACCGAATGGCAGCCATGTCACATGCGTGCGTGCGTGCGTGCGTGCGTGCGTGCGTGCGTGCGTGTGTGTGTGTGTGTGTGTGTGTTTGTGTGTGACCGGCCTAATGCCATCATGATTTGCCGTGTCTGCTCACGACCAAAATGTATACCTCATACTATAGCTATGTATCTATCTTTTACATATCACAGTCAAGGTGTAATGCATTACATTTACACGACGTCGTAGGCATTGTTTGGTTGTTCGTGTGCCATCATGATTTGTCGTGTTACTGCATGACCAAATCTATGCCTCGTACTATAGTTATGTGTCTATCTATTACATATCGCGGTCAAGCTGTAATGCATTGCATTTACAGGACGTCGCAGTCAGTCCCAGCATTGTTTTGTTGTTTGTGTGCCACCATGATTTGCCGTGTTATTTCACAACCAAAGCGATTTCTCTTACTATAGTTATGTGTCTGTCTATTACATATGCAGTCAAGATGTAATGCATTGGATTTACAGGACGTCGCAGTCAGCCCCAGCATTCATGCTTCCGGGGCAAGGTTGCCGTTGTCTTTCTGAACTATCGGCAACCATGATCTTCTGTAGCGGCTGTAATCAGGATTACCATCAGCATCATCACCCACCACCACCAACAAAAAATCATTATCATCAACATCATTATCAGCATCATCTGAGGGTGATCGACAGGGTGACTCATCACGGGGCTATGTCGGCGGAGTGAACGTACCTGAACGTGTTCAGACATGTCTTTGGGGAAAACTGGAGGATGACTCAGAACGTACTGACAGCATAACGATACAACAGAGACACTTGGTTAATGGTCACAGCGGATCAAATATGGCTCTGCTTCCTAGTACCTGTGTAATGGCGACAATCAAACCACGTGGGCAATAGTTACAGCCTGTCAAAGATGGCACCGCATTCGGTCACATGTGGGAGTGGCAAAACCAGACCACATGCTCGCTGACTAAAACCGTTCAAAGATGGCGCTGCATCCGATCACCCATGGATAATGGTCACATCCGCTGAAATATGACGCTGCTTCCGGTCGCCTGTGTAATGACTACAACCAGACCACATACTCACTGGCTACAAGTGGTCAACAATGGCCTCGCATCCGATCACATGTGGTAAGGAGAAACCAGACCACGCGGCTAAAACCGATCAAAGATGGTGCTGTATCCGGTCACGTGTCTTATGGGATACAATTGAAACACGTGCCTAATGACTAAACCGGTCATAGATGGAGCAGCAACCAGAACACCATGTCCCAAATCTCTAATGGTAAGTTGGCTTTTTTGATACATCTTTCAAATTTTCGTTGTGTTACTCCAAGTAGGCATACAGTTAACCTAACAATACTAGTATAATAAAGAGATATATGGTGCTAATCGCATATAACTGGAGTATGTGCTCTGCTGGCTGCGACACCAATCAACACATGCACATGGCTGATTCATTAAGCCTGAATGTTTGTATACATGTGGCCTATTCTGAGATGCAGAATAATGACTTGTCCTGATCTGTCCATAACACGGTAGTCAACTTGAACAAGTACTGTGGTTTTCTGGTTGACTTCGTCATTCATTTCTTTTGGTGGTATGTAACGGGTGGATCAGACTTATCTTATTGCACTCCTTCCGTACCCAATCGAGCAGCGCTGGCGTGTCTGGGTACTCCACAGTGGGATGACAACCCTTGTATTAGCCCACTGCTAAGTTCAGAAAGTAGTGTCCTTAGTACCGACAATGTCCCACAACGAGCGCCTCGAGCACTGATTTTTGCATTTGCCAATAGCAACTAATGATACAACCGAGACACGAGTGTAATGACCCAATAGGTCAAAAACAGCGGTAATGGAAGAAACCAACGTGGAAACTAACCCACAAAATAGCCCATAGGGGGAAAGAAACTAGTTCTGGTGCATGTGTGGTCAGCGAGTGCCGCGACTAGAGATTGTCTTCTTCTGTCAACTGGTCGTTATATACACAGTCATTGGCGTATCACTATTTAATCTGTCTCGAGACAACGTCGACGCGGTCGAGGGCAAGTTGTGGATCGCTCTTCTAAGCAGCTGTCTGGGTTACATGCTACCAAACCCTAAAATATGAGCTTCTACGTGAAATTACCGAGTAATGCTTCCCCGAACATGTTTCCCAAGAACACACCAGGTCACTATTTCATCAAGTTACCGCAGACTATTGAGGTTAGTCAACATATCGAAGTGGGTCTGGCCGAAAGTCAATTCCCCAACTACTACTGCGATGTGCTAGAGATACATGGCTAAGATACATTCCACCAAACGGTAGCGTGATAAGAAAGTCGTGTCCCCCAGGCCTGTACAGTTCACCAGATACGTTTATAGCTGCATTGAATCGGAAGGTGGACGATCAGCTCTGTGTTCTATTCCATTTTGACAATGCATCAAAGAAAGTCATCGTGAAAATACTCGAACCCGGGGCCACTATTACATTTAGTGAGAAGAACTTGGGGAGCCAGTGGGAAAATACTTAGCAAAGTTTATCAACAGAGCATACGACCACACTTGGAATACGGGTCAACTGCGTGGTGTTCAGCATCCAAAACTACATTGCAGGAGCTGGACAAGGTGCAAAATCAAGCTCTTAGAGTCATCACAGGAGGGATGAGATCAACCCCTATAGTAGCAATGGAAAAAATGGGGAGGACACAAGCTTTAAGAGAACGCAGAGATACAAAAACACTCATACAAGCAGAAAAGTTTCTCAGCTTTCCAGGCCACCCTATGAAGAACCGATTTGAAAACTTAGCTATGGGGCGGTTGAAAAGAAGTAGTTTCATCCACCAAGCCAAACAACTCTGCAGAGAAACCATCGATCTTCCATCGTGGAAAGATTAACATAGAATATCGCTACAAATCCAGTCAAAAGTGAGAGGAATATTTGACAAGGAAGAACAGAACAGTGTACAGCGCAGAACAGCCACTTTCAGCTTCCTTTATGACGAATACCCACAGGACCTATGGATCCGAGTTTACACAGATGGGTCAGCAAAAAATGCTGTTCGAAATGGAGGAGCGGGAGTGTACATAGAATACCCAAATAATACTAGAGACACGGCCAGAATTCCAATAGGAAAGTACTGCCATAACTATGATGCTGAAATTGAGGCAATCAAGATAGCCACAGAGAAATTACAAAATACCAGCCATGGTACACAACCTGTGGTGATATTGACAGATGCAAAATCCGTAATAGAGGCGCTCCTGTCTGGGAAATTGCCAGTTCTGAGGACACTAATTTCTGAACTTAGCAGTCAGCATAAGATCACCATACAGTGGATACCATCCCACTGTGGAGTCCCCGGAAACGACAGAGCTGATCGATTGGCTAAGGAAGGAGCAAAAGAAGACCAACCTGATGTGCCTATTACATACCACCAAAAGAAAAGAATGATCAAATCAGTCAGAAGGCCACCAAACCTTACTCAAGACGACTACCACGTTATGGACAGACCAGAACAGGTCATTCTTCTGCGCCTCAGAACAGGACACAATAGATTACGCAACCATATGTATACAAAATTCAAGATTGGTGACTCAGCCATGTGCACATGTGGTTTGGCGTTGCAGACAGCAGAGCACATACTCCAGGATTGCCCAAACTACAACATACCCAGGCGAACCTTCTGGCCTAGAGAGACAACAGTCGAAGATAAACTCTATGGACCGCTGAATGAACTAAAAAAGACTGTTGGATTCATACAAGAGACAACATTGCAGTTATAGGCTTATTTCAGGCGAACGAAAGAAGAAGAATAAGAAGAAGAAGTGAGAAATTGCAAGAGATACTAGATACAATTGAAGGTGAAGGGTCGATTGACCGGAATAACGGCCTGCAAAATGTCTACGTATACTACGATCTCATCGTGGCGAGACCAGTCGGAGGTGTCACGTTCCCACTACTAAGGACGGTTCCTATCATGAATCAGCGCTCGACCTTAGTGTTTCGCGCCTACGACAAACCTCACTACATACCGCTGAGTCGTTACTCCTTCGACACGGTGGAAATACTTCTAACCACTGATACGGGCACAAAGGTCACATTCACTACCGGGACTTCAGTGCTGACGTTACATTTTCTAGTTCGGAAGAGATCAGACCTAGAATAATGGTGAAATACGTGGTGTTACAGCGAAACCCCAGATTGGCCGAAGACATGATGTGCCCGACACTCAGATGATTGATGCCTCGGTTATCTACAAGACTCAGATATTAGCCCACCAAGCAGGAGACCAGTTTTATGACTACATGCTAAGTGACATGTACATACCAGGCTACCAACCGAAAAAAATCAACCTACTCAGGCAATCGTGTGAAGAAATCCAGAAACAACATACAATGTGTATAGCTCTGTATGTGAAAATAAAATGTTGTGATGATACTATGTATACCATCTCATATCACATCATCCATTTCGTATAATGACATTAGGCCTTTTTATTCTTGAAAAAATGAACTGAAATACTGTAAAATGTACTGAAATACTGTAAAATAAACAGGCATATATTATAATTACGTCTTGGTTGTTGAATTTTTAGTGTTTACGGTGTATATAGTTGTCATTTGATGAGAGAATGAACGGCAAAAATCTTGGTCAAGTAATAAAATTTGTTAGCCAAAGGAAAAAAAAAATTGTGGCTACATTTCAACCAGCCTTATAAAAAAGCTCACCCAAACTTATGAAAAGTAGGAAAATTTGTTAATCAAAGTGAAAAATTTTTGGTCACATTTCAACCAAACTTATAAAAATCTCAGTCAAACTTATGAAAAGTAGGAACATTTGTTAACCAAATATGAAAAAGGTTAGCCAAATTTCAAACCAAACTTATAAAAATCTAAGTCAAACATATGAAAAGTAGGAAAATTTGTTAACCAATCGTGAAAAGTTTGACCAACTTTCACCCAAACTTATGAAAAGTTGGACATTTTGTTGTCCAGATGTGAAAAGTTTGACCAAATTTCAACCAAACTTATGAAAAGTAGGAAACTGTGTTAACCAAATGGCAAAAATCTTGGCCAAATAATAAAATTTGTTAGCCAAAGGGCAATTAAAGAAGGTGGGTGGTAAGAAATGGATGACTGAAGAAATTTTACACCTCATGGAAACAAGAAGACTCAACAAAAATAATTCTGTCAAATGTGAAGAAATCCACAGACACGTCAGAATATTATGTAAGGAGGCAAAAGAATCATGGATTGAGGAAAAGTGCTTAGAAATTGAAAGCCAACACAACAGTCAAAATACCAAATCGGTGCACAAAATAATTCAGGAACTTACTAATAAAAGAACAAGTATATCAACAGGGTGTCTAAAAACTAAAGATGGCAAAATCATAATAGAAAAAGACCAGATTCTACATGTATGGACAGATTATGTGAAACACCTTTATGATGATAACATAGACGAACAGTATGATATTAGATTTAATAATGAAGGACCGCCAATTTTGGAGATGGAGGTTCAAAATGTTCTTAAGCATATGAAAGCTGGCAAGGCTTCAGGGGCAGATAACATCACAACAGAAATGATTAAAGCTTTAGAAGAATTTGGACTAGAGCAAGTCACCAGACTGATGAACACATTATATGATACTGGAGATATACCTCCTGAATTATGTAACTCTGTATTTATTGCAATCCCAAAGAAATCAGGAACCTTGGAATGTGATCAACATAGAACAATTAGTATAATTAGTAACATCACAAAGATTTTGCTAAGAATAATCATGCAAAGAGTGAAGAAGAAGATACAACCTGAAATAGGGGAAGAACAATGTGGGTTTGTAGAAGGAAAGGGTACAGTAAATGCTGTGTATATGCTGCGAACAGTTATTGAACGTGCTATAGAAGTAAACAAGGATATACATCTTTGCTTTATTGACTATACAAAGGCTTTTGATATAGTTAGACATGCCAACATGGTGGATATGCTTGCAGATCTACAAATTGATGGGAAAGACATTAGACGTATAAAAAACATATATTGGAAACAACAAGCTGCAATAAGGATTGATAATGAAGTGGGACAGTATCAGCCAATGAAAAGAGGTGTTAGGCAGGGATGTGTGATGTCTCCAGATCTTTTTTCCCTATAAAGTGAAAATATTTTCAGAAATGTAGAGAATATAAATGGAATCAGCATTGGAGGACGAAACATCAATAACATTAGATATGCAGATGATACAGTATTAATTGCAGACAATGCGCAGGACCTGCAACAATTAGTAGATGCGGTTGTTGTACACAGTGAGCAACTGGGGTTAGAATTAAATTGTAAAAAGACTCAGGTTATGGTCGTCACTAGGAAGGAAGAAGTGCCACAATGTAATATACAAGTAAATGGAAATATTCTTCAACAAGTGAATCGGTACAATTATCTTGAAACAGTCATAACATCTGATGGGAGATGCCTTGAAGAGATTAGAACAAGCGTCACCATGGCGAAAGTAGCCTTTAGCAAGATGAAAAACATTCTGACCAATAAAAAGATATCAATTGAAACGAGAAATAGAGTGTTGAGGGGATACATAGAGCCTGTTCTTTTGTATGGATATGAAACTTGGACAATTAGCAGTCAAGTTGAAAAACATCTGATGGCTGCAGAAATGTGGTTTCTTAGGAAAATGCAAAGAATACCATGGACAGACAGAAAAACCAATCACCAAGTACTACAGGAAACAAATGAACATCGTAAACTGATTAGAGAAATTAGACGTAGACAGTCAACATTTTTTGGACATGTTATGAGAAGAAATGGATTGGAGAACTTGGTGACAACTGGCAAGATCGAAGGAAACAGACCAAGAGGAAGACCGAGAGGAAAATACCTGGATGGCTTGGCCACATGGCATGGACGAGACAGGAACACTGAGCTGATCCACGACACTGATGATCGAGTAAAATGGCGAGTCATGACCGCCCAGGCTTTCTGGCATGGCACATGATTGATTGAAAGGGAAAAAAGTTTGGCTAAATTTCATCCAGACGTATAAAAAGCTCAGTCAAACATATGAAAAGTAAGAAAATTTGTTAACGAAATGTAAAAAGTTTGGGCAACTGTTAGCCAAACTTATGAAAACTGGTAAATTTTGTTGTCCAGATGTGAAAAGTTTGACCACATTTCACCCGTACTTATGAAAAGTAGGAAACTTTGTTAACCAAATGGCAAAAATCTTGACCAAGTAAGAAAATGTGTTAACCAAATGGGAAAAGGTTAGTTAAATTTCAAACCAAACTAATAAAAATCTCAGTCAAACATATTTAGGAAAATTTAGTAGGAAAATTTGTTAACCAAACGTGAAAAGTTTGGCCAAATTTCACCCAAACTTATGAAAAGTAGGAAACTTTGTTAACCAAATGGCAAAAATCTTATCCAAGTAAGAAAATGTGTTTACCAAATGTGAAAAGTTTGACCAAATTTCAAACAAAAAACTCATAAAAGGTAGGAAAACTTTGTTAACCAAATGTGAAAAGTTTGGCCAAAGTTCATCGAAACTTATAAAAAGTAGGAAACTGTGTTAACCAAATGTGAAAATTTTTGGACAAATGAAGAAATATTTCATGCAAAACTTATGAAAAGTAGGAAATTTTGTTAACAAAATAAGAAAAAAATTTAGCCAAATTTCAGTCAAACTTATAAAAAGTAGGAACATTCCTTAACCAAAGGGAGAAAAAATATCTCACGTTGTAATTTTACATCCCAACCTACTAGAGATATTCGCCTGTTCCCTAAGCAAACTACAGCTGTATTTCAGAAAATTAAATGTATCTTATGTAATAAGTCACTATGGTTGAATGAAAAAATAAAAGTTCAACAATAAAATTGTACAAAAAATTAACAATTAAATTTCTCTTTATGTTTCCAAATTGAATGTTTCATGTAGAAACACACACACACACACACACACACACACACACACACACACACACACACACACACACACACACACACACACACACACACACACACTGGGACCCAGGTGCCAGGCAACTATTTGGTCTACTTATCTATATAAGTATTCCACGTGCCCGGGGCTTGCCTCGCTGTCTTTGAATGGGCTCGAAAGCGATCGGAGGAAGCGGAGGCTGCCGGAGGAAGTACCTGTTGGCGGGGTGGTCGGTAGTGAGTACCCATGGACCGGAAGTAGTCATCAGGACAACCGGAAGTGGTCACCCAGACCCAAGAAAATACCCGCCAATTTTTTTGAAAATGAGGTCAGAAATGGATCCGCTTTTTGACATCATCGCGATGGATCATGACTTTTTATATAGTAAAATACTACGTCATCAGGCGGATCCGGATCCATATTTGCTACTTAATTACCACATTATATACTACTCACTTACATTATAAAACAAACTTCAGAAGGGCCAGAAGTGGAGAACCGTAAAGTATGGAGGGAAAAACAATATCAAGTAATCGGTTCTTGTATTAACGCAATCTTGAAATAATATTAACAACCTCCCCCCCCCCCCCCCCTTCCCGGAAACCCTAAAATTACCCCTGTGGAGTGGGGGGATTTTCCACCGGTTGAGAACCACTGATGTAGATCTTCATACTTGCATCATAGACTACAGGAAGTCCTTCGACATTAGAAATTGTAAAACATTTTGATATGGGGTTTCTAGCACATTTGATCCAGCTATGTCAATCATTATGTCATGGTCAACAAGCAGCTGTCGCAATTGCGGTGAAACATCAAACAGGTTTCTTGTGCAAAAGGGCTGCAATTTCTCTTCATACCTGTTCAACATATGTGTAGAAAATGTAATGAGAAATGTCAAAAAGATTGACAGCACCTGCTTAGGCAGCAGATATAATTTTGATCCATGTGTAATAGTTGGAAATCAAATCTAAGATCTTAGATATGCAGATGATACAGTTCTCCTCTTAAAGAGCGCTAACAGATTAGAAAAGATGACCATATCTATAAAAAGACACAGTGAAAGGCAAACTCTTTTTATGAATTTGAGAAAAACATTCATCATTACAAGACAGGGGAAGTGAAGGCTTTTAATGTCTGACATGGATGTGCGACTAAAGCCCTTCAGAGAGACAACGATAAAAGGGGGCGGGGGAGATAGGGAAAGAGAGGGGGAGGGAGAGTAAATGAGGTGAACTTAGATTAGACACACTTAATTGTACGTTTATGTTTATTTATATAGATATGTTCTGAGATGTGTAGACATATAGTAACTACACATCCTCATTTTGTTTCATCACAGCTCCTACATGAGCCACGGACAGTCAGTAATCCACTCACATAACGGAGCGGCTGGTCTTCGTGCAAGGACACATCTACAGTGTGAATACTGCAAACTATATGAGCAACGCGTCTCAAAGAGCACTCACCTATGAGGTTACTTCATCAATTGTGCTAATAAGTTACGTACATGTTGTTTATCCTAATTATGTAACATTGAGTGCATGCCATTTGATTGTACAGGAAGGCCCCGCTATACGTCGCTTCCGTTTACGCTGTGTCGCTATAACGTCGCTGTCACAATGGGACATAACTAAACTTTACGTCGCAATGTTCTGCTATAACGTCGTCACCCGTGTTGCTATGCTGCGTTAACGTTGCCATTTTACATTTTGTGCTGTTCCAATTCCAATTCCAATTTTAATTTTCGAAAAAGAATATTCCAAATTCGGCCTCGTCCAACATGCCTCTTCAGCTGTGGTTATTGTTGAGGCCCGTAGTTTTTGTGGGTTCTTTCACCCTAATTCTTGTCTTGAGAGCTTTTACGAGTGAGTCCTATCTCGGAATGGTTATGTTGATTTGTTTCTATGACGTCAGCTGGGGGGGGGGGGGGGTTGTGGCGCCTGTCCTTTGTGCCCATCTCCTTGTGATTTCTGACTCAGAAAGCATGCTGAGGAGGGTGAGGACAGGCAGGCTTCGTGCAGAGTGGCTTGCTTCGCTTTGAAGGTCACGGGTGGCACTCATCACCTGGATCTTTTCTCCAGGGCATGCTGGCTCGGCAAAACTTGATGGAGGCAGACGTGGTTGCGGCCTTGTGGGAGCACATACACACCTCGGAGGAGCAAATGGATCATCATAGTCTGGCAAGAATGAGGCAGCGAGGAGTGACGAGGGGATCTGGCCGACGCTCGACGCTCAGAGGAAAGGCGAGACGGACATATAATCAGATTGCTACTGGAACTATTAGTACTGGAACTCTTCGCTGGCTGCCGAGGATGGGGACGGAGCGCTTATGGGAATGCCCCGAATACTGTGATATCGGTTCCTAAATCAATCAATCAATCAATCCTGGTGGTTTCTTTTGTTAGTGGTATTTTCTGGCTCTTCTGGTTGCAGTCCTTATAAGGACTTTTTATTTGGTCTTTTTGCCTCCTTTCATGTGTATAGTCCGTAGAAGCTTTTCGATGTTTTCATTTTCTTCCTTGTGCCTTTGTTCTCTTTCGAGTTCGAGTTTTTGTTGTCTTTCGATTTCTTCCTATGTGGTCAGCCATGAGACGATCTCTCCTTCATCTATATAGTATACGTCATACGTGTTTAGATCTGGGCATTCTTTATAGAAACGGTAGGGCATTGGTTTTCCCATGTGTTTCTTGTACTTCTTATCTTTTTCTTCCATGCGCCTTCTGTATTCCTTGCACATGAGTTCATGATCCCTGTTCATCTCTGCGATTTCTTCATCGGTAAATATTGGCGGTATCGGGGGGTCCTCTCTGCCTTCGTCAGGGTGCTCATCTCGGTTTTCTTCGAATGTCTGGCGGGATATTGGCTTCCCTTTGACTGTATCGGGCGTCGTGGTTGGGCTACTGGCTTTCGCTTGCGATTCAGGCGCGGTCTCTTGGTTTTCATCTTGCTGTTTCTCTGTAATTTCTTGTGCGGCTTCTGTTGTTTTGTTTCGGAGAAGTTCCATTTCAGCTTTCTGTAGTTCACGCTCCGATTTAATGGTTTGTAGGATTTCTTCGTTCGCCTTCTTAATCAGTGCCTTATTTTCCACTTCTTGCTTGATGTTTTGCTGGATCGCCTTCATTTCCGCCAGTAGTTTTACTTTGTCGCTGGTCGGAGTTGGCGTCAGCAGTGCCTTGACTTGTTTCTTCAACTCGTCTATCTGTTTTTGCAGTTGATCTCTTTCAGCTTGCGATATACCCGTGGCTGCCTCGCACCTTCGCTTCGTTGTATGGTGTCTTTGTGTTGATGGCGAGCATTAATACGTCTTTGTGTCGTTGCAGGTACGGACAGCACAAGTATCTTGCTCCATGCTTGCCCAGACAGTTGGCGCACTTTCTTTTGTTGTTGGGTGCTCGAAATTCCGTGTCCAGCTTGACCAGCGGACACTCCCTGAAGGCGTGGTGATCGGCGCAGTACCGGCAGATTTCCGTCTTACTGCGACATGCTGCTCTGCTGTGGCCGGCTCTCTAACATCTGTAACATTCATTGACTCGTGGGATGAATCTCTCTGGCTGCTGCATTCTCTTGTTGATCGACACTGTGGTCGGCATCTCGCTGCCCTCTGTCGTCACCACCGCCAAGGTTGTGGGAATCTTGGAGTAGGTGAGGAGTCGCTCCACCTTCAAGAATCGGGTGTATAGATTCTCTTCTCGTAGCTGCTTCGGGATTTCTTCGTCTGATAGCTCCACTTGGATACGCTTGATAACACAGTTGGTTGTCGGTGAGTCGGTGTTTCCGACTCTGGTGTCCTTCTCCTCTCTCTGCTTCTCAGCAGGTTTGGCTCTTGTTTGTAGTGGGCTGTCGACGGTCTCCCTCGTGGTGGCTTCAGTAGTAGCTGTAGTTTCAGGTTCTTTGTTACAGCTCTCAGGCAGGCTCTCCGCGTTCTTCTTCCTGTCATCTCCCACGCTGCACATCTTGGATACCGCGTGTTTCTTTGTGTTCTTGCAACGTGCCATTTTCCCCCGTATCAGGCTTCTTGACTTGTTCAGGTGACTTGCTTGATAGCTCTCGCTGATAGCTTGATAGCGCTTTTGTGCAGTGTGTTTTTCCAGGATTTTGTCGTGTAATCACCCATAATTATGAGTTAAAAGCGCACAAAAAGTTTTGATAGTGTGTCTGGTTGTAAGAGAACAGGAAAAGTGTTACTCTTGAGGTGAAGTTAGATGTGTTACATCGTTTTGAGGCTGGCGATCGGGCTGTTCATATCAGCAAAGTCCATGGTTTACCCCCAACCACGGTAAGGACTATTCGTGCAGATGCTGACAAAATCAAAGAGGGTGCTAAAAACGTAACTTCTTTGAGTGCTTCCAAGATCACTCTTACCAGAAGTATTCTTATGGAGAACATGGAAGCACTATTGGCCGCCTGGATTGAAGACCAAAACCAACGGAATATGCATGTGAACAAGATGGCTATCCAAGGAAAAGCAAAGTCTCTCTATGAAGATCTAGCTAAGAAAGCGGGTGAGAGCAGTACTAGTAGTGCTGATGGTAGTTTTGGAGCATGGTTTTAATACCTCTACGTCCCACTAATTCTATCACTTGCCCTCCAACCCACCTCTATTTAGCCAATAAATATCAACAGCCATCAAAATAAACATGACATAATACACTGCTTTCATTTAATTCAATGGGAAATAGTGTTTCGCTATTCGTCGTTTCACTTAAAGTCGCGTTTTCCAAGAGCGTAACCCCGACGTTAACCGGTTGCCTCCCTATACCTCATTCTCCCATCGCATACCACCAGCACATGAAAACATCAACTAGTATAATCATCGTATTAATCTTTCAACAACACGTTTGATTTATTCATATCCACCAGTATGTTGAGAGTTCATGCAAATCTAATGAACACAATAGTAGTTTGTTTAACTCATAGTTGTTCCATAAAATTTCTAACTGTATGCAAATGTTTATGTGTAGCTTTAGTGTTTGTTAATTCCTTTAAATTACAGTTGGTGGGAGCGAAAAATAACTTTTAAGGAGTGGATAAGTCAGGGAATAACTTGCCCTATGTAGCTGTTTAGTCAAACATATATTATAAATATCTAAATTACCCCTTCTCACTCCTTGGGGTACCACAACAACTACAATATACCTCGCAACTGAGCTATACAGTTTGTTTCTAAACACATTTGAGACACGCAAGAAGTAAAACAAAAAACTTACGTCAGCATGATGATAAAGCTGCCCAAGATAATTGCATTGTATGTAGCCCATGTAATAAACTTGCTTTCGTTAAAATGAGCTGGAGCCTTTCTGACTGTAAAGCAAAGATACACACCGGCCAGTAGCAGTAGCGCTTCCACTGTTAACAAATGTCAACAATCAAAACAATTTAATCAGCAGTCATTTCAGCTGAAGCATTTGTAAGAATTGACAAACACACGTAAACAAGATGACGGAGTAAACAAAGTTTGTTGTTGTTGTTGTTGTTGTTGTTGTTGTTGTTGTTGTTTGTCCATCAAGAATGATGATGACCATTCATTTCATCCAGTGGGGTTGAAAGTATGGAGCCGTGGGTTCTAAGATGGCTGATAAGGCCTATTTTGGCTCGAAATGTTCTTTGACAATGTGGTCAAAGAATGCTTGACGTTTCTGGAGGAGGATTTCCTGCAGTGTTTTTTCTGTCCTGCCTTTTCTTTACAGCTCTTGCAGTCCTGCTTGCCTCACACATGACTGCACCCTTGTGTAATGATGCACGCCACGAATTTCGGTCTCTGGCTGCAGTCTCCCAGGTGTCATGATGAATTCCAAAAGTATTCAGAGAGATTTTCAGAGTGTCTTTAAAGCGTTTCCTCTGGCCACCTTGGGAGCGTTTATCACAACGCAGTTCGCTGTAAAAAATTCGTTTAGTGAGCCTGTGATCTGGCATTAAGTGACCAGCCCAGCAAATCTGATTCTTCATCAGTAGAGTGTGGATACTGGGCATGGACGCCGCTCTTTTTAGGACTTCAGTGTCTGGGATCTTGTCTTGCCATTTAATATTCAGTAGCTTCCTTAGGCAGACTGTGTGGAAGTGGTTTAATTTCCTAGCGTGTAGCTGATAAACAATCACACTGCATATAGCAGTGTGGATAATACAACTGCTTTGTAGACTTTTAGATTTGTTTGCAGGCTTATTCCAGTTCTGTCCCATACATTCTTGAACAGTCTGCCAAAAGCCACACTGGCCTTGGAGATCCTTGCATTCACTTCGTCATCAATTGTGGCAGCTTGTGACACAGTGCTGCCAAGATAGGTGAATTTGTCCACAACACTTAGTCTATGACCATTCACTTTGATATTCGGCACCGTGTGATTATTCCCTGGAGCTGGCTGGTACATAACTACAGTCTTCTCCAAGTTGATATTGAGCCCAAAGTTGGCACAGGCATGTGAGAAAGCTGTAACATTATGTTGCATGTCCGCCTCTGAGTTGGCGTATAGAGCGTAATCATCAGCAAACAGGAGCTCCCTGACTGTGTGCGCTGTTAATTTTGGTTTTAGCTTTCAGCCTTCTGAGATTCAATAACTTTCCATCCATACGGTAGTTGATGTCTATTCCAATGTCGTCGTTCTCGAAGGCTTTCATCAACATGGCTGAAAACATGAGGCTGAACAGTGTTGGTGCCAGGACGCATCCTTGCTTCACTCCATTAGTGACAGGGAAGGGTTCAGACAGTTCGCCCTTTTCCTGTACTCCTGTCTGCATATCTTCATGAAATAGCCGCACTATTTGGACAAACTTTCGCGGACAGCCATATTTTGCCATGATCTTCCACATTCCTTCTCTGCTGACTGTATCAAAAGCCTTGGTAAGGTCAATGAAAGTGGAGAACATTTCGCAGTTCTGTTCCTGACATTTCTCTTGCAGCTGCCTTGCAGCGAAAATCATGTCAACAGTTCCACGTTCTTTTCTGAAGCCACATTGACTCTCAGGAAGAAGACCTTGATCGAGACGGGCCGTGAGGCGATTGAGAAGAATTCTGGCGAGTATCTTCTCTGCAATTGAAAGCAAGGAGATGCCTCGGTGGTTGTCACAGGATTGGCGGTTTCATTTACGTTTGTAAAGGTTGACTATTGACGCGTCCTTGAAATCTTGTGGCATGGTCTCGTTCACCCATATGTTTGTAAAGACTTGGTGAAGCTGCTCTGTTAGGACCGACCCACCTGCCTTGTATATCTCTGCTGGGATGGAGTCAGGACAGGTGTCTTGCTGCTGGAGAGTTGCTGGATGGCTTTGTTTACTTCCACTATGGTTGGCAGGTCATCAAGTATCTCATTGGTGGGAACTTGAGGAAGGCAGTTGGTGGCTTCATCATCGAAGAAGGAAGTTGCATTTAAGACGTTTCTGAAATGCTCTGCCCAGCGATGAAGGATTTCTTTTTTATCGATGACCAATGTTCCCCCATCTGCACTGAGGAGGGGAGCTATGCCTGGTGATGTAGGACCATAGACCACTTTCAGTGAGTCGTAGAAGTTTTTCATATCATGTCTGCGAATAGGCTCATAGGCCCAGCAAACCGGTATGGAATTTATTTGTTGAAGTACTATTGCTCGAGAATTATGGGGGAAATTAAAAGATAAGCACGACTCTGTCAGCGGTCACACTGGAAACACACCGAACAAGCGAATAACATCTAAAGTACGAAACAGACAGGAGATATTCGGGACTTACAATGTTAGTGAATTGGGAGATAAAGAAATAGCACTGGAAGAATAGCACTTTTCAGTTTATGAAAAAGTCAAATATTCAAATATTAGGACTTGCAGATACGAGGGGAAAAGGGGCAGAGCACAAATAGAACACACAAAAATTCATTCTAGTAAGGAGTGGTGTCGAGCAGCAAGCAAAGGCTAAGCATGGACTGGGTTTTTTATTTCATCCCGAAAAGGTGCAAACCATTATCAACACTGAATTTATATAAGAAAGAATAATACCAAAGAAGGCAGCAAAACAACAACTATTATACATACATACGCTCCATGTAATGACACTTTGAAGACAAAGACGAATATTTTTATAGCCTTACACTGTAAGTTACAGATAATGTCAGTGAGATAAATGAACTTATTGTGATGGGTGATTTCAACGGACACATAAGGCACAAGATGAATGCATAGGGCTATTCAGCGACGCAGAGACAAAATGTAATAGCAATGGTGAACACCTGCTCAACATATGCTCCGAACAAGGACTATTAATAGCACATAGTTTTTTTCCAACATGGTCGTAGTCACACCAAAACCTGGTATAAATGGAACAACATAGATCAAACTTCTCAAATTGACTTTATTCTACTTAGGAAATCATAAAGAAGTCTACTTATGGATTCAAGAGCCCTCCCAAATACAGACACTGATGCTGATCACAATCTAGTCATAACATAAACAGTATTCAACATGCAGGAAAATAAGAAACAAAAAGGTAACAACAAATGTCATCAATTATGGGAGGCTTCAGGAAAATACGGTTAAAGGTGAATTCAAACAAGAAATCACAAAGCAACATAAGAGCATCCCTGATGATTACTCAAGTGTAGATAAGGAATGGACCATTTTCAAGGCTGCCAAGTTCGACACACTGGAAGATAAATGTGGAACCAAGAAAGTAGGGCAGGACAAAATATGGATCGCAACTAAATCTGAACAAGAGTATATTACTTACAGAATAGCACGACAAAATGCCAAACGAACAATTGGAGTATCGAACGATGAATCCTGGAGAATATACGGTGAACAGATGGCGACTCTTAGCAAATACTATCGAAGAGAATTTTATAAACGTGTCAATAATATAAGAAACAGAGATGCATGCTACAACTTAACCACCATCATAAACAGCAAAAGAGGTATACCATTATTTATTCCACAGCAAAGACTAGCAAGGTGGGCAGAATACTTCCAAGAACTGCTTAACCCCACACTAATAGCAAAACAAACCTAAGTTTTTTGCCTAAAAGCTGTAGACAACAAGAACCAAACTTCATCCCTGCAGAAGTCAAATCAGTTATACAGAAAAGTCATAAGAACAAATCACCGGGTCCGGATGGGATAACCACAGAAGCTATTCGGGCATGTGGGAATGCAGGAGTTAAATGGCTGACGAGACTTTTTAATACAGCGCGGGAAGAAAGAAAAGTCCCACACGATTGGCAACAGGCTGTAATAGTACCAATATGGAAAAAGAAAGGCAATATGAGAGAATGCGAAACATACAAAGGTATATAACTCCTGAGTCATATAGGTACAATGTACGCAAAACTATTGGAACAAAGAGCTAGACCCATAGTTTAGCAACAGTTAAGCAAAGTACAATTTGATTTCAGGAAAGGTAAAAGTTGTACTGATGCACTATTCACACATATGTGAAAAAAAAACAACAAAAAAAAACCATCGAATATAATGACCAAGAGAATATCGTGTTTGTAGATCAGGAAATGGCTTTCGATGGAGTAGACAGATACACATTATGGGCCATCCTGTAAGACTACGGGATACAAGGACAATTCTAGAAAACATCATAGTCATGTACCACTCAAACTAAAGTGCAGTAAGAACAGAAGAAGGTATATCAGAAATGTTCAAAGTCAATACAGGAGTGAAACAGGGATGTGTGCTCATTGTCAATCATGTGCCATGCCGGAAAGCGTGGGCGGTCATGACTCGTCATTTCACTGGATCATCAGAGTCGTGGATCATCTCAGTGTTCCTGTCTCGATCATGCCATGTGGCCAAGTCATCCAGGTATTTACTTCTCGGTTTTCCCCTTGGTCTGTTCCCTTCAATCTTGCCAGTTGTCACCAAATTCTCCAATTTATTTCTTCTCACAACATGGCCAAAAAACTTTGACTGTCTACGTCTAATTTCTCTATTCATTTTACGATTTTCAGTTGTCTCCTGTAGTACTTGGTCATTGGTTTTTCTGTCTGTCTATGGTATTCTTTGCATTCTCCTCAGAAACCATATTTCTGCAGCCATTAGATGTTTTTCAGCTTGACTACTGATTGTCCAAGTTTCACATCCAACAAAAGAACAGGCTCTATGTAGCACCTCAACACTCTTTTTCTCGTTTCAATTGACATCCTTTTATTGGTCAGTATGTTTTTCATCTTCAGCCGTATGTTAAAATTGGTTTTGTGTAACATGCAAGAACTCTTTGCCTAACTTTCAAGGACAATGACTTATTGCACAAAACATTCTTCATTTGATAGAATGCAGTTGTTGCTTGCCATATTCTGTTCTTTATCTCAGTGATGCATCTTCCATCTGATGTCATCCATGTGTCTAGATATCTCAATGTCTGCACTTGCCCCAAAATAATGTCATTTACTTTAATTGTACATTTAGGTAAAATCTGTTTCTTTGATATCACAATGACTTCTGTCTTTATATTATTCAAACCAAGACCATTTTTTTTTTCAATTTCTACAACCACAGTATCTATAATTTCCTGTAGATCCTTATGACTTGTTGCTATCAAGACGATGTCATCAGAATAACGTAAGTTATTTATATTATGACCAACAACCAGGATCCTTGACATATTTTCAGTAGATCTCATTATATGTTCACTGTAAAATGAGAACAAATAAAGAGACATTACACAACCTTGTCTGACGTCCTTCTTTATTCACTGAAATGTTCCTACCAGGTTGTTAATTCTTTTGACTGCTGTTTGCTGCAAATATATGTTCTTTATTATTCACGGATCTTTGATGTCTATGTTCAGTTGCTTTAGTAATTTTAACATTTCGCCATGTTTCACATTGTCAAATGGTTTTGTGTAGTCTATAAAGCATAAGTACAAATCTCCTTTTACTTCTATAGATCATCTTTATTATAGTGTCCAGACAATATATGTAGCGTTGTTTGTGTCCTTTCCCTCAACAAATCCACACTGTTCATCGGTAATTTCTGGCTTAATCTTGTTTCTCATTCTTTTCATTATTATTATCATTAACAGCTTTGTCATGTGACTCACACGACTCATAGTGTTTTCTCATTGGCAGAGCGACAAAGAAGAATTTTAATAGGTCACCAGGAATATACCCAGTATAGATGTCATTTGGGTATTTTGTCAATAGTTTGACTTCCAAATCACATAGAGTCTGAAATTCCTCCAATACGAAAAATACGACTAAAAAATAGGTACAATGCAATAGCTAAAATACATAGTATAAACTAGAAATGGGAAATGTTAAGGGACTCCACTCATCAAACGAGCAAAGAAATATTACCGAGAGAATCCAAAATAGCTAAGAAAAAAAATGGATGACTGAAGAAATCTTAAAGTTGATGGCCACAAGAAAACAGAGTAAAAATGACAAACAAGAGTATGATAAGAGAAATAAAGAAATAAGAGATAATTGTGTGACAACAAAAGAAAGTTGGTTAAACGAGCAGTGCAAGAGAATTGAAATAAATTCTAACAAAGATACAAAAAATATGCACAGACAAAAAAGTGAGCCCACAGGAAGAAAAATAAGAATAAACACAGGGTGTTTAAAATCAAAAACAGGTAAGATATTGTTGGAGGAAGATGCTATAATGAAGAGGTGGAATGAGTATATAAGAGAATTATCATCATCATCATCATCGTCATCATCATCATCATCATCATCATCATCATCATCATCATCATCATCATCATCATCTTCCACTTCTGCCGTCAAGCGTCGTGGGGAGGAATAATTTGCGTTCCAGCGCCCGGTGGACGGCACTGGATAGTGTCATTCCGTGTGGTTGTACAATGTCTCTGATGTCGTCAATCCATTTTCTTCTTGGACGTCCTCGTGGTCTCGTCGCAGATGATCTTTGATGTAAGGCCAGTGATGGTAGTTGCTGATGTTGCATTCTAACGACATGGCCAAACCACTTGATCTTCCGTCTTTCAATAAATGTGGCACAATTATATGAAGGAGAAAGGACACAATTTACAGAAGAAAGTAATTTAGAAAGTCCATCTATTCCGAAAAAAGAAGTTGCTGACGCTGTCAAACATATGAAGAAAGGAAAAACAGCTGGGCCAGATGGAATCACAATAGAAGAATTAGAAGTAATGGAGAATTACGAGTAGATATAGTAACCAAAATATTGAATGATATTTACCCCTATGACGTGTCGTGGTAGAGGGACTTGCGTGTTCCAATGACCCCAAGAGCTATGCCGACGGCAGCACAGCTACATGTCGGATAGCTCATGGGATAGGAACCAGACCAAGAGAGACACACACCTACTGCCTTGCAGGTAGACTGAGGACAGGCAGTCAAAGTCCGAATCAGGCGCACGATGTCACAACATTCTTGGTCCAGTCACATATTCTACGCTCTCTGCTGAGGGATATGGCTGAAAGCCTCCAAGTCAATAACCCCCGGATGAGAGAGCCGAAAATGGAGTTGAGATGCTGAGCCTGCTACATGCTTGGTCCAGACATTTGTTCGAAGGCTCTCACCCGAGGGATATGAGGGATCCCCCGGATGAGAGGGTCTGGCCGTTACTCGCTCTCTGCTGCATGGAGGTAAGGTGCTGAGCCGGCAGCACGTGTAGCCTACCTCGTGAGCGTTACTAAAGATGAAAAAGCGTCCCAGTCGCACGCAATGGTTACAATGCAAGTATGTATTTTAAAAACTCACTGAGTGAGTATAGTCAAAGGTGAGAAACGTCTCATTAACACGAAATGGAACGCTTGGCTAGCGAATCCATTACGTGGAAGTCTGGAGCGGAAACTTACTAAGTGAATGTCGTCTCATTAACACGAAATGGACCGCTTGGCTAGCGAATCCATTACGTGGAAGTCCGAAACAAAAGCTTGCCGAATGGATGTCGTCTCATTAACACGAAATGGAACGCTTGGCTAGCGAATCCATTACTTGGAAGTTCGAAGTGAAAGTTTGCCGAGTGGATGCCGTCTGCAAACTAAGGTGGAAAAACGTCTCATCAACACGAAATGGAACTGTTGGTTAACGAATCCATTACGTGGAAGTCCGAAGGGAAAGCTTGCTGAGTGGATGTCGTCTGCAAACTGACCGTTCCTGTTTTGCGTGGGGAGTGGGCAGTGGCGAACGAAATACCCAATACATGGAAGTGAGGAATTAAAGCAGCCATGAGCAGGACGTGGCGATTCCTTGGGTGAGCCTAGTACCAGAGCGTAATGTGCCGGCTCTGTAATTATGGAAGCCTCCTTGGATGGCAGGGAATGCCCATGTACTGACCCTGCCTTCCCTTGAGGGCTGACCATGAAATCTTCGACCGTTCTAACTTGTCCAGCTGGGATGTGGACACCACAACTGTGAGAGTCCTCCAGGAATGATAACCTCGTTAAATAAAACCGCACGCTAAAGTCGGATGTGTTAGCCTAAGGGTTTTGGCCCAAGGGTGCCTAACCAGGCACACCGCAATTACGTCTAGAAAAACACTCTGGATGAAATCAGAAAAAGAAGAAGAAGAAGAAGAAGAAGACAAAGATGAATGATATTTACAGCAGTGGATATCTACCAAGCGATATGCTGAAATCTGTATTTAAAACTATACCAAAAAGACCATTAGCAATTGAATGCGAAGATTGTCGTACGATTAACCTCATAAACCATGTCACTAAGCTTCTACTCATAATTATAATGAGAAGAACAAGAAAGAAAATGAAAATGGAAATTTGTGAAAAACAATATGGATTTATGGAAGGAAAAGGTACAAACAATGCAATATACAGAAAAGTACAGTGGACACATTAGAAAGATCAATAGAGACACAGAAAGACATATATTTGTGCTCCATAGATTATAATAAGGCATTGAAGTAAAACATGACGAAATGATTAAAATGTTGGAAGATATTAACAGTGATGGGAAAGATCTCATAATAATAAAAACAAATATTTACTGGAATCAAGTAGCAGCAATTAAAATGGGAAATAAAGAAGAAAATTATGAATAAATAAGGCTGGAAGTACGACAGGGATGTGTTTTGTCACCGCATCCCTTCTCACTCCATAACGGAGTAATAATGAGAGAGTTAAAAGAGAAGCCGGGAATAATATTCGAAGGTTATAATATAACCAATATATGCTATGCAGATGACACAGTATTGATGGCGTATAATGCAAAAGATCTACAACAATTGTTGGACATTGTAGTAACAGAGAGTGAAAAGTAAGTACTCTCCTTGATTATCAAGAAAATAGTAACAATGGTGATATCAATTAAAAAGGTGACACCAAACTGTGAAATAGAAACAGAAGGGAACATTCTTAACCAAGTGGATAGTTTTAAATACTTAGGGGCATTTATAAAATCAGACGGAGGATGCACAACAGAGATTAAGAGCAGAATAGGGCAAGCAAAGGCTGCATTTAAGAAAATGAAGAATATCTTACGCAATAAGTCATTATCATTAAATGTAAGAAAGTGAGTGCTGAAATGCTAAAAAGAACATGTTTTGTTGTATGGCTGTGAATCTTGAAATGTAAATGATCAAATTAAGAAGAGTCTAGAAGCACCAGAAATGTGGTTTCTGAGACGATTGTTGCAAATTCTTTGGACTGTCAAAGTAACTAACAATGATTGCCTGAAAGAGGGTAATGAAACTAGAACATTGTATACAACATTAAGAAAGAGTTAAACACCTTTCTTTGGTCATGTGATGAGAAGAGAGGCATTGGAGAACTTCGTGACAACTGGAAAGATCGAGAGAAAAAGAAACAGAGGCAGACCAAGAGAATTGATGGATGGATTCGGACGGTGTCATGGAGGGATATCATCGGTGGAGTTGATCCAGAAAACCAAAGACCGAGATCTGTGTAGAGTCATTAACGCCTACGCCACCCGGCATGACACTTGATGATTATGATGACATTTGCCATTGTTCATCAATAGTCTGTATTATTTCAATCGCATTATATCTGTTCTTTACAGTAACATTGTTCCTTTCTCTAATCTTTTGTCTGTTTTAAGTAATGCTAGAATTAACTTGATGTTCTTTGGGCTTTTTTTAAAAAAATGGTTAACCTCATCTTTCCTATAGCTAGCACATGGCCACTATGTTAATTTGCTCCAGGTCTAAAATTTGCTCCTATTAAACAGCTTCTGAAATCTCTTTGGATTCAGTATGTAGTCAATTTGACTGCGAATATTATCTCCATGGCTTTTTCACGTATATTATCGTCATGGTTGGTGTTTGAACCATGTGTTACCTATTATCATTTCATGGTATTCTGCCCATGCGACTAATCGGTCGCCTCTCTTATTTTTATCACCTAGGCCATAGCCACCAATCACACCGATCACCTTTTCGTTGCCTACATTGGCATTGAAATCCCCGAGTATGACAGACATTTCACAAGTTTTACATTGGTCCACAGCCATGTTTAATTCGTTATAAAACATGTCAATATCTTCTTCTTTACAGTCTGCTGTTGTCCAAAATCCTTTAACTGTCCTAGCACTCGTTTTATCCAAAATATTACCCCCCCCCCTCCCCCCCCTCACTTGGCCATCGCATTTCACTAATCCCTAATATTTATCTATATTCTCTCCACTTCTTTCTTGATATCTGAATTTCCATTCTAGATAAGTGTCCTGATATTCCATTTACCAACATTTAGTGTATTTTTAACACTTAATTTGCATATAATTGCTTGATGACGATCTGACATCGCCTTTAACACATGATGCTCTCTACGGGACTGGAATAATCATTAACATCGTTATCTTTATCGATGTCGTTTCGAGGCATGATTTTCTTGGGAACGTTTAGGGGTGGTTTCCCCTTGAATTCCTCCAGTTTGTGTATGATTGACTCCATTAGCCTTTGTCTAAAAGACAGACTATGCAAGGCAGCAGGGGGAGAGGGGGGGGGGGGGGAGAAGTTATATATGGCGCCTCTTACCCGCCAATAGCCATCTGATAGGGCTTTGAGGTATTTTATGGAGATAGCTGTCCCACCAACTCGCCTCCTCTCAGTGACCACCGCCTATGTTGGTCCACGGCTGCTTATTCAACATATTCACAGCTAACCTGTAGACATAATATCTAGAGGCCACTCTACCATCAGCCACCCGGTGGACGCACCTAGTAGTAGGACAGGCTCCTACACCTATTTCTTATAGGTGTGTTTAACCCAATCGGCACTTTATATATCACAATGGCTGCGTTTACTCCCAAGGAAATTTTAGACTGAGTCGACCTGTGAGCTTAGATCAGTGAAGACATCCGCGCCTGGTGGAGAAATCGAACGTATTTCCAGTGGGCCGGCAGATAGGAGTGCTATCCACTGCACTAACGCGGCTCCCTTAACTCATTCTGATTGCTTAGGGGGAAAACATAGACAAATATAAATAGATTATGTAAGCACACATAAGCATGGCTGAATAATGTGGACTCACAGGTATACATTGCGTATGTCCACCAAGACATGCTGCACGTGAAAAACTTCAGACTGGAAGAGGTTTTTTCTGTGACTACAACTGGAGGACTAATGCCTGTCCATATAGCCAGGTAGACTATGACGCATGTTACTAGCGGCACCATTCGTTGTAGCAGAGCTTTATCTGGCAAGTTAACACGTTTTCTGACTCCGCCAGATCTGAAGATCACTGAGATTCTGAAAATAGCACATACAATTAACAGGTTTCATTTAGTGAACAATATCTTGCTATTTGTTTGTTTGAAAGAATGCAGGAAACGTATAACGTGTTCTTAGATGTACATCACAATTATGAGCGACCATCAAGCATGCATGTCATCTGTTGTTTACGAGATACTAGCACAAGTTATACATATGTTAAGTAAATGTCTACATTATGTCATAGTCACCTAGAATCAGATCCTGACTTGTCAGGAAAACAAGTATAAAGTATTTGTAACACGTCGATTCATCGCAATTCTTGCTTTGTCACTACCGATAAACCTATTCTTTGGTAATTACTGTTCAGTTTTCATTGAACTTTGACACCAACATACGCTTAAGTAATATACATATTGTATTGTAAGTAGATGGCTGGAGGTATCCCATAACAAAGGAGAAGTAATGCACATCCTTTCCTCCGCTACGCCTACAGGACATCTTTGTGCAAAGTGACCCGTTTAGCCTACCCCTTCCCCCTTCTTCCTCGCCCCAAACCAGGCGAACCATGTGAGCAGGTTATGCCCTCCCTTTGGCCACAGGAGGAGGGCATTTCTTTATAGAGACAATAGCTATGGTCAATGCCAAGAGGGAACGCAATAACAGACTATCTTCTTTGCAGATGGCTAGAAACTATAGCTGTTAAAGACATTAAGGAGAACTTAGAAACAGAAACAAGATGGTGAAACCCCACGGTGTGCCACAGGGAACGGTACTAGCACAAGTGGTATAGAACTTCTTCCCTATCGTATATACCAAGGAAGACCTCTGTGTCAAACTTAAACTAAAACTACAAGTAGGAACATGAAATACGAAAACTATGAATGAAGAGAAACGCTACATACTTATCAGCGACATAGAAACATTTACAACTAAAATAATACGAATCTATGTATGGAGTCTACAGGGCTTTACAATAAAGTATACAACATAGGGGCTTGCTTAGATATTCTAGTGACGAAAAGCAGAGATGAACTGACGTAGTTGGATACATAGATACATTGAATCAACGGCACCCTTCTAGGCTATAATACAACCAGCGACAGAATCTTTAGTGTAAGGCTTAAAACAAAACCAAGAAATATCACATTGCTAAAAGTATACACACCAACAACAACGATGGAAAAGGAAGAGATTGAAGCATTCTATAGCATTCGTCAACATACTGTAGACAATATTAGTTAAAATTATATTCTAAACGCAATGGGAGATTTTAATATCAAAGGACGCATAGTAAGAACAACAGAACATTCAAAACAATGTATTATTCCCTTAGTGAATTTAAACGCTGATGACCCAACACATGTCACGCGTGATTCGTACAGCTCTGTGCAGTTACAGGCTGCTTTATCTCTAAAATACGGCACAATGAAAACAGCATCGATTCATTTGCTCTCAATGATATTTGACATCACATGTCTAACACAAATTATCTCAGCCTTAGCGGCAAGATAAACACATCAACTGACCTCCAAGTCTTGATTAAGAGAGCCCCATACATTATGGTAAATCCGAAATGAAGAGGCCAGATTTGTACCGCACATGTCAGACTTGTGGCATCACCAAACATAACTAAAACCTACAAGAATAAAGTTAAAGGCATATTACCATCAACAACTGACAACATGAGTGCAGCTATGTTAAAACACAATTGCAAAATTTAGAACTTTAATATGCGTCCGCCGTGATCACGTTCAGCACTCAGCACTCCTTTTATACTATTCATTAACTCTTTACGGGTACTTTTTTGCCGCATATCCGTTACATGACATCGCTGTCAACACCAGCATTTTACCGCAGTTGTTGATTTCTTGGCAAGATTACGCTCAGTAGTTTGCCATTGCTTTCTGAGCGACCGGCTCACTTATCCCGTAAGTCACCAACGCGGCGAGAAACCGCTACCAATTCTCGCGTTACGGGTACTAGACTGTTTTATTTAGAAGATGAAAGCTACAGATTTAATAACATATTTCTCATTAATTATTATTTCACTGCAGTTCAATACAAATTATATCACCATCTACCTCAATGTTTTTCGGGAATAAATACACTTTTAATGTTGATGTTTCCTCATAAAATGCTCAATCACGAAAGTAAAACGTGTCTCAACAATTTGTAACCAAATTAAAACTACCATTACTGCATTTGTATTGGTGTTTGAAGACATATGATTCTCGGCACGAGGCACCTGTCCAAACAGTCGTCATATTCTCTGCAGGCTAGGATTGAGTAGTTCACCCCCAAAGGACACAAGCCGCCCGAAGCCTCACGGAGAATAGATTACAAATAAGTATGGTGACAATCCCCTTCCTTCAGCCATGCGCACTTTTTTTCGTAACTATCTTTTAACTATAATCCCTAAGTGCACAAAACGTGCTACTACTTCAGCAAAATATCTTCGATATTCACCGCCATAGAACAGCCATTTAACAGCACTAGAGGTAATTGTCATAACTGCTGTTACATGTTAGAGGTAGTCTGACATTATTTATCAATTAATTCATCGCCAGCAATGGTCCTTGTTCCTAAAATCATGTCAATCTTTTCAAAACAGATTACCCTGTTCAACATTCTATCCATCATGTGCCATGCCGATAAGCGTGGACGGTCATGTTCTGCCATCTCACTCGATCACCAGAGTCGTGGATCAGCTCCGTGTTCCTGTCTCGACCATGCCACGTGGCCAAGCCATCCAGGTATTTGCTTCTAGGTCTTCTCCTTGGTCTCTTCCCTTCGATCTTGCCAGTCGTCAGTTTGTCCGTGGTATTCTTTGCATTTTTCTCAGAAACCACATTTCCAAATCCATCAGCTGTTTTCAGCTTGACTGCTTATTGTTCACGCTTCACATCCATACAAAAGTATAGGTTCTATGTAGCACTTCAACACTATTTTTCTCGTTTCAATTGATATCTTTTTATTGGTCAGTATGTTTCCATCTTGAATAAGGCTACCTTCGCAATGGCAATTCTTGTTCTAATCTTTTCAAGGCATCTCCCATCAGACGTTATGACTGTGCCGAGATAACTGTATCGATTCACTTGCTTAAGAATATGCCCATTTACCCGTATATCATTAATTAATTAATTAATTAATTAATTAATTAATTAATTAATTAATTCATTCATTCATGTCCTTTGAAGAATCTCGCTCCCATAACAACCTTCCAGAAAACCTCGTCCGATACACCCATCTGGAGATCATCCGCCACATCCTGCACCCATCTTCTCTTTGACCTTCCTCTTCCTCTCTTATCAGGCATATACCCCTCCATTATTGTTCTCTCCAAACTTTCGTGGCTTTTCAAGTGACCAAAATATTTCAGTTTTCTTTGTTTTATCGTCTTTAATAGCCAACCTTATTCAATATTCAGCTCTTGAAGTATTTGTTCCTTTCTTTACCCAAGATATTCTTAGAACTCGTCTATAACATTTATATTCAAATGCATATACGCGCTGTTCAGCTTGCTTAGTAAGTGTCCAGGTCTCACAGGCGTATGTTGCAATGGGAAAGATACATGCTCTTTAAAATCAAATATTTGTAGTTCTGTCTGTACCACTCCATAATTTGTTTATTTTTCTTCAGTCTTTGAAGAGCAATTGATAGTCGTCGTTTAATTTCTTTCATTGTGTCACCGTTGTTGGTAATCAATAACCCAAGATATTCGAAATGTTCCACCATCTCCAATTTTTCCTCATTAACATATATTTCTTTCTCCATAATAGTTTTATCTTCATGCATTATCTTTGTTTTTGCTATGTTTATTCTCGTATATCACATTGTGGTATTTCCTTCTTCCCAGTGACGACCATAATCTGTGTCTTCTTAATATTCAGTTCTAACCCTAGTTGTTCACTGTGTGCAACAACCGCATCTACTAAATGTTGCTGGTCCTGTTCATTGTCTGCAATCAAGACTGTATAATTTGCATATCTAATGTTATTGATATATCGTCCCCCAATGTTGATTCCTTCCATATCTTCTATATTTCTGAAAATATTTTCACTGTACAGGGAAAACAGATCTAGAGACATTACACATCCCTGTCTCACACCTCTTCTAATAGGCTGATATTGCCCTACATCGTTTTCAATTCTGATGGCAGCTTGTTGTTTCAAATGTATGGTTTTTACAAGCCTAAGGTCTTTTCCATCAAAGTGTAGATCTTCAAGCATCCTTATCATGCTTACTTTATCGAAAGCCTTTGTGTAGTCAATAAAGCAAAGATATAGATCTTTGTTTACTTCTACAGAACGTTAAATTACTGTTCTCAGTATATACACATCATTTACTGTCCCTTCGGCTTTTACAAACCAACATTGTTCTTCTCCTGTTTCGGGTTGTATTTTCTTCCTAACTCTTTGTATGATAATTCTCAGCAGAATATTCGTGAATTACACCCAAAGGCTTCCGGAGCAACATTCATCTCTCTGGTCATCCAGATAAATGGAACACCCCTAAGAGAAGATAAAGAACCAACATACCTTGGAGTAACATTTGATGGCAAGCTGACATGGAGAAAGCACATCAACAAAGCAGTAGCAAAAGCCAGAAGGAAAATAGCCATCCTGAGAAAGCTAAGTGGAACCACATGGGGAGCCAGTACGAAAATACTTAGCAAAGTTTACCAACAGAGCATACGACCACACCTGGAATATGGGTCAACTGCGTGGTGTTCAGCATCAAATACCACACTAGAAGAGCTGGACAAGGTGCAAAATCAAGCACTTAGAGTCACCACAGGAGGGATGAGATCAACCCCTATAGTGGAAATGGAGAAGATGGGGAGGACACAGGCACTGAGTGAGCGCAGAGATACGAAAACGCTAATACAAGCAGAAAAGTTCCTCAGCTTGCCAGGCCACCCTATGAAGAACAGATTTGAAAACCTAGCTATGGGGCGGTTGAAAAGAAGTAGTTTTATCCACCAGGCCAAACGACTCTGCAGAGAAACCACTGATCTGCCCACAGTTGGTATCCCCCTGACAACTATTCCAGAGCGAACTCCATGGAAAGATGAGCATAGACTATCGTTACAAATCCAGACAAAAGTGAGAGGAATATTTGACAAGGAAGAACAGAACAGTGTGCAGCGCAGAACAGCCACTCTCAGCTTCCTTGATGAAGAATACCCACAGGACCTCTGGATCCGAGTCTACACAGATGGGTCAGCACAAAATGCTGTTCGAAACGGAGGAGCGGGAGTGTACATAGAATACCCAAATAATACTAGGGACACAGCCAGAGTACCGACAGGAAAGTACTGCCATAACTATGATGCCGAAATTGAGGCAATCAAGATAGCAACAGAGAAATTACTAAATAACAGCAATGGTACACAACCTGTGGTGCTACTAACAGATGCAAAATCAGTACTCGAGGCGCTCCTCTCTGGGAAATTGCCAGTACTAAGGACACTACTTTCTGAACTTAGCAGTCAGCATAAAGTCACCATACAGTGGATACCATCCCACTGTGGAGTACCCGGAAACGACAGAGCTGATCAATTGGCTAAGGAAGGAGCCAAAGAGGAACAGCCTGATGTGCCCGTTACATACCACCAAAAGAAAAGAATGATCAAATCAGTCAGAAAGCCACCAAAACCTGCTCAAGATGACTACCACATTATGGACAGACCAGAACAAGTCATTATTCTGCGCCTCAGAACAGGACACAATAGATTACGCAACCACATGTATACAAAATTCAAGATTGGTGAAACAGCCATGTGCACATGTGGATTGGCGTCGCAAACAGCAGAGCACATACTCCAAGACTGCCCAAAATATAACATATCTAGGCAAACCTTCTGGCCTAGAGAGACGACAGTGGAAGATAAACTCTATGGACCACTGTGTGAACTGAAAAAAACAGTTCAATTCATGCAAGAGACGACATTGCAGATATAGACATATTTCAAGCGAACGAAAGAAGAAGAATCTCTCTGGTTCCTGCTGAGACACGACTCTTCAATCGCCTGGCACAGGAGCAGTCTGTCAAGTACATGAAGCTGGCAGTGACTGTGCATCAACGACATATCTCCGAACTCAAGGACACCAAGCACAACCTGTACCGGACTCTGCATCTACTGACGTTCAACAACCAGCTGGCTTTCCATTTGATCACCTCCATCATTCAACATTATAATAGAGAGCTATATAAATGTCTATCTTCACGTAAGAAAGACAAAATTATCCATCTACGTCCCCATGTCCCTTCCCCCACTTCGACACCCATCAGCCACACCAAAGTGGTATGCATACCGCCTGGCCTACCACTGTCTCCTGAAGAACATGCTGTGTTAGGGAAAGGTCTCAGTTTTGTCCCTCAACTCCCCCGTATGGACAGACGCGCCATTTTGGAAGACGTCTCCAACTTCCACAGACGACTCCGCCTCAAGTACCACCACAGAGACAAGCCTGTCCTCAGTCCCACCCCACAGCTTCCAGAATTTTTCTATCTTCAACCAAATCCCGCTCCACATGGACCCCACCCTCCGGAGTTTCCAATGCGCTTGACCTCTACATAGCTAACACACTCCATGAGATCAAGCAACTTTCTTTCCCTCGCTTGAAACGCTCCAACCTATCCCCTCCCGAATGGCGTGCCCTGTCTCAACTACAGCGCAGACAGGACATAGTCATCAAACCGGCGGATAAAGGGGGTGCGGTGGTTGTTTGGCAAAAAGATATATATGTCGAGGAAGTCATGTCTCAACTCAATAAACCTGATAATTATTCACCCTGCACCGAAGACCCCACTCTCTCCTATAACCGGAAGATTCAAAATACCATCAAACAGCTCATACGTGAGGATGCCTTACCACCCAGTGCCACTTCACTTCACATCCATGACTCTGACTTGGGCTAACCCACCCTTTACATGCTGCCCAAAATACATAAACTCAAAAATCCTGGACGTCCGATAGTTTCCGCCTGCTCATGCCCGACTGAACTGATCTCAGCGTTTCTTGACAGGATTTTCCAACCTCTAGTTGCTAATCTCCCGTCATACATCAAGGATACAACGCATGCGTTACTTTAATTCAACTCTCTCCAACTGACTCCTGGGAACACATACAGACTATTCCTAATGGATGTATGTTCCCTCTATACCTCCATTCCTCACGCTGATGGCCTCAGGGCGCTACAGTTCTTTCTGGATCAACGCACAGATCAAGCCATCCCTACACGCACACTTGTGAGACTCGCTGAATTGGTCCTCACCAATAATTCCTTTGAGTTCAATGGCCACTACTTTGAACAAATCAGCGGTGTCGCCATGGGCACTAAAATGGGACCCAGCTACGCATGTGTATTTATGGGACATCTGGAACACCAGATTGAACTTAGCTATGATGGTCTTCTACCTTCTTTTTACCGACGCTACATCGATGACGGCATAGGTCTCACTGACATGTCAGAGGCGGAACTGAACCGTTTCATTAATTATGTAAATAACTTCCATCCATCGATCAAATTCACCACAGAAAATTCCACCACCTCTGTCAATTTCCTTGACACCACCATTAAGTTAAACCCTACAGGCCTCACGACCTCCGTGTACTATAAACCTACTGATGCTCACGGTTTCCTCCTGTACAGCTCATCCCACCCCAAAAGCTGCAAAGATTCCATCCCATATTCCCAACTACTCCGCCTTCGTCGTATCTGTCAGGACGATAATGACTTCCTCGAGAGAGCCCACGAAATGCTGGACTTTTTCCGCAGACGGTCCTATCGAGAGGACGTCTTGTCGGCAGCTTTCTGTCGCATAATCCAGGTCTCGCGGGAAATGTCCCTCGCCAAGCATACGCGACCTCCGAACAATGAACCCAAGCTCATCCTCACCTTCCATCCACATGCCTATGCCATCAAGCACATTTTCCTGAGACACTGGTCCATCTTGGAATCCGATCCTACCACTCGTGAGGTATTCTCTAATGGCCCCAGGGTAATTTTCCGCCGTAACCAGAGCTTCAGAGACCACCTTGTGCATAGTCGCCTCCCCACGGTTACTTCATCCGTGGGCACATTCGAATGCCATCGTAGGAACTGTCTGACATGCCCATACGTTGTTCAGACACCAGAGATTGCATTTCCCCGAGGCACCTTCACCTTGAAAGATTCTTTCACTTGCACATCCCGCAATCTGATTTATGTTATCATCTGCAAACGATGTGACATGAAATACATTGGCCAAACGGGCAGACGTCTTGCTGATCGTTTTAGAGAACACCTCAGAGACATCAATCAGGGCGCTGACAAACCTGTCCCCAACCATTTCAATTCCTCCAACCATAATGGAGCCGACGATGCATGTGTCACCGCATTAAAACCCTGCTTCTCCAATAGCTGCGTCAGACTTAAAATTGAATGCCAGCTAATCAATAATCTGGGATGCATCCACCCAGTAGGTATTAATACTGTTGTGGACGCTACGGTATAACTGTGGCATCTTCCCTAATTGTTTACACTATCTATTACTATGCTGTCTCCTCCCCCCCCCCCCCATATCTAGACTTAATTGTCCCCACATTCCTATATTTTCATAGCAGACTGTTCACATATTTTTGGCTACTCAAATCCTTTTTGGCAACCCATTTTTAATTCTGTAGCCACAAGCGCCTTCGCAGCTGGCCAAGCCACCTTTCCTACCTCACATGGCTAAGTGATAGGTCGTGTGTTTGTGTTGTGTCGTTGTTTACTGTACCTCGTTGTTAGCTACCTGTGTTGTCATTGACAAAGATTCTAAGAATCGAAACGTATGTGTGTCGTATTGTACGCGTTCGTGTGTAGTTTATCTTATTTTTTTATTCATTTTTTATATTTATTGAGTGCTTCTGATTTCGGATTTTCACCTGTATTTCGCGATACGTGGATCTCCTTGTAAGGTATGTACGTTGTTGATGTTTAGTACGTTTTCTCGCAGGAGTTTTATATACCTATTTGTTTCCTTCTCATTATACTGATTGCTCGATGTTGATCGCATTTCAAGGCTCCTGATTTCTTCGGGATTGCAATAAATATAGAATTACATAATTCAGGAGGTATCCAGTATCATATATTGCGTTCAACAGTCTGGTGACTTGATTTATTCCATATTCTTCTAAGTCATTGATCATTTCTATTGTGATGTTATCTGTACCCGAGGTCTTGTTAGTTTTAATATGGTTAAGAGCATTCCGAACTTCCATCTTCAAAATTAATGGTCCTTCATTATTATTCCTATGATCATATTGTTCTTCTCTTGTATCATCATAAAAGTCTTTCACATAAACTGACCACGCAGTAAAATCTGATATTTTTCTATTATGATTTTGCCATCTTTGGTTTTTAGGCAACCCGTTGATGTGTGTGTTCTTTTGTTAGTGATGTCCTTAATTCTTTTGTGCATTAATTTGGCATTCCGGGTGTTGTGTTGGTTTTCAATTTCCTTACAATTTTCCTCAAGCCATGTTTCTTTTGCTCCCTAGTTGTCGTGTCCTCCTTTACAGTGTCGTCCCTGGAGTGAAGAGAGTCGACACCCACATTATAATATTTTTTTCCTCTCAATATTCTGGAGAATCCACCAGCTTCCGTCCAACACACTCCATCAGCCTATGGACACCTTTTCCTATCACTCTCTCACTGTCGTACTATGCCCCCTTCTCATACTTCCCCAACGTAACATACTCAACAACTCTTGCTTCTAAAGATTAATTTATTAAAAGAAAAGTGTAACGTATATGAGACGTGTATGTTAAGAAAATGTGTGACGTGTTCTATAAAGTGTGTAGAATCGGACTCTCAGACAACAACCCAGTCAGCTGATCCCAGCAAGGATAGACCACAGCACGTTACGTCAGAACATGTACTTCTCACCCAGCGCCGAAACCATCTTGCCGGATACTGATTTGCCTCTGTAGACCTCTGGTAATCCCATTTCATGAACATCCGAAATAGACACCGGTGGTATAAACAGTTAATCATGGACCGGTTGCACTCTACACAATGTCCGTTCCTATCGTTCATAAAAAAATGCACAAGTCCTTTGTAGTGTGTACACAGATTAATGTTAATTGTTACTGTACTGGATCCTCCCTCGTGTCTATCTAGCCTCAAGTATCAAGTCCTGTGTTCTATTACACGAGATTATATCACACTATGGAATTATTAGACTTAATGTTTTCAGTTCGTTACTACTGTCTGATGCTGTGTGGTGCATCAGTACGCATCACTCTCTTTGGTGAATCAACTTCCTTCTAGCTTTAGTTACGTTCTGTATGCAACTTTATTGATTGTTGAACTGGTGTTCTTCCGAATTGGATTGGATTCTTTCCCAAAAACTTGTTGAGTTTCCTTGGATCTGGTAGGGAACCTAGGATAGAAACAACACATCTGGTGATAGTACTAGTCACTGATCCTTTCGGCTGAGTGTAAGCCTATCACCTTGCTTAATGATCTTTAGCTAACTAGAATTAGTCATAGAGCAGATTAGCTACCCACCTAGAGCCGAATCAGGCTATGACAAAGAAAAAATCAGCAAACAGAATGCGGAACCCCGCCCACCAGGGACACCTACGGGAAGATCCCAATTATCCCTCATTACTCAATTCTCAACTAGTAAAGCTTATCAACACTTCACTAATCTATTCTTAACTAGCAGAGTTAATATCACGATTCTTACTCTAACTAGTTTCCACTAACAGTGCTAATCATCACACTATAGTTTAACAAGGCCACAGTCTATATTAATTAGAACTAATATTATAATAGGTTATACCTTAAATGGCACTACTGCAGTCCTATCAATCATATCTACATCTGCCATTATAGGCACGTGTAAAATTAAGTCACTAACTAACACACGGTAGATATTATTTCCACTAAGCACTGCAGTGCCCTGGCACTCCGACTAGAGCATTTTTCAAGTCCACCCTAGTTGATCCCAACTCGGGTTTATATGGCAAACTACCAAAGTTGGCCACGTGACGTTATCCTTTATGCCCCCACACAGGTGGCACAGTGGCAGATCATCCCTTGTCAGGAAACTATTTTCCTGGCTTAAGTCCTGTCAAAGTTGTCAGTAATAGTTTAGATTCTCAAAACAAGCCAGCGAGTTTCTGTCGAGTTACAACAAAGAGTTGCAAATAACCCCGTCAATCCTCTCGATGTGCCGGAAACCAAGAATTGACAGATGCGCTGTTTTCTCCCTAGTCGGGCACTTCCGACCTGTTGATAAACTGTCAATCTTCTGTTCCGTGGTGACAATCCCAGCAGCCATTTCCGTCTGATGTCCGGCAGTATAGATGACAAACGGAACCATTCCATATCCTAAGCCGACAATCATATGTGATTCTAACTGTTAATGAACTGCCAACTCGATGTATCCATTCCTTCTCACTCACCACCAAATGTGTTTATGGGCTGACACGATGTAACCTGTGCAGCTGTGTTTACTCTGTTAGTACGACTTTTGTGGCCTAGAAAATATACGCCACGCAAACGTCGGTATTATTATCTGGTTAACTCATGGTGATCTCGTGACATAGGCCCCCTCTTAAGAGAGTAGTCCATCTCACTCTTCTCCACCATGAGTTAAATCCAGATGATTCATTCCTCTTCTTCAGGAGCTGGGTGTCTTGACAAGAAATCCGCTCCAACATTCTCCTTCCCCGGAATGTACTCTACTGTGAAATTATATGGTTGAAGTAACAACGACCACCGCATCAAACGGGCGTTGAGCTTCTGAGAAGTAGCCAGGAACATCAGGGGCTGATGATCCGACGATGAAAGCGAAGCATCGTCTTTTCCTTCCTGTAACAAAGCGGCTCCAATTCCAATCGCACTCGCATCCGTTCTCAACACAAATGGTTTGGAAAGGTCAGGGAGCTGTAATACAGGTTTGCTGACCAAGGCCTCCTTTAACTGACTATAGGCATTCTCACATTCTGGTGCCCAAATGATTTGATCCGGTAATCCCTTTTTCAAGGTTTCCGTCAACGGAGCTCCCAGTTCCGTGAAATGTGGGATAAATTTGTGGTAGAACCCACACAACGAGAGAAAAGATCGCACATCCTTCTTCGTTTTTGGCCTTGGTGCATTTCTGATTTTCTCCAGGTTCTTCTCTTCTGGAACAATGTGTCCTGGAGTGATGGTGTGACCTAGAAATTCCAGAGTCTGGTAACCAATCATGCACTTGGTTGGACGAGCAGTAAGCCCTGCTTCCTTGAGCCTCTTAAACACTCTCTCCAAGGATTGTAAGTGGTCATCCAAGCTGTCACTGGAAATCAGAATATCATCCATGAATGAGATGATGGACGGATCCTGTAACGGATCTAGTAAAGTCCTCATCATGCGTGTAAACACACCAGGTGCATTGCTGACTCCAAAGGGCATGACCTTGAATTCGTAGTGTCCACTGGGTGTACTGAAAGCTAACAGTGGTCGAATCTCCGGTTTGACTGGTATCTGATAATACCCCCGACTCAGATCCACCTTTGAAAAGTACCGAGCCTTATGGAGCCTAGCGAATAGCTGAGTTGGATTCGGCAAAGGTTCCACCTGAAATTGTGTGTGACTGTTCAGAAGTCGGTAGTCTATACACAACCGGTGTTCTCCACTTGGTTTGCGTAACAAAACTACCCCTGCATTGTATGGGGATGTGGATGGTGCAATCACGTCATCCTCCAGCAATTTTTGTATTTCCTCCTCCAGGGCCTTTTCTTTAGAGAATGGCACTGGGTAAACCTTTTGGCGAACAGGCTCCTGTGTGGTCAAAGTCATCTCGAACTCAACCAACCTCGTTCGTCCTGGTTTATCAGTCAGTATCTCCTTATGAGACTTGAGAACCTGGGTTATCCTTTCCCTCTCCTGGGAGGTCAGATCAGGGTTCACTTTCACATCCCTATAGGTTTCCTGGTGTACCAAGGGATATTCCCTGCCCTCGCTGGTTCCCACTTCCGTCTCCACTGCAACTGCCATTGCCATGAGGTGAGCTGCCTTGTCTCCGGGTCTCTCTTCATATTTCCGCAAGAGATTGATATGGAAAATCTTCGACTTTCCCCGGATCCGGATCTGATAGTTGGTTCTGGATATCACCCTTTCCACGGGAAATGGTCCTTGCCAACCTATCTCCAGTTTGTTGTTTCCCGTTGGGAGTAGCAACAAGACTTTATCTCCCACCTCTAGAGATCTTTCTTTAGACCTACGGTTGTAGTAAGCCGCATGTCTTTTCCTGGCCTTTTTCAAGTTTTGATTTGCCAGAATCCATCCCTTGTGGAGTTTTTCTTTCAGTTCCTCCACGTATTGATAGGATGAGATCACTTCTTCTGACGTCCCCTCTTCAGTCCAACTCCTCAACATGGCTTCCAACGGTCCTTTGATTGGACGACCAAACAGCAACGTAGCGGGTGGTAGTCCTGTTGAGCCATGAGGAACTTCCCGATAGGCAAAGAGTGCTGCTGGGATATATTCATCCCACCTATCAGGTTTTTCCTGCGCTAGTTTCCTGAGCATTGTCATCAACGTGCCGTTGAAACGCTCTACTTGTCCATTGGCTTGAGGGTGGTAAGGGCTGGTATGTATGTGGTTAGAGTGAAACACCCATAATACCTCCTCCATGAGTTTTCCACAAAACTGAGATCCATTGTCCGTCAGAATTTGATCCGGAAAGCCTAATCTGGTAAAGGCCTCCATCAGTGCGTCCGCCACTCTTTTCGAGTCAATCGTGGTCAACGGTATGGCTTCACCCCACATTGTACAGCAATCCACCATTGTGAGTATATACATGTTCCTCTTCCTAGTCCTGGGAAGTGGACCCACGATATCGATGGCTACCCTCTCGAAAGGAGAGTTCATGATGGGCATCTCACCCAACACCACCGGTGCTGTTCAGTGTTTCGGTGCCACCCTCTGGCACTCAGGGCATGACTTCACATACCGACGCACATCATCTGTCATTCCCGGCCAATAGTAGTGGCAGGAAATCCGCTGCATGGTGGCGGCAATACCCATATGTCCACTAAAGGAGATGGTATGCCCCATATGAAGAATCTGGGACCTGTGAGCTTTCGGGACGACCAACTGACCGTATAGGTTGTCTCCCCTTCCTGCTCTCCTGTAGAGTATCCTATTCTTCATGTAGTACTGCCCCCGTCCTGGTGGATCAGCACTTTTCTGCAGCTTTCTGTAGCAAGGACGTAAAGTATCATCCTCACTCTGGGCAGTTCGTAGCTCCCCCGGCATTGGGTTAGTCACAATTGCATCTGCCTCTTCCGTTTTCGTCTGAGAGCGAGTTTGCATTGCTCCCATATGAATTGGCTCCCTGGGCATTCCCAGAAAGACATACCGGCAACCTAGGATGACGGGAAAAATGGGATCGGTCAATACAGCGGCCTTGATGGTGCCGGTGACGTACCTTGACCGAATCTCCACATTAGCAATGGGCAACTTCATGGTTACAGCACTCTTCTGTGCAGGCTGTATATCCAAGGTCTCACCTGTGAATTGTTCTGGATGTACCAGATCCGCAGAAATCACGGCCTCCCCGTCCAGTCCTGTGTCGTATAAATACTCCACTTGACGACCGTTAACCTCTACCAATTCCACTACAGGTGGTTTTTCCTGGTCAGGAGTCTCTTCCTCGGCCTCGACCTGTTCGGTGGGCTCCACCTTAGGTTTCCCTGAGCACACGACGAATTGAGTGTCTCCTGACTCTCCCCTGCAGTCAATAGCATTGTGCGTGTTTGACTTGCATTGGTTGCACCATTTTCCTGTCCTAGATTTTCTATTGTCGGACTTGAGTGAGCTCTCCTGGTGGCGAGCTTCCTTGTTGACCTTGGCATTTTCCGTGACAACCTCCTTGGAAGTCACTTGACATGCTGCGAAGTGAGGGTTCTTAGCCTTCGATTTGCAGTCCCTCGTATTGTGAGAGGGTGACTTACAAATTGAACACCACTTCTCCGACCACGGTCGTTTAGGCGTAGAGCTTGAAGTGCTCTTGCTTCCCTCCTTCTTCTTCTCTGAACTATCCTCTGATTTTTGCACATAAGGTTCCCACTTTTTTGTTCCTGAGTTTTTGGTTTTCTTCTTGTAATGTTTCTCTGGACTTTTGGAGTTGGTGGAAAGGTTCTCCCCTGCCTCCCCATGTACCTCGACGAACCGTTCTGCTAATTTAGTAACGAGGTCAATACGTTCCGCTCCTTGTTCTCCCAGGAACGTCCTTAGAGGTTTAGACATTTGCTTCTTCAGCTGGTCGACCACCATGAGCTCTTCCAGACTCTCATAGTCATGTGCGAACCCAGCCAAATCCATCCACTTGTGGAGATAAGATTTTAGACGCAAACTGTAGGCGGCAAACAACTCCCCCGGTTCTCGTTTCGCTGCTCGAAATTTTTTCCGGTAGGTATGTGACGTAACCTCGAATCGTTTCAGCAGAGCCGTCTTTAACTCGTCATAATTGTTCTCATGTCCTGGTGGCAGGCGAGAATAAACCTCGTATCCGGTCCCGCGTAAACCCTGGGATAGCTTAAGATTCCATTTGTTACGCTCCAGACCCATAGCAACCGACATAGCCTCGAAGCGTTGAAGGTATTGGTCATTCTTCTCTTTGTCCTCCTCGTAGACCGCCAAAGGAAACTTCATGGCATGGTACCCATGTCCACCTACTGGTGTTGATCCTGGGATGGAGGAACCTCCAACTGCTCCCTCAGTTTCTCCATTAGATTGACTCTTCAACTCGAGTTCCCTCATCCGGTACTCGTGCTCCCTTTTCTGTGCTTCCTGTTCAGCTTCTAATTTCCTAGCTGCTTGTTCAGCTTCAAATTTCCTAGCTGCTTGCTCAGCTTCCAATTTCTTAGCTGCTTGTTCCAACTCCATCCTTCTCAATTCCAGCTCGGCCTTTCGATCATCCCTTTCTGCTTGACGATACTCTCTCTCCACTTCCTGTATGTAATCCGTTAGAGCAGACCCCGCCAATCCCATTTCTTCCCCCCTTGCCTTTAATTCTGCTGTGCTAAGTTTAGGGGTGGCCATTATACAGAGAGGTAAGCTAGCAGGTCTAGTACAATATAACTGCAAATTACTATACAGATATATGAACAAGTACTATAAATCTAGATATTACCACACACAGCACATTCACTCAGTGACAAGAGTAGAATCAGGACCACAGACCTATGCAGACGTGTGAAGTGTGAACAGGTAAGATATTAGTCCTAACCCCTATCCACATTCACTCTAGCTGGATTCTCCAAAATGATATCTCCCTCTAATAACTAAGGATCCCGTGTCAAAAGACCCCGTTGTCAGAAGATCCCCCTGTCAAACGTTCCTGCTTGCAGGAGATCTCGCTGTCCAAGGATTCCGTTTACGGGAGATCCCGCTGTCCAAAGATCCCGTTTACGAGAGATCCCGCTGTCCAAAGATCACGTTTACGAGAGATCCCGCTGTCCAAAGATCACGTTTACGAGCCCCCAATAATGTCGTGTCCTCCTTTACAGTGTCGTCCCTGGAGTGAAGAGAGTCGACACCCACATTATAATATTTTTTTCCTCTCAATATTCTGGAGAATCCACCAGCTTCCGTCCAACACACTCCATCAGCCTATGGACACCTTTTCCTATCACTCTCTCACTGTCGTACTATGCCCCCTTCTTATACTTCCCCAACGTAACATACTCAACAACTCTTGCTTCTAAAGATTAATAAAGATTAATTTATTAAAAGAAAAGTGTAACGTATATGAGACGTGTATGTTAAGAAAATGTGTGACGTGTTCTATAAAGTGTGTAGAATCGGACTCTCAGACAACAACCCAGTCAGCTGATCCCAGCAAGGATAGACCACAGCACGTTACGTCAGAACATGTACTTCTCACCCAGCGCCGAAACCATCTTGCCGGATACTGATTTGCCTCTGTAGACCTCTGGTAATCCCATTTCATGAACATCCGAAATAGACACCGGTGGTATAAACAGTTAATCATGGACCGGTTGCACTCTACACAATGTCCGTTCCTATCGTTCATAAAAAAATGCACAAGTCCTTTGTAGTGTGTACACAGATTAATGTTAATTGTTACTGTACTGGATCCTCCCTCGTGTCTATCTAGCCTCAAGTATCAAGTCCTGTGTTCTATTACACGAGATTATATCACACTATGGAATTATTAGACTTAATGTTTTCAGTTCGTTACTACTGTCTGATGCTGTGTGGTGCATCAGTACGCATCACTCTCTTTGGTGAATCAACTTCCTTCTAGCTTTAGTTACGTTCTGTATGCAACTTTATTGATTGTTGAACTGGTGTTCTTCCGAATTGGATTGGATTCTTTCCCAAAAACTTGTTGAGTTTCCTTGGATCTGGTAGGGAACCTAGGATAGAAACAACACATCTGGTGATAGTACTAGTCACTGATCCTTTCGGCTGAGTGTAAGCCTATCACCTTGCTTAATGATCTTTAGCTAACTAGAATTAGTCATAGAGCAGATTAGCTACCCACCTAGAGCCGAATCAGGCTATGACAAAGAAAAAATCAGCAAACAGAATGCGGAACCCCGCCCACCAGGGACACCTACGGGAAGATCCCAATTATCCCTCATTACTCAATTCTCAACTAGTAAAGCTTATCAACACTTCACTAATCTATTCTTAACTAGCAGAGTTAATATCACGATTCTTACTCTAACTAGTTTCCACTAACAGTGCTAATCATCACACTATAGTTTAACAAGGCCACAGTCTATATTAATTAGAACTAATATTATAATAGGTTATACCTTAAATGGCACTACTGCAGTCCTATCAATCATATCTACATCTGCCATTATAGGCACGTTTAAAATTAAGTCACTAACTAACACACGGTAGATATTATTTCCACTAAGCACTGCAGTGCCCTGGCACTCCGACTAGAGCATTTTTCAAGTCCACCCTAGTTGATCCCAACTCGGGTTTATATGGCAAACTACCAAAGTTGGCCACGTGACGTTATCCTTTATGCCCCCACACAGGTGGCACAGTGGCAGATCATCCCTTGTCAGGAAACTATTTTCCTGGCTTAAGTCCTGTCAAAGTTGTCAGTAATAGTTTAGATTCTCAAAACAAGCCAGCGAGTTTCTGTCGAGTTACAACAAAGAGTTGCAAATAACCCCGTCAATCCTCTCGATGTGCCGGAAACCAAGAATTGACAGATGCACTGTTTTCTCCCTAGTCGGGCACTTCCGACCTGTTGATAAACTGTCAATCTTCTGTTCCGTGGTGACAATCCCAGCAGCCATTTCCGTCTGATGTCCGGCAGTATAGATGACAAACGGAACCATTCCATATCCTAAGCCGACAATCATATGTGATTCTAACTGTTAATGAACTGCCAACTCGATGTATCCATTCCTTCTCACTCACCACCAAATGTGTTTATGGGCTGACACGATGTAACCTGTGCAGCTGTGTTTACTCTGTTAGTACGACTTTTGTGGCCTAGAAAATATACGCCACGCAAACGTCGGTATTATTATCTGGTTAACTCATGGTGATCTCGTGACACTAGTATAGCTTCGTAATTTTCATGTGAATCTCTTAATATTTTTCCTTGTTATTTTTGTTATTTCTTCTTACTTCAATGAGTGATAATATGTCTTCCGTCATCCATTTCTTGCGTCCTATTATCTTTATTTTTGGGATGGTTGTTTCTGCAGGTTGGTTGACTGATTTCTTTAATATTTCTCATTGGTCACTGATGTGTTGAAATAACATTTCCATATCAGACAATGCATCGAATCTGTTCTTTATCTCTACGTTGAATTTATCTTTTATTTCCTCACTATTCAGTGCCTGTAGGTCAAATTTTGTGTTTCTTAGTGGATATTTGACTTTCTTTAATTTTATATGTAAATTGCTTAAGATTAATCTATGGTCGCTGTAGCAGCCTGCGCTTGGTATAGTTTTTGCGACTTTTAAGCCATTCCGAAATCGTCTGTTGATGAGAATGTAATCAATCTGATTTCTAATCTTATGACCAGTACTCCTCCATGTCCATAATCTCCTTGGGTGCTGTTGATACCAGGTGTTTTCAATAATCAAATCATGCTCTTTTGCCCACTGCACAAGTCAACCTCTTTCATTTTGTTCCCTAGTCCATACTTGCCTACTATGCATCCGTCCTGTTGATTTCCTACTTTGGCATTCAAGTCACCCATTAACAACAATCAAGTTTAACATTAACACCAATTATAATTGATTCCGTTAGTTAGATGTTTGTATTATTTTATTTTAATTTAACAAAAGCCTCTTTATCATGTTTCTTTTAATTATAATGGTTTAATGGACATTTCCTCAAATCCAGTTCTATTCCGACTTTCTTACAAAATTTCATTTCGTCGATTCCGCGCATAATTCTAACATTCCATATGCTAATTCTGGAAAAATTTCAATGTGAAAGTCGACGATCTAGACTCCTTCCCACAAGACAAATTAAACACACTTGATGACAAGTCACAAACATTAGATCAACAAATTCACGGCAAAAATACAACGATAATGAGAATAAAGCACAAATACAGACCTCTTTTCATTTCTGTCATTATTTTTGTTAACGCTCTTGAGATGTATATAAGTAAATCGAGGAAAACGAGAAATAGAATTGAATCACTTTGCTGGAACACGATCACAAGAAACTAAATATACATTGTGGACAGCACCTTCGTCAACATCGAAACAACTCATTGATTGATTGATTGATTGATTGATTGATTCATTCATTCATTCATTCAGTAGCATGTTCTTTGCAGAACCTCGCTCCCATAACAACCTTCTGGAAAACCTCTCGGTCATAAGCAAGATGTCCTGCTCCCGATACACCCATCTGGAGATCATCCGCCACATCCTGCACGCATCTTCTCTTCTCTTCCTGGGCATATACTCTTCCATTATTGTTCTCTCCAAACGTTCTTGACGTTTCAAGTGATTAAAATACTTGTACTGACCCCCGTGTAACTCTCTTCCCCAGTGTTATCTGATCTGCTGGGCTTGGGTCTAACCACCAGATCTCTTTCTTATTAGGTTGTCTTTCATGGTTGTTAAGGTTTCTTGGCAGATTTTACAGAAGGTAGTTTACCATTGCTTTCCTTCTGGGCAGTGACTGTACTAGTCGGTGGTCATAGCCATTATCTCTACTGATGATATCATCTGCCTATCGCAGCAGAGTGCAGACCATAACCAACGACAGTCTATCGGCTGCTCTCACACCCCATCCACCACCTGCTTCCATGGCTTCACGTAACCCTGATTGGGAGGGGGAGGCGGGGGGCTAAACGGGTACCCCATCTTTCTTAAACAAATATATTACATTTATGAAACTCACCTCGCACATGAGGTCGAATACCAAATCAAAAAGATCAAGATCTATATGGCATTGTTTGTGCCATTCTTTTAGCACTAGCCTAGGAAACTGTAAGTAACTTCTGCTTGTGTTTCACAGAAGTTTGTGTATAATCTTCTAACTGATTAACATGATTACCTGTCTGCTTGCAAGTAAGATTAATTCTCAAGTTGGGGTTTATATGTTCTTGATTTCTCAAGGAGTACACATAATGTAGGAGAAGTAAGGCGCTTTCTTCCCTCCACTAGCCAACGGGACCCCCTTGGTCAATGTGGAGTACCGCTTTGTCCCCCCCCCCACAGGGTAACGTAAAGCCACGTGAGAAGGTGGTGGATCGGACTTGGGAGCAGCCGACAGATAGTTGTTGGTTATGGTTTCAAGTCAGCGACGGTGGGCAGAGGATCTCTCAGTGGAGACACTGGCTACAGTTATCTGATCAGTATGATCTCTGTCAGGAAGGAAGAACGGTAGACTCCCCTCCTAATTGATTCCCGGGCAGAGAAGGCTCATTAGCCTTGGTTGGTATCCCTTCTAAGAGAGGAAGCTCTAAATTTCTAACCTCCACTGCCTTGCGGGTATACCCAGATGGCAAAGGCTTCGGGAGTAAACCCTGAGAACAAATCCGGAGATGGAGTCCCTATGGCAGTTCCATGTTGTAAACAACATAATTCTGGCAACTCCCGCGACGGCACCGATGCCAAGTTGCATTGGCTACTGTTTTTCCCTTGGTCAACATCAGTGACGTGGATAAGGGAACTTGCCATTGGACAACAGCTGGTTCTCTGCATTCCATTGCCCACGCCTGTGCCTTGGAGAGGTCACTTCACTTTAACAGTGGTGACACAACACAGGAAGCAGCAGTTACCGTTTATAAGTCTTTATGCTCGATTGGCGTAGAGCAGGGGCCACCAAACTTTCTTTTACAGTGGGCAGGATAACTGACAAAATGACGAGCGCGGACCGCATAATCATTATGTACAATACTTGCAAGCCAACACGAAAGCTCTGGGAAAAAAAAGACGAGAAACTAAGTTTAGCAGTCCATGTTAATCATGGGTGAGAGGCGTGCAATGCACACACACAAAAAAAAAAAAAAAAAAAAAAAAAAAAAAGACAACAAACATATTTATTTACTTAAAAAATTATCAATAAAGGCGCCCTCAGCAAACAGATAGTTACATCAGACATAGTGTGCACATATCCGAATCTCACAAATTAAGCTGCAAAAAAGGTTAGTGAGATTTGTGAAACTGACGTTTGGCTTTCAATATATCATTACTGTTTGGTTGGGAATTGCTGCAGTCAAACAAGAGAATTGCTTTCAAATGTCCATCAGTCAATCTCGTTCGATTTGTTGACTTCACATACTTCATTTTTGAAAATGTTAGCTCACAGACATAAGTTGTTCCAAACACTGATGCCATATAAGCGGCAAATTTCTTCAATTTCAGAAACTCAACATCAGGAAAGCAGTAGTAAAATTCAACAAGTTTAACTTCTCTGTGCTTCTCTTTCAACAAGTCATTTGCTTGCAAACGAATGAGCTCCAACTGTAGTTCAACTGGCACATAATCAAGATTACGATCAAACGGATTCTGGAACAAAAGAATGCCACTCTCAATTCTGTAAAGATCTGATAATCTCTCCAAAAATGCTTCTTCAAGCCACGAATAATTCCCCCCTCCCTCCCCCCGGAAAATCGAGGTTTACACCTGTGATATAAATATCTGGCGTCCTTATAGTTTCCTAGAATTGCCTCTTTGGTTACCACGCCTTGGAAGGAAATGCACTGGACGTGGTCTAGATAACGTCATAATTTATATGACCTTGGTTTAAGTGTAAGATCAATGATTGGCCGAGTACCCTGCCAAGACATTGCCGCTTAAATTAGCAAGACGTTAGTAGACATTTGCCATCTAGAACATTTGAAAGACAAGTCGCCTCCCGCTGGGAAGGGCAGTTTTGCCCAAAGCATGTCACTCTCTGGAGCCTAGGTACGTTTGTAAACCCATTATGAATGTGTAACCATGTCTTTTGATAAGGTACATGTACCAGTGTGTTTAAATATAAATTGTGAAAACTGTTATATCAACAAGTCATGTGAAAAGATGGCCTGAGTGATTGCTTTTTACTGAGCGGACATCTTTATCTCACTGCAGGTTTTCCTATGCATACAGTTTTAATTCCTATGTGTAACTTATTATATGCGTTGTGAAGCTATCTCACTATCAATGCATATCTATGCGGAAGAATAGTACTATTAACGCATCTTATGGACATAAGTTCATGTTGGAGAAATAGTTCTGCAAACCGGTAACTTGAGCTATCGTGCCTTTACGGTACTTCTTCTTGTTTACATCATAGTAACCACACAACATGCGTGATGGACATGTAATCCTGTCATGAATATGCAAGGGAAATTGTTTTGCAGGACGTGCCTCCCGTCCGCATTGCATCATTGTTGACGGTGCCAGGACGAATATTTATGTTCAGGAATTTGCCAACAACTTTCGGAATGCTTACCATGCTGCAGAAATTATTCCTGAAGACAGGACACGTCTTATGCTAGCAGCAATTGGTGAGTTATATAACAGCGTTCATTAACTTCTATAGGCAGTTGGAAAGAGGACCATCTGTTCTAGTCTTAGGGTTTGATGAGTGGGAAGGAATATCCCAAGAATGACCCCTGTATTATTATTATTATTATTATTATTATTATTATTATTATTATTATTATTATTATTATTATTATTATTATTATTATTATTATTATTATTATTATTATATGAAGGATTCACATGTTTTCTCTGTTATGAGATTTATGTATTCTGTTCGTGTTGTTACTTTCACTGCTGGAGTATATTTTATATTTTTACCCAGTGGGGACAGGTGATGATGATGATTAAGAAGCCCTTGTGTACGTCTGTACATCAAGAAGAGAATGTTGACTGATATGGTCGTTGGCCTTTGGCCTAATGCTGTTTGCAGCTATGGAAAGAAGATGGGGAATTCTTGACATAAGACCGATGTCTCAGAGATCCTTGTCATGTTATGACAGGTATAATATCAAGATGTTTGCCGAGTTAGGATGTCTTTAAATCATCAGAAATTCCCAGTATTTTCCCAGCGATTTCAGAAAAGAATACTGAGTGAGGAGATATCCTACTCACTTTTGTAGTTAGAAAAAAACTCCACCATAAGAGACGAGGGATGGGAAAATTGGAACTACCCTCCTTTCTCCATCCTTTTTTGTTTCTTTTATGTGTGGTGTGATACATGTTACCACAACATGAGTTTGTGTTGATGGTTTGAAATGTGTTCTTTTGTCATTCCCAGCTGTGGAGAGGCAGGTGGTGGATTGGATGTTATCATCGAACAGGAACCTGGGTTAACAGCCTGTTTTGAGTGGTACACGAAAGAATGACTTATACCTACAGTCTGGACCTATAAAATGTTGACAGCAGCATTTATTAGCTGCCTTTGTCAGCGGAAAACGTGACGAAGATGATTAGCCAAAAGTTATTCATACATTCTGACGTCTGTCGGGATACTCCAGGACGGCCTTCCTTATCAAAATGCATAACAAGACAAACGGATGTATATAGTACACAGATACCATGGTATTACCCGCCCTGTCCGTTTGGAAGGTACCGCCTGACGCACCATCAATCAGCAAGGTTAAAGAAACTAAGGGATTGTCCAAGTTTGAACAAAACTAACAGCAGTTAGGATCCTCCAACTGCCTGTTGGATTCCCAGTTTCAAATACAAAAGTATTACCCTTCGACACAAGTCATATGCGGGCAAGTTCAACACGAGGTCCTAGACATGAACATCATCGGGAAGACACTATGAAAGAAGGAAGAGGAGTCAATATATATATATATATATATATATATATATATATATATATATATATATATATATATATATATATATATTGACTCCTCTTCCTTCTTTATATAAAAAAGGATGTGTGTGGGTGTGTATGTCCTTTATGCGTTCGCGAACGGTCCATCCGATTGAGATGAAATTTTCTACACGTCTTCCTCTCATTCCCGCGCTGCCAACTGTGATATTTTCTTAGTGTGAAATCGGCTGCTTACTTAATATTATTTAATTTTTCATTTTTCATTATAATTTCTATATAGCAAGGGGACTTAACTCTAGAAAAGTTATTTCAAGGGGCATAACTTTTAATAACTTTTCTGTATACCTTATAGTCATATTGTTGCATCGTTTTCAAAGATTTATAAACTCTTTGTCTATAGTTATGTACAGGCATATGAGTTATAATAAATCATGATACAATCTTTAGGGCATTTTCAAAGTTTTAATAAAAATAATGCATAATGCATAACATTGTAACTCATCATTTTATGCTTAAGAAGTTATCTACAGTCATGTAGGTGATTAGAAACAGTTTTCATTAAAAATAATGGATGGTGTGTGGAAGGACATACTTTTAAGTTACTTTTTTTTGTTGTATGAATTTAATGAGACGCTACCCGCCAGGAGCTGGGCGAAGCGACGCCAGTTCAGATAGATAGACAGACCCACCTTTTCGCTGCAGTTATCTACAGGCATATGCGCTATAATCCTCCTCCTCCTCCTCTCCCCTCCTCCTACCCTCTTCCTCTTCCCCTCCCACTCCTACCTCCCCCTCCTCCATCCTCCTCCTCCCTCTTTCTCCTCCTCCTCCTCCTCCCTCTTCCTCCTCCTTCCTCCTCCTCCTTCCTCCTCCTCCCTCCTCCTCCCTCTTCCTCCTCCTACATCCTCGCCCTCCGCCCTCCTCCTAATCACTCATCTTCCTTCCTCATCCCTTCTCCTCCTCTCTCTTCCTACTCCCTCCTCCTCCTCCCTCCTCCTACGTCCTCCCCATCATCCCGCCTCCTCCCTCCTCCTCCTTCTCCTCCCTCCTCCTCATCCCTCCTCCTCCTCATCCCTCCTCCTCCCTTCTCCTCCCTCCTCATCCTCTCTCTCCTCCCTCTACCTCTTCCCTCCTCCTCCCTCCACATCCCTCCTCCTCCTCCCTCTTCCTCCTCCTCCCTCCTCATCCTCCCTCCTCCTCCCCTCCTTCTCCTCCCTCCTCCCTCCTCCTCCCTCCTCCTTCTCCCTCTTCCTCCTCCCTCTTCCTCCCTCCTCCTTCTCCCTCCGCCTCCTCCCTCCTCCGCCTCTCTCCTCCTCCTCCCTCCTCCTCCATCTCCCTCCTCCTCCCTTTCTTCCTCTCTCCTCCTCATTGCTCCTCCCCCTCCCCTCCTCCTCCTGCGTTCTTCTCCTCCCTCCTTCTCCCTCCTCCTCCTTCTCCTTCCTCCTCTCTCTTCCTCCTCCCTCTTCCTCCTCCCTCCTTCTCCCCCTCCTCCTCCCTCTTCCTCCTCCTCCCTACTCCTCATCCCCTCCTCATCCCCTCCTCCTACTCCCTCCTCCTGCCTCCTCCTCCGTCATCCTCCTCCTTCCCCCTCCTTCTCCTCCCTCCTCCCTCCTCCTTCTCCCTCCTCCTTCTCCCTCTTCCTCCTCCCTCCTTCTCCCTACGCCTCCTCCCTCCTCCTCCTCTCTCATCCTCCTCCCTCCTCCTCCCTCCTCCTCCTCCATCTCCCTCCTCCTCCCTCTCCTCCTCCCTCCTCCTCATTGCTCCTCCTCCTCCCCCTCCTCCTCCTGCGTTCTTCTCCTCCCTCCTTCTCCCTCCTCCTCCTTCTCCTTCCTCCTCCCTCTTCCTCCTCACTCTTCCTCCTCCCTCCTCCTCCCCCTCCTCCCTCCTCCTCCCTCTTCCTCCTCCTCCCCCTCCCCTCCCCTCATCCCCCTCCTCCTCCTCCTCCCTCCCCCTCCTCCTCCTCCCTCCTCCTCCTCCCTCCTCCTGCCTCCTCCTCCTGCCTCCTCCTCCTCCCTCCTCCTACCTCCTCCTCCTCCCTCCTCTTCATCTCTCCTCCTCCTAATCCCTCCTCCTCTCTCCTATTCCTCCCTACTCCTCCTCCTCCTTCCTCCTCCCTCCTCTTCCCTCCTCCTCCTCTCTCCGCCTATCTCTTCCTCCCTCTTCCTCCTCCCAGCTCTTACTCCTCCTTTTACTTCTTC